>JAKLNE010000019.1:0-552096 GCA_022814615.1 Waltergamsia citrina | reverse complement strand
AGATTATATAATATTAAGTTATTTTTATTAAATTAAAAAACTTTATAAATAAATAAGTAATATAATTTTCTATTATAAATAAAAATAAATTATAATTTAAGATTTATATTTAAATTTTTTTTATTAATATAATAAAAACTTTAAATTTAATAATAATAATTTAGTATTATATATATTTTAATTTAATTTTTTTATTTAATTATTTTAAAAACTTTATTTAATTAATAATTATATTAATTATAATATATTATTTATTAATAAAAAATAATATTATTAAAATTTATTAAAAGATTATTAAAAGATTATTTAATATAATTATATTATAATAAATTTTATTTTTTATTAATAAATCATATTAATATATAAATAAATAAATAATAAAAAATTAATAAATATATATATATATTATAAAATAAGTTAATATATTTATTTTTATAATAATATTTAAAAGATTTAAAATTTAATAATAATTTCTTAATATAAAATAAAATTAATTAAAATTATAATAAAATAATTATTATTAAATTTTATTAAAAAATTAATTATATAATAAATATCTTTATAAAAAATTATAATTATTAAATATACTTATATAAAATATATAAATTAATTAATTATAAAAAAATTTAAATATAAGTTTTTATTAAAAATTAAGATTTATATAAGAATATTTTATAATTTTTAATAAATATAAATAAAATAATAAAATTATATTAATATTAATAAGTATTTTTTTTAAATTATTTTAATTATATTAATAAATTATATATTATATATCTTTTAATAAATTAATATTATAAATTTATAATATTTATTAAAATAATTTAATTTTTTTAATTATATTATTATTAAATTTATATTATTATTAAATAATTAAAAAAATAATTTTATTAATTTTTATAACTATATTTTTTCTTATAATAAAAAATTATATTATTTATTTATTTATAAAGTTTTTTAATTTACTAATAATAACTTAATATTATATAATTTTTAACTTATTTTTCTTTTATTTATTATTCTTTTTTTTTTATATTTATTTTATTTTTTATATAAATTTTTTAATAATTTTAATTAATTTAATTAAATTTATTATTATATTAAATAATAAAAATATTAAAAATTTTAAAAAGTTTTTAATAATTTTATTAATTAAGTTATTTATAATATATTTTAATTATAAAATCTTATTAATTAATAAAGATATAGTTATAAAAGCTAAAAAAGCTATATTTTTAATTATTTAATTAGATTATTTTTTTTCTTAATTATTTAATATAAGTATAAAAATATAAATTTAATAATAATTTATTTATAAAAAAATTTATTTTTTATATAAATATATAAATATAATAAAATTTTATATTATTATTATTATTAAGTTATAATTTTAATAAATTTTATTTTATATTAATAAGTTAGAACTTTTATTATTAAATTTTAATTTTTTTATTAAGTATAGTTACTATAATATATTTTAGAACTTTTAAAAGCTTAAATAAATAATCTTTTTTAATAATTATATTTTTATTAATTAATAAAATATTATAATTAATAAAATTATTAAAAGTTTTCCTAAATTTTTAATATTTTTATTTTTAAATATAATAATAAATATAATTAAATTAATTAAGATTATTATAAACTTAATAATCTTTTTAATTAAGTTTTAAAAATAAATAAGCTTAAATATATTATTAATTATAATTTTAATAATTAATTTAATATAAAAAAAAAATATAAATTTTAATAAATAAATATAAAAAAGATTATTAAAAAGTTTAATAAATAATAAGATTTTAATATAAAAATAATAAATTTTTTTTTTTATTATCTTAATATAATTAAGTTTATTAATTATTAAAGATTTAAATAAAAACTAAAATAAGTAAAAAAAAAAAGAAAAATTTAGTATTATATAATATTAAATTATTAAATTAAAAAACTTTATAAATAAATAAATAATATCATTTTTTATTTTTAAATTTAATTATATTTAAATCTTTATATTTTATTTATAAAAATATTATTAAATTTATTTATAATTTTATAAAATAATAAAAAAATAAAAAAATATTTTATAATTATAAATTTTAATATATTTTATTAATTAATTAAATTATTAAAAAAAACTTAATTATAATAAATATTTTAGAAATTTTAATTTATTAATATAATAAAAAATAATAAATTTATTTAACTTTTATTTTTAAATAATATTTAAAGAAATAATAATAAAAATTAATATATAAAAAATATATATATTATTAAAAAATTAAAATAAATATATATATTTTAAATTTATTAAAAAAAAGTATATTATTTAATAAATTTAAATATAAATAAATTTTTTTTAAACTTATATTTTATAAAATAATTTTTTAATAATATTAATTTTTTATTTATAATTTAAAAATTATTTTAATTAAAAAAAAATTATTATTATAATTTTTTATAATTTTTTATTATTAATTTATTAAAACACTTAAATAATAAAATTAATTTAAATATTTAATTTTATTAAATTTTTTTTCTTATAATAATAAGTTCTTATTTAATATAAAATATTTTTTTTATTTTATATAAAATCAATTTATTAATTATTAATAAATTTATATAAACTTAATATTAATATATAAATAATATTATTATTTTTTATATAAATAATATTATTAAAAAAAATATTATAAAAATTAAAATAAAAATTTTTTTTATAAATATAATTATTATATTTTATATATTATATATAAAAAATATATAATTTTTTATTAATAAATTATTTTAAAAATATAAAACTTTTTTAATTTAAAAATAAATATATAAAAACTTAATCTTAAAAATAAAATTAAAATAAAATAAAAAATTTAATATAATTAAAATTTTAATTTAATAAAAAAAGTATTATAAAAAAATTTAATAAATAATAATTTTCTTAATTTTATTTTATTTTATTTTATTTTTAGCTTATAAAATATTAAAAAAGCTAAAAAATAATTTATATAATATAATAAAATATAAAAAACTAAATATAAATAAAAAATTTTATTATAAATATAATTTATTATTTAATTTAATCTTAATTTTACCATATTTTTATCTTAATTTTAAGTAAGTTATTTAATTATTATTTTAAGTTTATTAATTAAAAAAATTAATAAATAAAAATAAATTTAAATTAAAATAAATATTTTATAAAAACTTATGTTAAGATTTATTAATAAAAAATTAAAGTTTATAATATAAATTAAAGTTTATAATATAAATTTAATTTAATTTTATTAAAAAATTTAATATTTTTTATTTATAAAGTATATAATATTTAAATAACTTAATTTTATTTTTTTTTTTTTTTTTTTTACTTTTTCTTTTTATTATATATAATAAATACTAAACTTCTTAAATAAGTATTATTATAACTAAATAAGCACTCTTTGCTCTCTTTATAAGGACGTACTAGTGTTAAATACCATCATCATCATCATCGTCATCAATCTTATCATAGGATAAACAGGCCTAGTGTTAGAACTACGATTTGTGGGTCCAATCCGACGAGAACCTCGGCTTCGCGTCCTATTGCCGAGGGCAGCCACCTTTATTTCTACGCTCTCGGTAAGCGCTCCTCTTGCTTCACCCAGCTTCCTTGAGCAACAATACTCTGTCCTAAGAACTGCTGCAAACGACTCGCCCTGAACAACAGATAAGATGCCTTCTAATCCGGACTGGGTTAAGAAGCTGGAAGTAGCTGGACCGAAGGGCAGCGAGCTTCTGGCCAAGGAGCGTGCCGTTAGTGCCATTAACGTCAACCAGCTCTCTGAGTACCTGTTCACTAAAGAGGCCCTCGCGAAGCGAGACGAGATTCTACGGATACTCACCAATGAGCCCGCCTTGGATAAGTCGCAGAATTATTTCCAAGGTCGTGAGGATCGCATTGTAGCATCCCTGAGGAAGGCCAAGAAGCTACGCCAGCTGCAGATAAAGCACAATTGGGATGAGGAGGAGTACAAAACCGCTAACGAGCTCGTCGCTGAGCCAACACCGTACGGTTTGCATGGGTCTATGTTTTTGTTCACGTTACAAGAGCAGGGAACTCCAGAGCAGCACAAGCTTTTCTTGGAGAAGGCTCAGGACTATAAATTCATTGGGTGCTATGCACAGACAGAGCTGGGTCATGGGTCCAATGTAAGGGGTTTAGAGACGACGGCAACTTGGAATCATGGCGACAAGACATTCACTCTTCATTCGCCGCATCTGACTTCGTCGAAGTGGTGGATTGGTTCGCTCGGCAAGGCTGCCAATCATGCCCTCGTGATGGCGCAGCTTATCATCGACGGCAAGCCTTACGGTCCGCACCCTTTCCTTGTACAAATCAGGGATCTTGAGACTCATGAGCCACTCGAAAATGTTCATGTAGGTGATATTGGTCCCAAATTCGGGTACAACACTATGGACAACGGCTTCCTTCTCCTTAACCAGGTCAAGGTACCACATGTCAACATGTTAGCAAGGTTTTCCCGGGTTGATCCCGAAACAGGAACATACTCTAAGCCTTCCAATCCTTCTGTGGTATACGGAACCCTGACTGCTGTCCGAAGTCGGATCGTGCTCGAGTCTGGTTCAGTTTTAGCACGAGGTGTGACAATTGCTATCCGCTATTGCGCCGTGCGCCGTCAGTTCCAGGACTTGGACGCACAGGGCAATGTTGGGGAGAATCAGGTCTTGAATTACACCATGGTGCAGTATCGACTGCTGCCGCTTTTAGCTTCAACCTTTGCTTTGCATTTCACAGGCCGGTCGATGATCCGTCTCTTCCAGGCAAACCAGGAGCGGATGAAGGCTTCGGCCCAGCTGTCTGACGCTAAGCGCAAACCTGGCCCAGAGGAGCTCAACCCAGGGGCTGACATGCTTGCTGACCTCCACGCGACATCCTGTGCACTCAAATCCTATAGCAGCACTGTGGCGGGAGAAGGTCTTGAGGTCTGTCGCCGTGCGTGCGGTGGCCATGGGTACAGCTCGTTTTCCGGTATTGGAACTTGGTTTGCAGACTACCTGCCAACTCTGACGTGGGAGGGCGACAATTACATGCTGACGCAGCAAGTCTGCCGCTACTTGCTAAAGTCTGCCCGCGCAGTCATTTCCGGAAATGCTGGTGACAACGACACGGCGCACATTATGAAAGCTTTCCTTGCGCGCAGAGATATTGGTGCCGCTTTTGACATCTTAGCCTCTGATAAGGATCTGGTTGACGCCTTCGCTTGGCGCGTGGCATACCAGACATACGAAGCGCTACAGCATCGAGATGTAGAGAAGCAATCCTGGAATAGCCTTCTCGTGGACTTCTACCGTCTCAGCACAGCTCATGCCCAGTACATAGTGGTTAAGTCGTTCCACGATGCCCTTGCAGAGGAGTCCTCCCTGGACTCTCAGACTAGGACTGTTATTCACAAGTTATTCCGCCTATTTTCTCTGCACACTCTCGAGAAAGAGTCTTCCGAGTTCTTTTCTAGCGGTGCTACAACAGTACGCCAGATTCAGCTGACGCGCAAGGCTGTCATGAAGCTTCTGAAGGAGGTTCGACCCGACGCTGTTCGATTGGTCGACGCTTGGAGTTTTCCCGACTGGCAGCTTGACTCGAGTTTAGGTCGAAAAGACGGAAACGTGTATGAAGACCTATTCCACAGGGCCAGTGAGGTCAATCCACTCAACAAGGTTGTGTTTGATCCATACCCTAACAATAATATCTTATTGAGGAAGGACGAGCGTATAAAGGGAAAGCTTTAAAGCTATACAAAACATTAGAGACAAATTGTATCAAATGTAATAGAGAAATACTAATTATCCCTAAGTAGAAACTTTAGATTATACAACCTTTACCAATTCCAGCGATTTCAGTTGCGCATCTTTGTATAGGGGACGGATATTTCGGTCAGAGCGGCAGTATCTTCTGGACTACGCAGTACGAGCATTTCTATCACTCAGTACAGCCCCGCACGTTACGCCTGGCGATTGAGATCAGTCCTAGTCTAGATTGTGTGTTTTTCATGGGAACAGGCGCAGAGAGGGTTGATAGAATTCCGCCTGCTAAGCAACATGCTCGTCACCAATACGCCTTAAACAAATGCTATTATCATCTTAAACATGCAATTAGCCTTGCATTGTTGTCAAGGGAAGATCTGCTGTCTTATTCTTTCGCATTCTGGTGAGTATTTAATCAGAAACGCGGATATATTACTCTAAACATCTAAGGCTTACAATAGCCATGAGGCAAGATCTCTGATCGATAGATTTTAACAGCATATCGTTTGATGTGTTTAGGAGATACACTTTTAACGAAAGCGTTTCATTCAATTACCAGCACAAGGGCACTATCAAGGCAGCGACTACAGACGTATATCATAGTGATCCTCTAAGGCAAGAGATCTCACAGTCTTGAGTGACAACATACCGATCTCGCTCTGTTGCCTCACCTTGCGGAGCAGTCAGCCACTGCGATCAGAAGCATACTCCTAGCTACTTTAGATAACCCCGGACTTGCCAGGAGGGCGCCTGGATCAGTACCATAGCATTCAAAGCCTTCAAAACAAATCATGCGAATGTACACTAACTCAAAGGCTCTAGCTATTGTATGCCCGCGTTTATTTAGTTTTCGATGTAAGCCCACTCTTCAAAATGTTAATTTTGAAAAGAGTGGTCCTGCAAACGTTAGTTTTCTCCTCTCCCGTAAAGTCCAATAATAGCCTCGTTAATTTTTAATCTTTCCACAGCATTAAAATAAGTTTAGAGAAATAAGAGAGAGAGAGAGAGAAAAAAGTATTATTAATATAATTATTAATTATATATTTTAAAATAAATCTAAAGCTTAATAAAATATAATTAAATAAAATATTTATTATAATTAAATAAAAAATAAATAATAATATAATTATTATTAATATATTTAATATAAATATTTATTTATAAAATTTATTTATTTTCTTAAAATTTAAAAATTATTTATTTATTTATAAAATTTTTTAATTTAATAAGAATAACTTAACATTATATAATTTTTTTTTTATTTTTTTTTTTATATTTTTTTATATTTATATTATTTTTTATATAAGTTTTAAACTTACTTATATTAAAAAAATAAAATAAAAAACTTATTATTTTTTATATTTTTTTATTAAATTAATTATTAAAATTATAATAATTTTATTTATAAACTTTTATAATTAAAAAAAATAATAATAAATATATTTATAATAAAAAAGTATATTATTTATTTTTTTTTATAAAGATTTTTAATTTAATAATAATAAATTAATATTATATAAATTTTAAGTTATTTTTTTTTTATAAAAATACCTTTTAATATAAATTTTAATAATAAATGAAAATATTATATTAATTATTTTTTATTTTTAATTTATTTTTATTATTAAATTTATATAAAAAATACTTTTATATTAAAATATATTAAAAAAAAAATTATAAATTATTTAATATTAAGTTATTATTATAAAATATTTTATATATTTTTATTTTTTATAATAATTTTATTAATAACTTATTTTTATAATTTAATTTATTAAGAAAAATTATTTATTTAAGTTTTTAAAAGTTTTATATTATATTATAATAATTATATTTAATAAAAAAATTAAAATTTAATAATAAAAGTTTTAATTTATTAATATAAAATAAAATTTATTAAGATTATAATTTATTAATATAAAATAAAATTTATTAAGATTATAATATAATAGTAATAATAATAATAATAATAATATAAAAGTTATATATATTTATATAAAAAATAAATTTTTTTACAAATAAATTATTATTAAATCTATACTTTTATTAATCTTATTATACTTATTTATATCTATATTAAATAATTAAGATAATAAATAGTTATATTAAATAACTAAGAATATAACCTTTTTAACTTTTATAATTATACTTTTATTAATTAATAATTATTTAATTTATTATTATTAATTTTTTTAAATAAAAAAAATTATTTATTTAAATTTTTATATATAATTTATTAATTTTATAATTTATTAATAAATAATTTTATTTTTTTTATTTTATATTATTCAAATTTTAATTATAAAAAACTTATAATTTTAATAAATAAATTATTTTAAGAATATTAAAAATTTTTAATTTAAAAATAAATATATAAAAACTTAATTTTAAAAATAAAATTTAAATAAAGTAAAAAACTTAATAAATTAAAATTTATCTTAATTTTATTTTCTTTTTAATTAATGAAATATTAAAAAAATTAAAAAATAAATTATATAATATAATAAAATATAAGAAATTATATATAAATAAAATTTTTTATTAAAATATAATTTATTAATATATTTTAAAACTTTTAAAAATTAAAATAAATAATCTTTTTTAATAATAATAAATATAATTAAATAAGTTTAAATATATTTATTATTTTAGTTTTAATAATTAATTTAATAAAAAAAAATAAGTTTTATTAAAAAAAATAAAAATAATTATTAATAATTTATATAAAAAATAAAATAAATATAAAAAAAAATTTAAAAAAAATTAAAAATTATATATTATATTAAATTATTTTTTAATGATATTATTTATTTATTAAATTAATTATTATAAATTTTTTATTATAAAATAATTTTATTTATTATATTATTAATAATTTAAAATAAATATAATAAAAATTTTATTAATAATATATAATATATAATATATTTTATTATTTTTTTTTTTTTTATAAGTCTTACTTTTAGTTTTTTTATATTAATATTTTAAAGACTTAATTTTACTTCTATTCAAGTCTCTAACCTCCTACGCTAAGCACTAAAAACTTCGAATTTATCTTTCATTTTTGGATTCAGCCTTCCTTCGTCTAAGTTCTGTGCTACTAATCTTGCTACTGAAATCCTCTCCCATGTCTCTCCCATCTTCCCCGTTCGCATCCAGCACGCTGATCTCATACAATGCAAGCTCGTGCCAGCCCTGTTGTGCTCGCTTCTCGTTCACAGCCCCTCCTCCCTTTCTGGTCTCTGCCGATACAACGATTGCCTCGATAGCTTGTTCTTTGATGGTTGGACCATAAATGTCGACAATTTTCACACATCGAACTAACAGCTTGTTCTCGCACATAACTACTCGCATCTCCTCGTCTCGCCTTTGCTCATTTGAGTCGTCGGGTAAGTATGGTGAGCATAGAACTGTCGAAATGAATTTGATAACAGATGTGGCTCGGCCATCCCACGGTTCGATCTCTTCAGCAAATTTCTTGTTCTTTAGAAGCTCATCTCCCGTGACGCCAATAGTTAGGATCGCTCGTGGATACTCCGCGTCGGTTGCAGAAGGTATTCTCAGAAGTAATGTCGAAGCATTGAGGAGCAACTTATGCCCAGCGTGGAATTGATCAAAAGTACCAGCTAGGATAACATTCCCGTATAACTTTGCGTCTGCCTCTGTCTCTTTGTTGGTCCCCGAGGCGGCTTCAAACGTTTCATGCTTAGGCACATGCTCACTGGCAATCGTGGTGATGTTAGTAGGCGTTGAGGAGTGGAACTGCTTAATCAGGGTGAGGTAGGTATTCACGAGCTCCGAGTGCGATTCTGTAGTTGGTTGCAGTATTGTTGCCCATTTATAGGGCTTTGAGGCGAATGTCCCTAGATCAGGTATGGTTGTGCCATTGTCCCCTGATATCCCTTGGGTTTGGTATGCTCGTCCTGGGACATGGTCCACAAGCACAAAAGTGACATTGATATCATCCTTGCTTGAAGTTGCCTGGATAAGTGTAGAGAGAGAGTAGAGGCTCGCGAGAAGAGATTGGAGGGTTGACCAGTGTATGGGAACGAATGGGCCTGCGACAACGATCTGAAGTTGCGAAGAGGGCGAAACTGCTGCTACTGCCGAGGTTATGATCTCTTTGAAGGCATCCTTGAGAAGTTCACGGGATGGATTGGCGCTCGGGGATGAAAGCAAAAGAAGTGAAACATCTTGCGCGCCCTTTGAAGCCATCATGTTGCATGGTTTGCGAGTGATCAGTGATACGCAGCGAGGATGACGGAGTGAGTGTTGAGTGATGTTCTAGGGAAGACTTTATTGAAGCTCGCTTAGATGCAAAGCAGGCTTTTTAACCGTTACGACAAGTAGCTTAATCTTTTTTGTGAAGATTGAGGAAGAAGAAAGGAAAACAGAGTAAAATCGTAACAAACATACACCACAAATAAAGTTAATCTAAAAGAGAATCATGGTAACGTCTAGGTAATTCACAAAATTATACTTACTACGATAAGTCGAGGACCCAACCTGCGGGGGAGCGGGCGGGGCTGCTTGCCGTTACCGGGCGCGACTGCCTAAGGCTGTGAATAAATGAGTTGCCGCTACCATTTGGCGATGGTGAACATTACAGCTTATATATGTGGCTTCGCGATGGAGTCAATAGGCATCGTGTTTTCCAGATAGCATTTTTGTTGGATAACCGTTTTGCCATTATTGTTATCTCTTCTTCTGATTTTGCAATGCCCACATCGTAATAATCGTCGCCGTACAAATTGTCATCTCAAGCTACGTTTTGTCCGAGCCAGTCAAGGCCAATAGACAAACATGCCAATACACCACATACAGGCTTAGAAGTGACAAGAATAAAGAATGTGCTGGGTAACATACTACAAACAAGGTTTGGGACTATAGGTTGTCAATTCCCACCTTTTTAGAATCAGCACCTGAATTCAGGGTAAGTGCCATTCGCCTCGTGATATGAACAGAAGTTCAGTAAGATGTAACAATAGGGGACACTGTCGAGAAGCACGATGTAGTGCTTATTGAAAGCAAGGACGCTTCAAATAAGAGATGACACGAAACACCCCTTGCATGAGCTGGCCTCATTGACCCCCCATGGAAAGCGAAGCATTCATCATCGAGTCTTCCATAGGAATTGATACACATACATCTGTACCAGCGGAAACCAGGATCGTCCCACGTCGAATGAAAGTCTCACACTGCTGAAAAGTTAAAAATATCAATCTACCGAATTCCCAATATTGACCTCTGAACGGTGGCGCTAGGTGTTCATGAACAAGGCAGGCAAGAGAAGCGTCTTGATATATCCTCTCCGATTACGGAAGAAATTCCATACGGCTGGTTACATTTGAGAGCACTGTCTTCCATGACAAAAGGGCCCGGTCAGGGCTTAAGGCGTGTTGCCGACATACGCCTGGGAAGATTCTCGGTGAAAGTCTAGTATGAATCTGGCATTGGACGATCGAGCTTGGTCAGGACAATGTCTTCTCCGGTGACTCTATTTTATGCCGTGGGTGACAGCTGGTCGGGAGATCATAGACATGATGAGCGGGCAGATAATTGCCACGAGTACTGTTTATAGAATAGGCGCTCTGCCAAGTCTCACCAGAACCAAGTTCGAGAGCGTAAGCACGTACGTTGTATGGCTTCTGGAAAATGCAGCCACAAGTGATGTCCCTATCGCGAGACGATACGAAAAGGGGGGGATACCTGGCTCTTGTGGGATATCCACAGTCAATCTTGTGCCTGGGCCAAGCTAGGCCAGCTGGGGAGGAGGCAATGGCTGCCGAACAGATGGAGTTCATGTTTCCATTGCAAATTTCATGCGCGCCCATGCAGCTGGTCAGGCATGTGAGTTGTCCGTACTGTGAAACGTAAGGCCGCAAAGGAGGACAAAAAGGTAGGTAGCATGATCGCGCAACCCAGTGCTCTGCTTTGAAAGGCTGGGTCTGGTAGTGCAATACGAAAGATGAGTCAACTAGGCAAGATATTGCGGATATTGATGGTAAGAATGCCCAAGACGAGATGGGCGAGGAATTCACCAAACGAATCACGCCTTCTTCGGTTAAGTAGGTAAGGATGGAGTGATGTCGGCAAATGCAGACTGGAAGGACGGTTTCAAAGTGTCATATGGTTCCGACTGTCATCGCCTGGTATACGTATTCTGAGTCAAATGTATGCTGCTTTCCCTTCAATTCCAAGCGCCATCCACTTGGTATACACTGCCGCTTACAAAGGTGCTTTCTGGGCCAAGCAAGAAGGCAATAACGTTGGCCGTCTCCTCCACGGTGCCTCGCCTCCTGAAGGCGGTGGGTTCATCAAAGGGAGCGTCGGCGGGCCGCCCACTGTTGTCCCATTCCTTCTGCATCAAAGGTGTATAGACGGACCCTGGGGCCACGCTGTTGACACGCACTTCGCGATGTCCATTCTCCTGTGCGGCTGCCTTTGTCAGCCCTATCAGGCCATGTTTGCTCGCGTCGTACGCTGCATGCTTAGCGAATCCTGGAGAGAAAAGATTGTCAGTATATATTCTGGTCGTCACTGCCTGCATGAGAAAGGGGCAGCGTAATGAAAAATCAACGTCTTGGCTGTACCTTTGATGCCGTGTATTGAGGAAATGTTGACGATAGAGCCGCCATCAACTATCCGACGCAGTTCCGCACGTAGACAGTACATAGTTCCAGTCAGGTTGACGGCGATAATCTTTTCCCACTCGTCATCTGGCATATCAGCGACGGCTGTGGTGCCGTGAACTTTTCCGATGATGCCAGCCACGTTAGCGGCCCCATCAAGTCGCCCAAACTTTTGTACGATTGAGTCCATCCACGAGTCTACCTCTTCCTTTTTGGACACATTTACACCAGTGATCATGTATGGGACCCCTTGTGTTTCGAAATGGTCCTTGGTCTTCGCCATAGCTTCCGGATCGATGTCGGCAATACAGACGGTCGCGCCGCGTGTAGACAACAGCTTAGCCGTGGCAAGGCCAATGCCACTAGCACCGCCTGTGATGGCGAAGACCTTTCCGGAGAGTGACATGGCGAGCACTTGCTACTCTCAATGCTTAGATATTGAACTGATTCTGATTGCGCCAACGTTTTGTTCCCTGTTTCTTTTGGCTGTTCTTCTCTTATACCCGAACGCTCCAATTGTACCCCGCCACGCACGTAACGTGTAGTGATATAGAGGTAATGTAGTGTCGTAAACGGTTGAAGCTGGATATGGGATAAAAAAAAAAGTTCTGATGAGCAAAGGGTCCTTCCTATCAGGGCGGCTGTAGCCTTATGTCTTCCGTGGAAGATTCGCGTCGAATATGTCCATGGCTAGTGGTGGAATCCGCGTGAGTACAGGCCGAGATCTTGGTGGAGATTGAAGACTGCAGCAATAAAGCCGTCGGCAAAATGCATCCCGTCCCCTCAGCCGTCCCACCAAGAGAAGCCCCTCTTTCCTTTGTGGAAGCGAATTGTGGACATGTCGATAAAAATCGCGTCCCGCTTGAATTACCGACTGGCCCTTTTAGGTGAGCTAGAAGAATGAGCCATTAGATCTATGATGTGATGTTCTGGGTAAATCTTGGAAAGAGCCGGCTGCGATTGATCATGCCGGATGGGACAGGCTGGCAATGGTTCGGCGCGTGGATAAATGCCTTTAAGATGCGGCGGCGGCGATATCTTTCAAAAGTCGACTTCTTGTTGGATACTTAGTTGAATTCGGGAGTATGAATTCAGGATTGTTCAAGCAGTGGAGTCTTGAAGTTGCCTCGTGCTCTGTCGGTGTGGAGATGAGCGGCAATAGACCCCAAGGTGAAAGCCCGCTGTGAGAGCGAGGTTGGAGGGCTTATTACAAATAATAGACAGCATGACGGCGTGTTATGTCAATGAGTACTTTGATATAAAATGGTGAAGAATTGCGTCTTAGAAGATGGATTGCAGTTGCCTACTGTTAAGTGACGAGTAAGAAAGAGCTCAAGGGGTTGATGCTGCTAGGGTGGGAAGCTGAAACGAGAGAGCGGGAGCGGAAGGCTGGCCCGAACAAACCCTGGGCCAAGTCAGAGCAGAGATATACTTGTAGTACCTAGAGAGAGATACCTATCTACGAGTAGAGAGAGACACTTGGAGGGAGACAGAGGGAGCAGGGGTTTCTGAGGACTGGCCCTTTGATGACAGCAGCGAACTGACCCCGCCGCTCTCTCAACCAGTGCGTGCGTCGTCTGTGCACCTTGCTTGGGGCCTTGACTGGTAGGAAACGACCCCTAGCCAAAGCAATGAAGACATGACGCATCCTGTTTCATCAGCGCTGCCATCTATTTAATATTTACTAGTAGTAGACCGGACCGGTGGGGTGCGTTGTGTGAATGACAGCCAATCTTTGCCAGGCAGTTGCAAATTGGAGTGGATAATATCCATCAATGGTCCATCGCGCCGTTCACTTTCGCTGATAGTCGGCAGGCAGCAAAACATGCATGGCTTCTTGTTGATTCCCTCAGATCATTCATACCTTACGGGCCGTGAGGTGTATTTTTTTCAAATTAGGGCTCAATTATACCTTACACCAATTTGTCATATTTTGAAATGCGGGAAATGATCTCGGATGCTCCTGCTTGCCTTGATCAAGTCATAGGATGACCGTGCCTTCCTTCTCATACAAAGCTACGTACACCGCACGCGACACCTGGCGCAGGGGAAGAAGGCACGACGCATACGTAGCCAATGAATGCACAACGGCCACACACCAAACCACAACGTTAAGCCATTCTAGGAGCCATTCTTGGGAGGGCCTCCAAGGGGTGCAGCCACTGAGCGAGTAATGTAGCAGCACATAGCAGCACATAGCAGCGGCAATAGCACAAATCGAACCACACCACAAACAAAGTCAATCTGCTGGCGGTGTAGAACATCCCCAATAGCTTCACATTTTGCTTCCTTTCTTCTTGTTATTTTCGTGCGCTTTCTCTCTCTCTCTCTCTCTCTTTCCCCCCCTTCCTTTCAGTGATCAACCAGCAAAACAAGGGTAGCGAATTACCCGCCTCGCCGCCTGCCAAGTCTGGGGGAACAGGGTTTACTGGCGGTGGATTCAGTGGGCTCAGTGGACTCAGTGGGCTTCTATGGGACCGCGCTAGGTGTTTTGTCTGGGGAAGTGGGCCGCTGAGAGAGCGCTGTGGGCCCCGCCCCGCCCGCGAAGTAGGAGTGCGATACTCAAGTCGAGGGAACTCGACGATGGTGAAAGGTAGAAAAGAAATATCAAAACGCGGAAAATTGTACAGAGTTGGACAAGGACGGAATTGCTTTCAGGAACAGGGACGCTTGTGTTACCCTCCAGTGTGGACGAGTGGCCTGCGTGCCGCTGATGGAGGGGCGGCTTTGCGCCTGATGCTTCCCCCTCGCGCTGAATGCGTCGTAGGTGTTGTAAGCGTGTAAGGGTGTGTGGTACGACCGTCCATCATGCCATTGCAACATTGCCTTCTTCATGTCGTTTACTTCACAAGCAGAATCATATCATTCTTGTTCATGATGAGGAGCCATCGAACGATATTGAATGATCCAACTATGGGTGAACAGCAGCCATGACACTCGACAACAGCACCCTGAGAAGAGGCAAACTCGACCCAAGCATCACAACACAAATGACCCTTTAGACTCGGCGCCAGTCCAAGTTATCGCCTCCCTTCTACGTCAATCCTTCCCCATATTACCCCGCTCCCCAGTTCCCCAGACAGACCAATCCAGGCTTTCCCACTCGTCACTTGTCCACTGAAGGCGCTCCTCTGGCCTACTACTCACGCCATATATAAGCCCGGTCGCTTCTTCCCTCTATTTTCCTCCCTCCTCCATTCCTGATCTCATCGCAACTCATCTTCTTCCATCATCGACATCCTTCAAACTTAACCTACCATCGCCCCTGACAATCATACATCGGTGACTTGACCACAGCACCACCACATCGACCTCACTGTCTTACATCGAGTGACGGCAACAGCAACGTCATCGCTGCCTAGAACCACCTCTCTTCCAACCAACACACAAGACAAACTCTCCACTCTACCGCTCAATATGCCTGCCCGCGTCCCCAAGCTGCCCGGCGCCAAGCGCTCAGAGATGCTCTGCATGGGCGCCGCTGGCGTGGGCGTTCTGACGCCTCTCTACATGCTCATGCCTGGTGCCGAAGAGCGTCTCGCCAACCAAACCACCAAGTGGGCTCCCCGCTGGGAGAAGAACATCAGCTTCTTCACCCCCCCTGTCGAGCGAGGCGTTCAACGCATTGAGCCTCCCGTATCCCGCGCCGTCCAGAAAATTGACGAGCGCCTACCTCTTGAGCAGATGGCCAAGGGTGTCGACACGCGCATTCGCAATGGCATCTCCCGTTTCAACGGCCCTAACGGGTCTCAATAAATCAAACCAACAATCATCTGCATATTCAAGGGGGACACATGGATGGACTATGGTGTTTCAAGGCTTGCTTTCCTTTGTTAGCATTGTATACTACGATACCACGATTAGGTAGAACTCAACAAGATTACCAACTGTCGTTTTACGACATATTATACTTTTGCATGCCGTCAAGTGAAAATATAGTTTATTAAACGATCCCGTGCATTTGAAAAGTGCGTTTCGTGGAGTTCAGCCGAGTTGGACTGACCTGCGTATTTGGTAGAATCTCCCACACGGTCATCAGTCTCATCTGACAATGTACGGAAATTCCAAAAGATAAAAGAAGTTATGTCGTTCAGCGCACATATATGAGGCGTTGCTGGCTCATTCGCTTTTCACTTCTTTCGCTCTTGAGACCCAACCCCCGAGGGAAGTCAACGTCTTGCGTCTACTTTGGCAACACTAGCTGCGCACGCATTACCATTCCCGTATTCCGAGAACGATGAAACTTGACCCGTGGGTATTGCGCTTGGGCGACACACGTTTCGGCACTCACCGACGACATAGCTGCCAACCTAGAAGCATTCCTGAGATACCCACGTTCGCCACTCATGGCATCACAATCCCAGCACTGACTGACTTCAATAATCCCAAGATGATCAAAAATTGATCGAGGATGACTTCACTCAGAATAGCGTTCTGTTACTACACAATAATTTTGTGCTGTAGATGCTACTTCAGAGGGGGTCTTGGAGTTGGTTGGTTGGTACTACTACTCTAAGCGTACAGTCGACACTCAGGCAGAACCGCTTCATGACAACCTTAAGAACATCTTGTACGCATCCCGCTAAGTGGTACACATGGTTTATGTACGATGGTCCTATTTAGCGCCACCGAATGCTCTGGAGTTCATCTCATCAACGAGTCCCCAAATGAAATATTGCGATGCATCTCCCAGCCTTCTACCCAACTGGAAAGTCCATTAAAGAGACTATTATAAGCTCAGGTATTTTTCTAGAGGGAACCATTGAGAATATTCTAACGTCATTTCGAGAATCTTCATCGGGTACAGCCCCTGAGAATAAAGCCTTCATGGTGACGCAGTGGCCTTGTCCATCCCTTTCACTTCACCGAAGTATAAGTTGGGGGTACAGACGTCCGCCCTTACAGCTACGACTTATTGCATAAAATTCTCCCTAAAGATTTCTAGGGATACATTGCTAAGAACTGTATGATTCCATCGCTGGGACTTGACAAGGCAGACGACCACCGGTATATTTCGGTGTCTTGCGGGGAGCCTTATGTTGGAGCTAGAAGTGGTCCGTCATGTTCATCTACGTGGACTTAAAGAGCTCCGACCTCCTGAACATGGTAGTATACCTGATCCCTTGTCAGCTTTGGTCCAAATTATTGACGAGTGATGCAAGGCCACTCGCTATTGAATACTCAGATGCCCGCATCCAAAGCCGGAGCAGAATAAACCATCCTGTGGTATCCTGGTACCCAGGGCAAGTAATACACTTGTATCACTCGTGGCCACGCAACTCTATCTCAGAATAGTAGACAATTCAACATTGGTCTCTTTGTCCCTAATTGGCGTGTTTGGCGTATTCGCAAACTGCTCAATTACGCCCGAGGTTCAGGTGTTCATCATGCGCTGAGCTTGGTAGATCCTCTCCCCACGATCTCGGAGCAACAACCACTTCTTAATCTTAGCCAGACCCAACATGCTCCCAGAGCCATTGGAGAGATACAGGTCGAAGTATGCCTAATGACTATTCAAAGATTCTTTGAGCTCGGAAAAATCGGCAGGTCGGAGCGTCATGCGCGAAGTGGAGATTGATCCTGCGGTAAGTTGGTATCTCAATTGCCTAGCAGTGAGAACCCTTGCTGCAGCTTCTCGTGTTTCCTAATCACCCTCCATTCTTGATTTCTCCCAGAAGGGAAAAAAAATTCTAGTGAAAGTCCGAGCATTGTAGTTCCTACCCCGCTCATATCATCCGCCATCGGCTCTATATTTGCATGACCGGCATGGCAGTGCTGGCGATAGAAGCGGGTCATGGCCACTTTAGAGTGAAGGATGAGGATTACTATCTATGCCACAGATCAGGCAGTCTTCTGGTTGAATAATGTAACCCTGCGCTTTTCGCCTTAGAAAAATCGTTCCCATTCCTCTTTGTCTAACCTTGAGATCGTTGTGGCCGTTTTCTTTCGCTCTACCTAGACTTACACCGACATCCCATCTCCGGCGTCTCCGTCTCCGCACCGGCGCCCGCCAGGATGACATTCAAATCGCATTACCCGGATCTCCAAATCCCGCAGTCCAATGTGCTCACTTACCTGTTCGGTCAAACGCCTGCATCTGAGGAAGCACGGTGGCTCGACTGCAAGGACCCAAACAACAGTCTCTCCCCGGCGCAGCTGCTGCAATGGGTCCGGCGGTTGGGATACGGCCTTGAGTGCCTTGGTCTAGGGCGCGGCGATGTTGTGCTGATTTGCACCCCGAACCAGATCTTTGTGCCCGTTGCGTACCTGGGTATCGTCGGTGGCGGATGCATCTTTAGTGGTGTCAATCCGGCTTACACCGAGTCTGGTTAGTTGTTCTCCTCGCTTGTTTACGCGTGGTTGGGGTCACTGTTTTCTTGGCTTCAATTCTGACTTACACGAAATAGAGATGGTTTATCAGATCACAAATACAACAGCTAAGGTCATCCTGACGCATCCCACAATGCTCCCACTAGTCCTTCCCGCCGCTCACAAGGCTGGTGTATCAAAAGACCACATATTCCAGTTCTCTGATCAACCCAATCCCATGCGTGATGGAATCCGGGATTGGAGGGACATGATTGGAACGCCAGCACAGGGCGAGAGCTGGCAATGGCCAGAACTGAACGGCCGGGAGGCGGCCGAGACCGTGGCCACCATCAACTACAGCTCTGGAACGACTGGCCTACCTAAGGGGGTGTGCGTGTCACACTTCAACCTCATTGCCAACATGGAGCAGACAACCTTCATGCGCTACCTCAACAAGCCTTATGCGTTCGAAGATCGTCCTCCTGAAAGGTGGATCGGCTTTCTGCCGCTGTACCACGCCTACGGACAGTTGTGGACGATCCTTATGGCGATCAAACTCAACGTACCAATCTATATCATGTCCGAATTCCGCTACGAGGACCTTCTATTCGCTATCGGCAAGTACCGCATCACCGGTCTGCAAGTTGCGCCGCCTATCCTCGTCATGCTGTCCAAACGTCCCGAGACAGCGCGCTACGATCTGTCGTCGATCAAGGACGTTGTCTGTGGCGCTGCCCCCTTGAAGCGAGAGCTACAGAACGAATGCCAAAGGCGCTTTGGCTTCCAGATCAACCAAGGCTGGGGCATGACTGAGCTGACTTGCGGCGCTCTGCACGTCCCAGGGGGGATAATGGATGACTCGGGTTCAGTTGGACAGCTGGACCCTAATTCGGAGTGCCGGCTAGTTGACGATGATGGCCGCGACGTCGAGATTGGCCAGCCGGGTGAGATTGTGTTCCGGGGACCGAACGTGTGCATGCGCTATTGGAGAAACGAAGCGGCGACAAAGGAGGCCCTGGATGATCAAGGGTGGCTCAAGACGGGCGACGTTGCCACCTGCGATGACAAGGGGTACTTTTGGATCGTGGACAGGAAGAAGGTGGGCAATAATAAGAATATTTAACGTGAGATGAAGCTAATTCTGTTGCAGGAACTTATCAAGGTCAACGCTTTCCAGGTAGCTCCAGCCGAACTCGAGGCGGCTCTGCTAGAGAATGATCACGTTGCCGATGTTGCCGCCGTAGGCATCACATTGTATGTCAAATATGATAATGATAATGTACACAAAAGCACCCCCGCTAACAGCAGTCAGGGACGATCAAGAATGGCCCCGTGCCTATGTTGTCGTTCAGGAAGCATCAAAGGGGAAAGTGACCCCTGAGGATATCCGGTCATGGCTGGCAGAGCGAGTGGCCAAGCACAAGAGATTAACAGGTGGGCTTGTCTTTGTTGACGAGGTGCCGAAGCTGGCTAGCGGCAAGATCCAGCGCAAGATTATGCGGCAATGGGCCAAGCGGGATGCGCTCGAGTTGGAGAAGGAGAAGCGCAGCAGCGTTAAATCCAAGCTATAAAATTTTTCTCCTATCACATCACTGTCTGCTAATCAAAGATATCAGCTGGGTAAGGAGGATGCGACTATTAGCAATGACTAAGGTAGAACAATGGTACATGAGAATCACATCGGCTTGTGCTTGAGCCCACGGCAAGCAATATTATAAAAGCTCGTTTTCTTTCAGTTTGGCCATAATTAGTACTCGTTATGTTCGGTGTGTTCGTACGAAGGAAAGGAATTGGACTTCTTTGGCCCAGGACTGCAAGATCAATCCTTGGCCGGTGAATGATAGCTCGCTGCAATGCCATGTAGTTTGCTTTCGGTCTGCCTATATACTAAAGTGTTTCGCAGGGCAGGGGTATTAGATCAAGGCCTCACGGAGGTATGTAAGCTTTCCATCTTCGCCACTCTCGCTCCTTCCCGCTCCTTGAATTACGGCACTTCATCTGCCGCCTCCCGAGTCGGCGCCGGAAAAGTGGGGCTTGTCCGGGCTCCTTCCATTTCCTGCAAAGGGAACTTGTCCGATTCGTAGAAACTCGACGGGAGCAAGCAAAATTGCGGACGATTTACATATATTATAGTGATTATAGTGATTTTTTAATTTACTGCTGATGATGTTCTACGATACCCCGACTCGTCTACACATGAGTCCGGAGCCGTGTAATTTAGAATTGCTTACCCTGGACTGCACCGTTGACTGAAGTCCCCGGCAAGCCACTGCTTTGAGGGTGGGATTGGCTGGGTAATGGTTGCCGAAGGGCCTTGAATCTAGTCCCCCTCGCGATTGATTGCACGAGGATATGTTGTTTCCGTTGATGTGTTTGGTTTTATCCTGTAGTAAATCCCAATTTAATATAATGCGCGGACAAGTGTATCAGCATGTGGAGCTATCGAGGGCCATCAGCAACGCCACGCAGCCTAGCTTTCACTGCCTGAAAAGGGACATTCCAGCCATTGCCAAAGGGTCACATATTGCGTGATACCATGGCTACTTTGAATCACGTCAACGACGACATAATATCACAAACCCGTGCTCAAAGTATTTCTCCGAGCATTGAAGTAAATGCCCCGACCCCTGTCAACGGCCGGTCTCATGCAAGCCGCGGCGAATGATCGCCCAAGTAGGCTTAGCCAAACCCTGGAAAACCCTCCCACTGCCCGACGAGAGCCGTCCGAAACGAGGGTTTCCCGAGCTCCATCTGCAAGAGAGGGGAGAATAGGAGAAAAAAAGGAACGAAAGAGCGACGACCCAACACTCCGGTACGCGCGCTCGGATGCCACTCCATCCACATTACTCGACAAGAGTACCGCCGGTGCTGACTTTGATCGTCTCTGACTCGGCCAAGTTGACGCCGCTAATCCCCGTCATTTTCCACAAGTGACGGGTCCCCCCCCCCCTGATCCACACGCGTGTTCGACGTAATCCGTGCTGAACATCGTTGGCCAGTCAGGAAGGCTGCTCACTCGGAAAGAGGCAATCATTGAGTCGAAACTCCGAAGAGAAGGGAGGGCTTATATCGGCGAAAGCGCCGAGAGCCGTGAGACATGGGCCCAGGTGTCAAGGGCCGGCCACAGGCATGCTTCACCTGCCGGCGGCGTAAGAAAGGCGTAAGTCTGCTTGCTGTTGGTTCTGCTCGAATCAAACTACCGCTTACGGAAGTCCGCGCTCACGGGGGAAAGACTGACATTGCTTTGCCTATGTATCTAGTGCGACCTGCAGCGACCTAGCTGCGGCCAGTGCCGCAAGGCTTGCATCCCGTGTGACGGTTACACCACTGATTTCACCCGTTCGGGTATCTCACCGACGGTGTCCATCTCGCAGTCATCATCATCAGAATCACCCTCACCGTCCGTTACGTCGGCTTGGCAGACACCCGTCCCGGGGCCGCCCCAGTACTATGACCTTACTAACACAGTCCCTCGTTTCAAGCCGATTGAGGACTCCAGTTCGCTACTTTCTGGCGACTCTGGCCCGAGGCTATCCTGGCAAGATGGCCATGATTCAAAATATTCGGATGAGGACATCAGTCATGATGGGCTTGATTCGTTGCTCTCTGGACCTTATAGTCACTCTTCGCCCTTACAGCTGCGATCTGCCGACTACTCGCCCTCTTCATTACCACATGATAACTCAATATCTACACCAGCGCATGGAATAGGCGATGAGGCACAATCTACCGGGCACCGTGCGTCTTCCGATCCCAAAGATGAGAACGGCAAAGAAACTGGCATCGACGAACGACGGAAGAAGATTATCCGCCTCCAGAAACACCATCGTCGAATACAACAGGCCCGTCAACATAACCATCATAGAGGGGAAAATGGAAACCCAAATTACTCCGTGAATCTGGCTAGAGCTGGCGAGGACGAGCGCCTTATTGGAGCCTTCTGGGAGGCTTACCTTCCCAACAGCCAGCCCTTTCCGCAAAAAGACTTATTTCAGGTCATTCTCGGCGACTCTATGGTCCGTGATCTATCCAAGGGAGGCGCCGCGCTCTACAAGAGCTTACTAGCTTTGGGCCTTTCGACAATGGGGAAGCGCAAAAATGATAGGATGCTTCTTGAAGAAGGCGGCCGCGCGTATACAGAGGCCATCCACCAGCTTGCCCAGTCATTTAGGTCGAAGCAGGAATGGATCGATGAGCAGCTGCCCGTGCCGCGGCTGCTTGGCATGTGGGAGGTAAATTTTGGAACCCTGAGTATACTCTCGTTGTGAGAACAACACTGACAAAGGATTTTATAGGCACTGTACGGCAGAGATAAGCAGACCGCTACCATGCAAGGGAAAAGCTGCATGCTTCATGGCTCGGGTGAGGCGGCTATTGTGGCGAGCAACCACCCTTCCGCCTTCACATCTGGGCGGAATCATAGGCTCTTTGTCGCTGGCCGGCATCACATGGTGAGAATTATCTACTTGCCAACCCCCGTGTTTGTATCAAAGTGCTTACGAAACCACCCAACAGTGCCTCTTTGCTTTCGTTGGAAGAAAGAGGACGTTCCTCAGCGACCCAGCCTGGAAGACCATCCCCTGGACCGGCAAGGAGAAAACCCCCCGCGATCTCCTCCTGGACATCATTGTCGACCTCCCCTCTGTCATCGAGGGCTTCGAGCTCATGCGAAGCGAGACTGACCCCTCACAATGTGAGACCTACCGCCTCTACCTCCGCCGTGCCGCCTACAACATCTCCGACCGGCTCCTCGAGTGGCACGACGAACATGCCATGCCCACTCTACCGGAAACCATGAATGGCGATCTCCCCCTTAAGTTAACCCACACCCAAATGGCTTCCAACCACATCATGACGCTCTACTGGGCCGCCTGTATGCGCCTCGTCAGCCTCCACTACGTGCTGAACCGCCCTGGCGAGCCATTAGAAAACCGCTTCGACATGCGTGAGTACTGCGCTAACACGATCCGCGCGTGTCGTTTATTCATGCATCCATCCGCTGGACTATACCGCCAGCATATCTCCTCGTTCCCGCTCAGCTCAGCGTTGCAGTATCTGAACATGGTTGGGGAAGACAACATGCAGCAAGAGCGGGCCAAGATCTGGGAAGTCCTTTACCAGCCCGAGAGTGCGGCGGTGCTGCAGTTTATTCTGAGCATGGAGCCACAAGCGGGACCGCCTTCTTGAAATTGAAAGTAATTGTGTGGGAATGTGAAGGCATATAAAACCAAGTGTTGCATTTTTGTGTGGAGTTTCGTCCATGTTGAATACCCCTTTTTCAAGTTTTTGGTTTTTGTAATTCATCGCGATGAAGGGCTTTGGGAGGTAGCATTTCGCGGATAGGCATGGGTACGAGAGTGGACAAGGATGAACCTTGGGATGTATTATCATAAGCATCATCTATATCTATGAGCATTCTGAGCGTCAAATCTATTTGACACGAGCGTAGTACATCTGCGCCGCCTCTTCCATCAAAGCCTTCACACGTGACGAATCCAGCTTCTCCTTGCGCTCGAAGGAGTACAACCCATTGGCTTCTTGCTCAATATCGGCCCTAAAATATTCATTAGCCTCGGTCATCTACTAGGAAAGAAAATTAAGTGAATGCCGACTTACAGCTGAGTGTAGACAAAAGCGCAGCAGTGACCACCTGCCACAACGCCCTTGACCAACTTATCCACACGCTTAAGCAGATCCTCGGGGTCACTCGCCGTTGTGTATCCCCAATCTCGCTCCTCTCCGCCGGATGACTTCGGGGCGATGTTGACACCGCCAAACTCGGTGCACATGATGGGCGTGTTGGTGATGTGCTTGCAACCTGTGTCAGAACCGCCAATCTCGGGCACAAACAGGTCGCGACCAGCTTTCAATCCTAGAATGGCGTTGAGATCGGCACAAGTCTTCTCGAGCTCTGGACCATCGGCGTAGTCGTGGAATGTGGAGAGGTCGGTGAGTACGTGCTCCCAGCCACAGTTGTCGTTGATGCTCCTCGTGGGATCGAGGACCCTTTTGACATGGTTAGCTCTAAAGTCCCTAATACGAAAGGAAAGGGAGAGGAGAATCCCTCCAAAAAGCGAACACTTACTTGGTCTGGTAGTACAGCTGGCGAATGTGATTGCGCTGCTCAACATTATCCTTGAGCGAGGTGTATCCCCAGCTCTCATTCACAGGCGTCCAAGTCACGATACAAGGCCGGTTGATGACCAGCCTAACCGACTCCTCCCACTCCTGATTGAACCGCTCAACATACTCCTGGCTAAATTGGTAGGCATTCGCCATTTCACCCCAAACCAGGTAGCCAAGCTTGTCAGCCCAGTAGTAGAACAACGGGTCCTCGACCTTCTGGTGCTTGCGGCAACCGTTGAAGCCCATACGTTTGGCCAGAACGACGTCTTCCTTGAGAGCATCGGCCGAGGGGGGCGTCATGAATGTGTCCTTCCAGTACCCCTGGTCCAGGCACAGAGCTTGGAAGTAGGGCTTATCGTTGAGACGCCAGGTGCCGTCACCGTTAGCCCACTTGATGGACCGCATACCAGTCGTAGTCTTGACTTCGTCCACAACCTGACCAGAGGCGTCAAAAAGACGAATCGTCAGATCATAGAGCTGCGGGTGCTCAGGCGACCACAGAGCGACGCCATCCCTCCAAGCAAAGTCATCCGCCAACGGCGCATCCTTTAGAAGAGACTCCGGCAACCCCTTTCGCTTATCCTCTGAAAGGCGCACGTCCAGGTCAAATGTTACCTGGTCACTCTCCCTCGACAAGGCGACCTTGTCAGACTTGGACACGGATACGCCAGCAAAGCTCGCCTCCATCTCCACACTAAGTTGTTGCGCAGCTCGCCTGCCAGCCACCGTAATCGTATTGTGCAGCTTGCCCGAGTAAATATCATGGGACTGGATGACCGTGCCATAGCCAGCATCTCCAATGCGAGCGGCAGGGACAACTTCCAACCAGACGTTCTGCCAAATACCACCAGATGGCGTGTAGAAGATACTCTCCGGCTGAGCACCCCAGTACTGCTTGCCTCGCGGCTGGGTCAAATCGAATGCTGAATCGTAGACACGAAGAGTGACACGATGCGACGAAGCTCCTTGGGCTGAGTCGACGGCATCTGTCACGTCCAATTCGAAGGGGACATGACCACCGCGATGACCGCCAACATGCTGCCCGTTGACCCAAACAGTAGCAATGTAATCCACAGCACCGAATCTAAGCACCAGCCGGTGTCCCTTCTCCTTCTCTTCTGCGGAGCGCAGGTCAGAGACGTTGCGCTCATACCAGAGCACCTCATGCACCCCACGGTCATTGATGCCCGATGCAGGAGATTGAAATACAAAGGGCACTTTGATCTGGCGCTTCGGGTACGTAGTTTGATTCTCTCCCGACTTGGCAAGGATATTGTTCTGGATGAGATCTTGAGTTCCCGAGGCGATCTTCTGGGTAATGCTGTCGCTCTCTTTGGAGGCTCCATCGGCAGCTTTAGGCGCAGACGAGGCCTTGACTTCATTCGGAAGCCCAGTTTGCTGCCAGCGACCGGAGAGACCTACGTCGTCATCGTCAAAGATGAAGTCCCATGGCCCATTGAGAGACTGCCAACGCAGCGGGTTGCGCTCAAAGTCGGGGCGGGGATATGTCTGTGTCTCATGCGTCGCCATGGTGAAGTCAGTCAGGCAGGACTTTCTGCAATTTATGATATGAGGATAACTCTCTAATCAATGTAGTAGGCGAGGAGAATCAATGTTGAACAAAGCTAAAGAGAAAGAGGTTGGGTTGCAAAGTTTTCACTTTAAAAGTCTCTCTCCTCTCCCATCTCACGATAACACCTTGCTATTACTATCTAACTAACTAGTAATGCGATCAGTTGATGGGTTCACTGATGAGGGGGAGGGGCAATCGTAAGACAGCTTAGGTAGCTAGCTGGAGCCAAACCTTTGCCATTCTCTCCGCCACCTCATATCGTTCCATTCATGCTCGTCTTTTCTGCGGAGTCGTGGAGACGTCTGGGTCATGAAAATTCTCAATCTAGTAAATCGCCCTGCCTATCGTCAGCATTCTTCTTTTCCATGGCGCAATCATGCATCTGTCATCCAGGATCTGTGCGCATGTAATCGTTGTTTTCTGGGTTTATTTATGCTGCTTACGCCTATCAACTTAGTACCGTAGTTTGTTTAGCAGACTTCATCTGCATCTCGTCTTGCTGCAACCAAAGCATGCTCAAGCCCCTTGTTGGCTCCATACTTTTGAAGCATCTCTACCCATATCATAGCTTTGACAAAGCCTTTACCGCCCTCCTTGTTTGCTTGCTGCTCACTTGGACTTTCAATGCTGGAAGAGCCCCTGGCCAAGTAATGTGCTTTGCGAAACTCGCCCCCATCTCCTTTGCGGTGGACCGGAATCGCGGCGAGTTGCTCACATGTTTGAGCGTCCATGATCCTCAACCGATGCGTGCCCCAGAAAATCCAACCAAGGTCGCGGGCCGAAGCTCGTGTAGTGTCTGTCAAATCCTTATGCGATAACGCTCTAGGATTGTGTAAAAGTCTAGCAGGCAACTTGCACTTTCCACTTTGACAAACATGCTGAACGCGAGCCATAATGTCTTGCGAAGCGCTTTTCTCAGATCCTCGAGCAACCTTCCACGGCTGATCACGAGCCCCGTTGATCAGACTGAACACTGTACCTGGGACTTTCAAACGCCACAACGTTTGTTTCAAAAACAAATATCGAAATTCTGAATTGGCGCGAAGTAAGTTGTCGAGACATCGCAAGCCGCCCGCCATGAGATTCTGACTCGCTTGTGCTCTTTCCACGTAAGTCGGCATGGGAAAGGACAAGTGGTTACGGATATCGTCCAGAACTTTCTCTACCTTTTGAGTGCGTATACCTTTTTCGAGCCGGTTGATGCACTCGCCCAAGGGCCTCAAAATGGCGTCCATTGAGCAATTGAGTCCCTCCCACAATTTGTCGTATTGATCTTTGACGAAAATGGTGACGCAGAGAACCTCTTCCAGCTCTATCACCGGTAGCTCCAGGCACATCTCTGCTTGAGCCTTTCGCACGTCGTTATTCCGTAGGAGCGAGCAAAGGCGTGCTCCAACTTCAAAGTTACAAAACCCGCGCTGTAGCCTCTTAGTTTCTAATGCAGTCAACGGGCCGTGTGGTCCAGCTACATTTGGACCTTCATAAAAATCGAGGCTGGGTAGTTGTTGGTCTCGCTTGAGTGTATGCATAACGTAGCGCACCAAAAATCTCCGCACCAAATACCACAGGCGGCTGAGTTGGCAAAGAGTTTTGTACTCGTCGTGGGGGAAGGTATTCGTCAAGAACTCAATATCGGAGACGAAATAGTTGCGATGTGTTGTAGCACCGGCATTTAACGGAACAACCGTCGCAGGCTGATGGCTCTCCCTACATGGTTTAAAGAGTTAGCTCTGTCCCATGTTGATTGTTAGGCATAAGCGAGTGCTTACTGCCCCTGGAGAAACCGTTGACATCGCACCACCGCGAGTGCGGCCTTCCTTGCCTCCGGCATGAAGGCATTGCTGACAACCTCGTGAAGAATGGTCTCGCGGTGTCCCATATGCCTGAAGATCGCATACAATGCAGGAGAGGCTCGAATCGCCGAGTACAGATTGCGAGGATCGTTCACATGGCACATAATATTGACAAGAATATCGCCATGGAAACCTGCTCCCCAGTGCAAGCCTGGTTCTTCGGAGCTATTGTGGAGCGTGGGCATGTATTGCTGCTTGTGAAGCCAGGTAAACGGGTCGCCATCAGGCCAACCCTGGAGCTTGATACGCTTCGCTTCTTGTGTGAAGCCAGGCGGCCCGCAGGCGCCTCTCTTCGTCGGGGAATTTGAGTTGGTCAAGGTCTGCCATGAAAAGCAGCCTGAGATATTGGGAGCCATAATGTATAGTGATGGAAAGATGGTGAGGAGCAAAAGAGCCTGGCGTCAGTGATCGACGAGTTGGGAGGATATGATAGTAGGCGCCGTCAAAGTGAGGAAGGAATCTTCGGCATAAAGGTATTAGCTGCCCAAGTTCCTTAACTTATTGTGTTATCTATTGCTTTTAGGTAGAGAAGGCAGGAAAGGCCCGACCAAGAAATTTGAGCATCCTCATCTTTGAAATCATAGCGTATGGTATTCTGGGTATAGAGTATAGACGTGTGTGCCGTGCTTCAAGGACTTTGGGCATGGACACGGACACGGACAATTACACAAGGAGGTATTCTGAAGAGAAGAGAGAGCTCTCGTCATGGCCTCTATTTAAAGAACTTCAACGGCCCAGTATCACCATCCTCTGCTTTCGGAATCGGAGGAGGCTTATTCCCAAGCGCAACTGAATTCACACATTAGCATCCCCTAACAAGAAAGCAGGCAAGAGAACAGAAGGAAAAAACTCACATCGGTCAAACAAGTAATAACTCGTCACCAATAATATCGGTGCCGCAATAATCCCCCTTACCCACCTTCCCACCGCCTGATCATACTTCCTCTTATAATCATCCCCCGACACATCCTTCAATACCCTCTCCTTCTCCTGATCCGCCCTCCTCAGCCTTGCCGTTCTCAGCTTCGCTTCCCTCTGCTCCGCCGTAAGACTCGCATCGCCCGCTAGAGCGGATACATCCCCGGTATTCTTTGTAGTCTGTGTAGCAGTTCGCGACCCGTTTGACGATGGTGGGAGGTTGGAGTTGGAAGACGGGGATTTGCCAGGGACGCCGAGACCTCCGGTACTGGGTTTCGTGAACGGTGTCCGAGAGGCGAGACTGGATGTATCTTCCTCTTCGTATTGTGCCGCACGCTTGCTTTTCGTTGTAGGCGCCTTAGCTTTGCTCGTCGGCGTGGCCTGTTTCGGCGGAGGTTTCTTCGGCGTGGACATCGCGTATCGTCTAGTCGCGGTGCAGGCAAGGGCCAGCGGCGATTGTGTGACAGTCCATGCCTTCAAGGCAGATCGCTGTGCGAGGTTCGTCGTATTCATGGCTGTAATGGTTCGACGGCAGGTCAATGACAAGGTTGTTGGCGTAGAAGGGGAAGTTGGAAGCGTTCCGAGAACCGCGTCTTCCCCAGCTTTTTTTCCCGATTGGGCTGGTATTGGAGCTTCAAATCCGAGCTTAGGCCGGACAGACACGAGTATTATATCACACAACAAATAGCAAACGCTACGGCGATAATATGTGATTCGTGTAACAGTGCGCCCGTATTTGTATTCTTTATAGAGATTCGTGAACTGAATTTTCATGCATTGATCGTGATTCAATATCCTATCAACCACCCCGAATGTCACCGCCATGAACGAACTACACACCATCCTCGGCAATGCATAAACCATATTTTAATTACCATCAATGCACTACGATACCTCATTCAGAGGCCATTGCAAATAGTCCTTGCCCAACTTTGAGTCTCTAACTAATGTTGTACATGTAATGAACGCCGTGGAACGCCTTGTAACATCGTCCAAACTTCCCCATAACCTCAGTCATCGTCAGTGTACTGCGGACCGCTCCCCGCAGGCGTCTCAGCCACACCACCGTAGACTCCAGGAGTAGGTGCTCCGTAGTAGCCGCTTGCACCTGGAGTCGGCGCGCTGGCGCCTGGTGTGGGAGCTGCGTCCGCACCCCAACCGCCTTGCCAAGCTCCGGCGGGCGTAGGGGCTCCGGGAGTCGGCGCGTTGTAAGCACCAGGAGTAGGAGCATCCATGGCACCTCGACCGGGAACACCTAGAGAATCGCCAGGCGTGGGGGCATCGTAAGAAGCGCCCGGCGTGTATCCCCAAGTATCACCACCGCTAGCGCCAGGTGTCGGGGCAGACGACGCGCCCCAGGCCGGAGTCTTGGATCCAGAGTTCCAGCTGTCACCACCACCGCTGCCACCGTATGCTGGAGTCCTAGAACCAGCACCAAAGGCATCACCAACAGCTGGCGTTCTGGCGCCAGACTGCCAGGCAGGCGTGCGTGAGCCGGAACCGTAGGCTGTCCTGTTGCCGTCGTACGGGTTGACTGTCCTTGACCCGTCTGCCCAAGCTGGTGTCCTTGAGCCTGAGTAGTCCTGCTTCCAAGCCGGTGTACGACTGCCGCCAACAGCGGGAGCTAGAGTTTAATGTTAGTATATGCTTTGATTGATCCCGCCAGTGAATGGACTTACTTCGCGAACCCCAAGCCGGCACCCTGTCGCCACCGCCTGTGGCCATAGGAGTGCGGGCACCTGACTGCCAGGCTGGAGCACGATCTCCCGGACCACGATTGAAACCTCCAGGGCCACCACGTCCCCTTCCATTGATATCAATGGTAGCGCCAGTCTTCTTATCCTTGAAGCTGAGCGAGTCCTTGGCCACCGTGATCGTCTTCCCTTTTGTGTGAAGCTCAACTCTGGCGTGCGTATCTGTGGTGTCCTTTACAATGCCCAGCAGACCCTTGTAGGCGCCCTTCTTGATAATCACAGTCTGCTCAATGGCCTTGTCCCTTCCAAAGTTCTTAACTGGTTGTGCCGGCTTGTTCTCAGCTCCATTCTTGTGCAGTTTCATAGCGGGGTTCATGGCGTTGAGATCAGGCCCAGACGAGGCCGCGCTGACTCGTCCTCCCTTCGCCGCGACTGTGTTGACAACATTGGACTTGGTGACGAAGATACCCGCATTTTCCGTGGTGTCGTTTGTGTGGCAGAAGATGTAGGATCGGTGAATGTGAATGATCTTTCCTTGCCGTCCAAGCCCGGTGGACTCCTTGACAACGTCGTCAAGTCGAATATCGGAGCCGCTGCGGTCAGAAGCCACCGTAAGCTTTCGCTTTGGTAGCTTGTTGGGGATCTGAGATGGCATCACTTGGCGGGTATCACCGTGCTGATCAAGCACGACTAGCGATTCGCGGTCGACCTTGACGATACATCCGACCGTTGTAGGGTCAAGCTGAACCAAATCATGTAATGAGAATTGTCCAAGCGAGCCCTGGCCACCCATGTCACTTGCCTCACGCAAGTCCTTGCTGAACACGGTGACTTCAGTGTTGGTCTGATCTGTCAAGATGGTAACTCGGTCCTCAGAGATCTTGACCACAGTACCAACTTCGTCGCGGAATTTGCTACCGCCAATAACCTTAACGTGGTCACCAATTTTGAAGCGCTTCCGCAGGCCCTTAGTGGGAACCTCGATCGTCTGGCCGGTAAGATCACCCTCGGTAACGGTCATGGTGACGATTTCTCCTTGGACATTGGTGGCTTTGCCAACCACTCCCTTCTGCTCACCAGAGTACACTTCGATAATATCGCCGGGTAGGTAGGTAACCAGGTTGTTGCTGTCCTTGAGACTTGCGGCCAGAGCTTTCAAATCCAAGTTCTCCGTGCCATCCTCTGCGCCCGAGGCAAATCGCGTGACCTCCTCGAGAGATGGGTTGACGTCCGTGACTGTCAGCTGCTGAATCTTGATATCCTTAACCTGGAACCCGTTCTCGAACTCTTCGCCCATATATGTCCAGGTGTTGGTACTAGGGTTACCCTGGATGTATCGAGGGTGGCGTCTTCGGGCTTCTTGTTCGCTGAATAGCCTCTGAGGCGGACGAGGACCAGGCATACCGGGCTTCTTCCCCTTGGCGCCACCTGAGAGTGCATCGTCTCTCACACCGTAGTCCAAGCGGGGAATGAACCTGACCCTTGCCTCCAAGCCGTTCTCCGTCACGTCGACAACCTGGGCCAAATCACCTCCGTGTTTGGCAGGTCTGCGCAGACGAACCCAGGCGCCAGGCTCCAGCGTAGGCGTCTTGGTAACACGCAACAGCTCAGGCATATCCTTGATCTCAACAAGAATAACCTTGGAGTGCGGGTACACGTTGAGCATACCGTCAAGAGCCTTCATAATGTCCGTCAAGCGTTGCGCCTCAACGTAGATGTGGCCCTTCATGAGCGAGTTGGTGCCACCGCGCTCAAACGCAGCAGTGATACCAACCTCATCTTTGGTACCAGCCCGCTCTTCTATGCGCTTCATGATTGAGAAGACCACCTCGCGCTCCTTGCCTTCCTTACACCTGACCGCCCAGATGCTAGGGTCATCGACACTGGGTAGAAGCAAGCGCTTGGGAACCACAGCAGAGTCGCCAAAGCCTTTAGCTGGGCGCCTGTTTCCGTAGCGCTGTCGCAGAATCTCGGCCTGCTTCTCCGCGTCCAAGCTCGCCTCCATTTCACGGCGACGGTCGAGCTCGCGGTGTCGGCGATCGTCATCGAGGGCTCCAGTGTCGCCAACGTCGTCGGGATGGGCATTGTCGATAAAATCTTCTATCTCTTCACCGTCCTTTTCCTCATCCTCGCCTTCGTCTTCGTCGTCGACTTCGGCTTCGATATCGAAGAAGGCATTGCGCCTGTCGCGGCGGCGCTTCCTGCGGTGTCCCTGTTCGTCTGTTAGATACCAAGAGCGGGGAAGAGTTAGAAAATTGAGTCACCGTACCTGCTGGACATCCTCATCGTCATCATCTTCCTCTTCTTCCTCCTCCTCTTCATCTCGGTCCTCGTTTCCACGACCACCCTCGTCATCATCCTCATCTTCGTCACCATCCTCCTCTATTGCGCGCGACTTAGACCGAGGAGCTTCATCCTCATCATCGTCATCCTCAGGGCTTCTCGCTCTCTTCGCACCGCGACTTTGCTCCTCAGGCTCAGCGCCACCCTCATCGTCAGAAACATCGGCCGGCGCAGGGTTGAAGTCCTCCTCATCCTCCGAGTCGTCAAAGCGAGGGGGATCGTTCGACGCCATCTTGAAGATGAGTTCACGCGATTCGAATAATTCAAAATGCGTGTGCAGCGTCGAGTTTGGTGATGGAAAAAGGAAAAAAAGAAGAAAGAAGAAAGGCGTGAGCGAAAGGTGAGGTGTACTTTGTATAACAAAGGCACAGCGATTCTTGGTTGGAGCTCCTTGCGTGCGGGTAATCATCGGCGACGCGCTATGTGCATTGGTCTAAAAATTTAGTGCACGAAGTTATGCAAGCCATGCAGTGCTAGTGCAGAGGCGGGAGTTTGTGCACAAAGAGCAGCACTAACAGACCAGGGAGCAGGATACCAGCACACTCGAGCAGTTGGAGAGGAGCTCTGAGCCTCGGTTGAGACTGGTTATATCAAAGCTCGCTGCAAAGATGTGATTCATCATCCAATCTTGCCTTCAAGGCACCAATTTTGAAAATGAGATCAGTCGTCATTCACGAATTCGACGAGACTCTAGATCAGGTTCACGTATCTAATGTGACCAAGCCGACCCCAAAGGACAATGAACTCCTGATCAAGATTATCGCTGCCGGCGTCAACTTCGTCGATACGTTATATGTATGTAAAGACAGTTATTCAACAGGAAAAAGAGCAAGAAACTCAATCTGTATTATAGGTTCGAGGAAAACATCAAAACAATAGGTCTCAAGTTGTTCCACCGTTTACATTAGGCCTCGAGTTTGCAGGCACTGTCATCTCAGCACCACCATCCTCCGGCTGGAAGCCCGGAGACAGAGTCTTTGGCGACAAGCATGGCTCCTACGCCGAATATGTGACAATCCCACTATCTGTAGCCTCTCAGCTACACAGAGTACCAGCATCATGGTCCGCTGCTGATGCCGCTGGCCTGGGTGCCACCCTACCCGTCTCATACGGATCACTGGCTCTTGCCGGCGGGCTCAAGCCCAACGAAACCGTACTTGTTCACTCTGCCGCTGGGGGCTTAGGAATCATGGCCGTTCAGATTGCTGTCGCGTTTGGATGCCGGGTGATTGGTACAGCAGGGTCAGAAGCAAAATGCGATTACGTACGGAGCTTCGGCGCAAGCGAGTGCTTCGACTACAGGAAAGACGACTGGTGGAAGCGTGTTCTCGAAGCTACTGATGATAAGGGTGCCGATGTTGTCTTTGACCCTGTTGGCCTTGTGGATCTTAGTCTGAAATGTATAGCTCACCGTGGCCGCATTCTCATCATTGGGTTTGTAGGTCGTGAAGGGCAGATGGAGAAGGTGGCGATGAACCGCCTGCTTCTGAAACAGGTCAACCTCATCGGCTATGTAAGTCTTTGTTCCTGTTACTTGTATGAGTAAAGACTAACAAATTCCAGCGCTTCGGAGAGACCCTGCGTCGTTTTCCCGAGGAGAGGGATAGAATTTGGAGGGAGCTGATGCCATTCATTGACAGCGGCAACATCAAGCCTACAGTCTTTAGCAAATATCCCGGGCTTGATAGTGTACCTCAAGCGCTTAGAGATCTATCTGAACGCAAAGTCCAGGGCAAAGCAGTCATAGAAGTCTGTCAGGAGCAGCAGATTGACGCGCAATCAAAGCTATGAGTCTCCTGAAGCGATTATTGACACCCACGGGTATCACCTGAAGCTCAAGGAGAACATCCCAGAATTCTGGCTTCACGCAAACAACGCCGAATGAGATTTGATGACTTGGGGAATCTTCTTTATTTTGCACAAGAAAACTACAGCGCCCAAACCAAAGTCCATATATAATCGTTCCCCCTGATAGCGTCTTTCTACCCTAGCGCCGACCGTCTCCCGCTATGCCCAGTTCTCGCGCTTTGAACTTGCTTCCATCTCATGAACGTTAACGTGCTATACCATGCAGACTTTTCTTCAGAGACATTGAAAACAAAAACTGGTCTTCGCAAAACCGGAGCTCTCTCTCTTCGGTATGACATAACCAAAGGACCTAATTCTAGAACAGCTTGACGGCCACGAGGCTCCTTTATTCCGTGTAAGAGAGCTCGGGGGTCAAGCTGTCGTTTGTTCTCTATTAGCGTGGCGCTTTTTATGTATTGTCAGTCAACAGCGGCTTAAAGACTTCATGACACCCTCGTGCCCCAGATGCCTCGGCCGCCGCTGACACCTAGCCACTCGCCGTACTCGCCGCTCTGGAGGTGAGGGGCCCAGGCCAAATTCGCTACCTCGTAGTCGCATTCCCAAGCTGCCACCGGGGACCGGCCGCCTTCTTGGCCTCCATTGATAGACGGCTGGCCGGACGAAGAGCTGGCGTTCATGAGGTCCCACAACATGACTTGACAGTCATCGCCGCCGGAAGCTAGTAAGCCTCTGCGCAGAGGAGACCAGTCGAGGGAGTTAATGGCGCCAGAGTGGCCGCGAAGCTCTAGCAAGGCCTGGCCAGGCTGTCGAGCATCTAAGATGCGGATCGTACCGGAGTCTTGAGCAAAGGTGGCGAGAAGGTGTGTGTCGTGCGGCGAAGTAGCAAGTCGTAGGAGGGGCGGGGGGTTGCCGGCCGCCTGTTGGGCTGCGGTAGGGCTTGCGCGAGCGCTAGGGGGGTCGACTGAGTAAGTTAGTATACCGTAATTCACACAAAGCCCACATTGTTCACTCACCTCTGTCATCTTTGCCCGTAGGTTCGTAAATAATAGTAGAATGCTCTAAGCTGCGCAGATCAAACATGCGCACACTGCCGTCTTGACCGCAGCTGACGAAGACGTCCACAGTGTTAGCGCAGAATCGCACGTCGTAAACCTCCTTGTCGTGAGCGATAAGCTGGGTCTTGGCTGTCAGAGACGGAATATCCCAGATTGTGCAGGTCGTGTCTATGCTCGAGGTGATGATGAGTGCCGGGTTCATGGTGTTCCAATCGAGCGAGGTCAGAGGAGCCGTGTGATCGGGTGTCTTAGAGTTGGATAGCAAGGCTAGCGGGGTGAGCTTGCTGCTGGGTGGATCGGCACCTCGCCTGTTAATGTTGCCGCCGGGCGTAGCAGGAGAGTCGGAGGGCAAAGACCATAATCTCAGATGGTCGCCAGAGGTAGCAAGGAGATCGGTGGATTGCTTCTGCGACGAGGGGGGTTCCCAGAGGAGCCTCGTAACGGGGTAGGAGTGCGTGGCCTCGGCAATCTTGGTGAATTCGAGCGTGTACTTGGAAGAGCCCGGCTGGTAGACGTCTTGAGGAGTTGTATGAGCGTGAGTATCTAGGATTTGAATCTACAAGTTGTCAGTTAGCATGGGTGTTATCTATTGCCTTTGCCTTTACGCTCGCAAGTTGACTCACGAAATTATGACCATCTTCGAGGTAGCTGCCCACAGCGACCTTGCCGGCGCCATTGGCTTGTGGACGCCACTTGCACCAGTCAAAGGCGTAAATTGGCCAGGGAGCCAGGTAATTGCTCGTACCAGCTTGGGCATGCGCCAGATCGTAGCCCAAAGTGCCGGGTCCGCCATCAGACATGCTCGAGTCGGCGCGCGGTCGAATATCAGCTAGCCCCAGAGGGGTATTGGAAATGTGCCGCTGGCCCGCTTGAGGGCCATACTTGGGAATATCGGAGGGAGACATGAATTGCGACGTCGCAGAGCCGGTGCCGCCGGGCGTGGTGGGCGTATAGGGATGATAGCCGGCAGGTGTGTCGTAGGAGCCTGCGGGGCTGGAGCGAGAGTAGGTGTGCGACATGTTGAGCGACAGCTTCTGAGGGTGCTGAAGCTCCTGCGAGGGGCGATTGTAAAGCTGGTGCTGGTACTGGTGAGGGTCGTGAGAGGGTGAGCGCGAGCCCGAGACGGTGGGTAGAACGGGAGCCGTGTTGGCGGACAATGCTGGCGGTCTCGCGGTCAGGCCGCCAGGCTGGAGGACGTTGGGAACGGAATTGGAAGGCTGATGAGGTTGGGCGCCGGCGGAAGCAGGGTGCTGTGGTGGTGGTTGCTCAAGCTTGATCTGAGGCGTGTGTTCGTAGTCCTGCGGGGACAGTTGCAGGCGCTGAGGACTCAGTCCAGACATGTGCAACTCATCGTGGGTCTGGCCTGGGAGGATGGCGGCGGTTGAGGCTGAGTGGGAGGCTGAAGCGGAAGTAGAAGCTGAGGTATAAGGGTTACTTCCAGCAATACTGGTAGTAGAGGAGGCATTACCTGCGGTATTAGAGGCCAGGGCAGAGGTTGACGCAGCCCGACCAGCGGTGTTACTCGCTGTGGTTAGGGCGCCAGAGCCTGAGGGGACCTGGCGCCGCGGGACAGGGTATTGCTGTGATTGGTTCATTGGTGCCTAACGGCCCTGTGGGTTTTGGGCTTTAGACCAGTCCTCCAGGGGGCCAAGTCGCTGTAGGTAAGGCGTCCGTAAAAGTGGCTGGTGCTTTTTTACCGTCGCTGGTGCTGAGTGCTGACTCGAGCGAGGACCGACAGTCGGGAAACCCTGAAATAAGGTAAAAGCAAGGCAATCTAGACTAGACCATCTACCGTGGGCTAGGTACTCGTACTCATAGTTTGATACGAGCTTATCGCCTGGCAGTCCAACCAGCAGCCTGTCAGATTGCCTTGTCTGGACGGACCCTGCCTACAATACTCGTATCGTACTAACACGAGTATTCGTAGACGCCCGCTCCCACGATATGCTGTGGGATCAATGGTTGGTTGGTTGATTGATTGATCGATAGATGGGGTTGGAAGACGATTGCAGTGTGCGATGCTGGACTGCTCGTTGGTTGAAAGCCGTCCAGTCACCTACCGCGTCGATAATGCCGGTCAACTAGGGTCACCAGTCCCTTTCACCATGAGTGAGGATGAGTTCGCAGCATCTGTGTGGGTGGCGGCACCCTCGATATGATGATGACGACTGCTGCCAGTTGACGAGAATGAACTGACAAGGACTCTTGGTACTGCGGTGGCGTCAACCAACTTCAGACTGAGTAAAGGAAAAGGGTAAAATAAGTGTGGGATAGCGATAGTCCCAGTTGGGTGTAACAAAGCCAAGTGAAAAGGTAAATAAGAAGAAAACTGACGACGTTTGCGAGGGCAATAGTGCAACGAAGGCTGACAATGCTCAATAAAGTGCTGGCTGGTAAACGTTGGAACTCTCAAGTGCCGCTGGTTGCCGCGTATCTACTCGCAGGTATCTCTGTGTAATGCCGAGTTTTTAACAAATTACGTGGCTCTGATGCCCACTGCCGTCGATCCTTAATCATCCCTTCTTGCCTTGCATTCTACCCAGTACCAACTGCACCTGATCGCCCTGCATATTACGAGTATAAATCCGAATACATGGATCTAACTCAACGTCGATTTCTGTTAATAAGTAAAATACGAATAAGACTACTATACTAACTAGAGTAGTAGTCTGAATGCGCTAGTAACTCAAAATGATATCTTGTACTAACTTAGTACGAGTATTGTCTCCACGGCCCCGTTGCCAATGCTGGAGAATATGGCCAGAGGTAGCAGTAGTAAGTTAGTAGTACCTAGTATTAGCTGCTAGGCATTGATTGCCATTAGCATCTGCATTACTGGCAGCTTGCGCACCTTAGCATGGAGTAGATGCAGTACATTAGTAAATCTGTCCGCGTGCCTTGAACATCCATCCGACCACATCTTCTCCAAATCACCCAAAAGGACACGCGTGACCCTGAATCACGCTCCCAGCCTCTCCTCATATAACAAACAATCCACCAGCATGTAGATTCCAACAACTCTCGTAGCACCGTAGGGAACAATAACAATCTTAAAGAACCCATCCTCTTGGAGATAAATTCCCCGTGGATGGTCCAACCACTAAAATGACGTCGCCGCCGACCCTTATCGATCGCCTCAAAACCTCCCGAACCCAATCTCCCATTCTCCCCATGTACCACCACACAAACAAAAATACTCATCGTTCCACCAGCGCCGCGCCCAAGCGCTCCCCGAGCCAGTACACCATGGACGAGCTGGAGCCATGGCCAGAAGACGACGTCGACGAGGCCTATCGCGACAGGCCGTCTCCGCCGCGGACTAAGAAGCTCTCAGAGCCGACGGCTTCGTTGCCTCGGTCTACGCCGTCTCCGTCCTCTAATGCTTGGTTGAATAAAGCCAACAGCAACTTTGGCTCGCCCCCTCGAAACAGATCAAAGCCACTATTCGCCGGACCGCCACCCCCCATTGCCTCTTCTGTTATGGTCAAGAAAGCGCCGTCAAGCGATTCTAGTTCGGCATCGGGAAGGAGGACACAATCCCACAGCCGGACCAACCAAAGCGGACTCGGCAGTCTGTTGTTCGACTACAATAAACAGGAGAAGCAGCCAGGCTACCAACCAGACTCAGTATGGCGAGGCCTACGGCGGCGGGAAAAGGCACTGGAAAGTGAACTGCAACAGCTGCTAGATCTTCAGGCTAGCGGGTTGGTGGCCGGTCGTGATGGTAGTATGCTCCCGGCCGGCAGCGAGCAGGACGAGTACAGCGATACGGGCAGCAGCACGCCTACGGGCACATTCTACTCAACCGCCACGTCCAAATCTCGAATGATGAACTCGCTCTACGTGCCGACGCGATCAACACCGGAAGGGAACGTCATCCCGGTGCGGCAGCCCAAGTCCTCCAAACCACGGGGGCTTCGCTCTGCGCGGACCGGACTACGAAGGTCAATATCAGCTCTGGCACAGCTCAAGGCTGAGGAGGATTCCCTAGTGGAAGATGCGCTTACGGAGCGGAAGAAAGCCCTAAGCCAACTCACCAGGCTACACATGCGGAAAGAGAGCGTATCCACAGAGCTACGGAGCTTAGAAGAGGATGAGGAGGAACCTCTCGGCCAAGAACTCCGGAAATTGGGCGCCAAATATGATACCATGACGCAGGAGATTCGTGAGCTAGAAGAGAAGCTCACGGGCATGCGCAACCAGCGTCGACGTCTGCGCGCCAAGATGGAAGACGTCAAGAGCCGGAGGGATGCTGGGCTGAGCGGGTACCGCGGTGCACTTAAGGATGTAGACGCTGAGGTGACGACGCTCATGCACCGGCCGCCTGTTCAGCCTTTGGACCTGGAGGCTCTTCACAAGGGATTGCCTGGGAAACCTGTCTCAGCGGGAGGCATGGAGTTTCTACGAATGATACCAGAGCGGCGCACATTAGATATGGCAAAGGCTTGGTGGGAAACCGAAGTGACCATCCTTGAGCAGCGAAAGGCTCAGGTGGAAGAAGATAGGGTAGCCCTGGAAGAGGGAGGCGCTCTATGGAGCGAAGTCATGCAGCTTGTATCTGACTATGAAGCTCGCCTGCGCGGATTGATGAAGGGCGAGCCGGCAGACGCTTCCGCCAAGGGGAAGGAGAAGGTGCCTTCACAAGAAGATATGATCCGCGACCAATTACCCGAGATGGAGCGGGTGATGGATGAGTTGGAGAAGCATCAGCATTTTGCTGAAGATAAGGGCTGGAACCTGCTAATATGCGCCATCGGTGCTGAGCTCGAAGCCTTCGGAGAAGCTCAGGAGATGTTACGAGGGCTCCTAGCAGGGGACGACGGGGAGCCATCGCAGCCACTAACAACCCAATCAACCAACGCAACCAACGAGGACAACAAGAATGAACAGAACCATCAAGAAGACAATCACCAAGAAGACCACCACGATGAGAGCAGCGACAACGAGGTGCCGCCAGACCTGCTAGTCTCCCACACTGAAGATAAAGTCAACGATCCCGCTTCAGCAGCCAGCCCGCAAGTAGGCCCAGAACTGAACAGAACGGAAAGCGGAAGGAGCGGAAGCGAGAACGATGTGCCGCCGGAGTTTCTGGCAGAGCACAGAGATAAGATCGATTAGGAGCTGGCCTCTGCTGTAGACTTGGTCGTCTACTTGGATAAACATTCGTCGATTCACTAATACTCTGTAAACTTCGGCGTGTTGGGGGTTTCTTGTCAAGCAGCGTCATTGGTACAGCGAGCATATTGCATTTGTTGTTAATTTTATATTGTTGTAAACTGTAAAGCATAGAAACATAATTGTTCATACACCATGATATCGCCCTGATTGTCCAAATCATCCCATCGTCGCCTTGAACGCCTGTGTGAAAGAAGATATCCTGCTCTTCAAAGGGGCTAGGACCATAATATAGACCCTTGAGCCTCCTTAATATGTGAACGGAGCGGAGGAGTTGTGCTCATGCATTTTGCGTAGATATATCCTTATTGATCCCCGGATGTCGATTATCGCCTTCGCTCGAAGAAGCTGCTCGTTCCAGCGATAGCAACTGATTGATCCATCACCCACTCCCCTACGCCGAGGTACCTGTCGATCCAGCCGGAGACTTCCTTGCTTTCACCAGAGACTCGGTCGGTCTTGAGACTGGAGAGAATCAGTTAGATTATTGTCATTTGATTTGAACAAGACCTTCCTAGGCTTGGTTTGACATAGACTTTCGATAAATAACCTCGAAGAAAGGGGAACTCACGTCAAGCCGGTCGATCGCTTCATACCAGCAAGAATGGTAGAGACTGTATCAAGCATTAGCGCGGTACTCGTAGGATTGTCGGCCAGGTCGGAACATACTAAGGACAGCATCGAAAGCGTAGTGGGTTAAGCGTCCAACCTTTGACCAGAGGCCCAGCGTCAGCAGGTTGAGGAACTGCGAAGAAAAAGAAGCCTTAGACAGAGCCCCCAACTTTAAAAAGGCACAGAGGGAGGTCCCCCCAGCGGTGGCCCTTGGTCAAGCAACCGCAAGCAGTTGGAGGAGGGGAGGAGAGGGTATCATGAAACGTACCACCATGGTGACTGCGGGTTGCGATTGAGCGGATTATATGTCGGTATTGGTGGATACTGTTTTCTCAGACTGGGCTGAGACGAAGACAGGAAGATATGTACGAGCTGAGGCTGGTTCGATGGTTTGGCAAGAGTTGGAGGTGAGGTTGCGTGACTTGGGCGCGTTGGTACGGGGATTGGAGGAGGATGCTGTCATGTGCTCGGAGCGGCTGGGCTGCTGGCAGGACAAGGTCAGGCCAGCCGGGTTGCCGCCGGACTCGGGTGGGTCTTCCCACAAGCGAGCCTGAGCGACACTACGGCCAAGGAATCATCCAGTACAGGGTAGGATTTGACAGGGTGAAGGCTAGCTGGCTGCTAATCACGTGCTGCAGATGTCCCAAAGCAGCGGGCGGCTGTTGAAGCAGCTCATTGCCTTTCTGGGAACAGCAAGAATAAGACTGAGACTAAGACTGATTAAGACTTAGACTAGACTACTAAATCATGGAGGGGCAGCAACAAGATCTCGTCTCGAGGCATCTAATCAGTGGCAGACAGCGACCAACGTGGGAAGCCAGGCATATCACTGATAATTTCAACGCTGCTGGTCCTCGCTGTTAATAAAATTACACAAGCTTAGATGGAACAGTCTCAAAAGCCGAAGACGACTGGAGCTTAGCAATGAGTTGAGTAGAAATCTTTGTTATATCCCTCGCACCCCGCGGGGGCTCTTGATATCCGGCCAGAGAGCTGTGGATGGATACAAATGGTGTTAGACCCTGGAGAGCTTCCCAAGCCACAATCGTGTCCGACGAGTCCGGGCAAGAGTAATTCGTAATAAGCGCTTGTAAGAGGACGCGCGAGCTAATCTAAGCTACCACTTCCCACGTATCCTTTCGGTGAGTTTTTTTTTTGTTGAGCTTAGGCCCGGAGAACTACTTTCGGCGACGGGACCCTTTTTTTATTTTTTAGTTTTTAACGTGCCGCTTGGAATATTTTTGGTGGTGGAGGGGCACGAATCCATCGAGTCTGCAGTAGGAGAGCTAACCACGAGTAGTACTAGTAACTAGCAGTAACAAGCTCCAAGGCTGAACTGACTACTAGTATAGAACTCCTCGTCATGGGTGAAATTATCTACTACTCCTCTTATACTTAGCCTTGCTTGATTTCAATATTTCGCTCAAGGGGTGTTGTACACCTGTAATCATTCTTCTCGTATCCCATACAGCGTGAATATCCCTCATCCCAACTCACCGACAGCAAGGGGCACACATTGCGCGAATATACTCGCTCACACACCGGAGTGTAAGTGACCAGCCACGGCGCAACTTGGGCGCATTCCGTTATTGGCTATACGCAGTGGTTTGAGACGACAGTTGTGGGAGAGTCTGGGATGCCTGCGGAGTCGTGGGAATCATAGAGGAGAGACGACATTTGCCCATTGATGTTACCAAGTGGGATATCAATAGTTGAAAGTTGAACATAGCATCATGGTTACTTAAGCTATGCTATTGATATCTTGAGATGGGCTTGTTACATCTCAGCTCCCTCCAAGATCCAGCTTGGAGAGTACAGACGAATGGCAGATACAGCAACACACACCACAAGCAGTGCTGCTGTCCATTCGCTCGTGTCCACTCTTCTCGACTGCATTGCATGTTACCTTATGCAAGTCCCTCCGCTGGATACTGCTACTCATTACCCTTTTGGTGTTATTGTTTTTTTTTTTTGGTTTCATTTTTTTCCCTCTTACCTTGCCCAGCCCAGGCCAACCAACCCAAGTAAAGAAGAAAAAAAAAAGTTGCCCCTCATTGAGCAACACCACTACAAGCGCAGAATAGGCGCCACGCATTGATACCCCACCAACCAACCAGCAATATTCCCCTACCTTACCTACGGAGTAGATCTACTCCTACGCCTTATCACCTCCTCTCCTCTCCTCCTCTCTTTTTGATCTTGCTCCTTTCTTTTCTTCTCATACCCGCATTCCAAAAGCATCATCACTTTCCTCGTTTCCACATCACTCTCGGGGTCATTCAACTAACCCCTCCACCTATATTTAAATCAACGAGGCTCCAAGCTCTATACTACCTTTACCTACCGCTGACCTCTGCCCCTCATCATGTCTAGACATCAGCGCCACGACAGCATCATGGCTGCCACAGCCAAGGAGCACCTCGAGCTCGGCGGCAAGATTGCCTGGCTCGCCTCTCTCGACACAGCTTTCCGCCCCGAGAAGAACTTCCGCCGCTCCTCCATCATCTGCACCATTGGCCCCAAGACCAACTCAGTCGAGGCCATCAACAACCTGCGCACCGCTGGTCTCAATGTCGTTCGCATGAACTTCTCCCACGGCTCATATGAGTACCACCAGTCCGTCATCGACAATTCCCGTGCCGCTGTCAAGTCCCAGGATGGCCGCCCTATTGCCATTGCTCTTGATACCAAGGGCCCTGAGATCCGCACTGGCAACACCAAGGGCGATGCTGATCTGCCCATCGAGGCCGGCAAGGTCATCAACATCACTACCGACGAGCAATACGCCACCTCTTGCGATACCGACAACATGTAAGAAAGACATCTATCTACCTACACCAAATTCGCAATATCAGAAGCCGTTTCTAACCCTTCCTCCTAGGTACGTCGACTACAAGAACATCACCAAAGTCATCAAGCCCGGCCGCGTCATCTACGTCGACGACGGTGTCCTCGCTTTCGACGTCGTGAGCGTCAAGGACGACAAGAACATCGAGTGCAAGGCCCGCAACAACGGCTTCATCTCCTCCAAGAAGGGCGTTAACCTGCCCAACACCGATGTCGACCTGCCTGCTCTCTCCGAGAAGGACAAGGCCGACCTAGAGTTCGGCGTCAAGAACAACGTCGACATGGTCTTCGCCTCTTTCATCCGCCGCGCCCAGGACATCAAGGACATCCGCAAGGTCCTTGGCGACAAGGGCAAGCACATCCAGATCATCTCCAAGATTGAGAATCGCCAGGGTCTTAACAACTTCCCTGAGATTCTTGGCGAGACCGACGGTGTCATGGTCGCCCGTGGTGATCTCGGTATTGAGATTCCCGCCGCCGAGGTGTTTGCTGCCCAGAAGAAGCTCATCGCCATGTGCAACATGGCCGGCAAGCCCGTCATCTGCGCCACCCAGATGCTCGAGTCCATGATCAAGAACCCGCGCCCCACCCGTGCCGAGATCAGCGACGTCGGCAACGCTGTTACTGACGGCTCCGACTGCGTCATGTTGTCCGGAGAGACCGCCAAGGGAGCTTACCCCGCCGAGGCTGTCCACGAGATGCATGAGGCTTGCCTGAAGGCCGAGAACTCCATCCCTTACGTCTCCCACTTCGAGGAGATGTGTACCCTGACCAAGCGCCCTGTCAGCACCGTCGAGTCCTGCGCCATGGCTGCCGTCCGCGCCTCCCTCGACCTTGGCGCCGGGGGCATCATCGTCCTGTCCACCTCCGGTGACTCGGCCCGTCTGCTCTCCAAGTACCGCCCCGTCTGCCCCATCTTCATGGTCACCCGCAACGAAGCCACCTCCCGCTACGGCCACCTGTACCGCGGCGTCTACCCCTTCCTCTTCCCCGAGGCCAAGCCCGACTTCAACCAGGTCAACTGGCAGGAGGACGTCGATCGCCGCATCAAGTGGTGTGTCGAGCGTGCCGTCGAGCTTAACGTGCTCACGTCCGGCGACACCGTCGTTGTCGTCCAGGGCTGGAAGGGCGGCATGGGTAACACCAACACCCTCCGTATTGTCCGCGCTGACCCCGAGCATCTCGGCATTGGCCAGCCTGACAACTAAGCCAGTCCTAGTCCGGAAGACTATTCCTACGGTGTTTTCTTTGTTTTTCTTCTCCTTGACTTTACTTTCATGTTTCCTTGCTTGGGGATTGGGAGCAAAAATTGGTGCATTTGATAATCACGACAGCTTTGATAGACAACGGTACATTGCAACAGGATGGGTAAGCAGCTACCGCCAGAAAATTGATTTCAATGACAAGCATGACCTCTTTATTCAGAACAGTGATCAAAGCCTCCTTCTCGTGTTCATTCTATGCTGCGCAGCCGCTGCTTACTTGCTTCCAGACAAAACTTCGTTTCTCAGAAAATCTGCAGCAGTGTTCCTGACAACTTCACCTAACAGCGCAGCGGCCGACCGCCAGGGTTCGTGTACGAAGTCGGAATCGGCCAGTAAATGTTAATCAACAGACCCGGATCATTAGGCGAGTACGCTCCCGGGAAAGACATGAGGCTAGGGCTAGCCGACCCCGAGCCGCCCGTGACGCTGACCTGCGTGCATGAGATGTACAGCTGTGCGCCGTTGGTGCTGCTGGCGCTGTGCAGGCCGATTTGCTCGAAGCGGACGAGATATTCCCCGTTTTGGATGCATGAGGGGATGGGAACGGTGATGGTGCCGGCGCCTGTCATTTTCGCGTAAGCTGATAAGAACACTACTACCAACCCAGGGCGAATACAAGAAAAGGGGGGAAGGGAACATACCGTTTGAGGGCCAGTCAATCGACGAAGCCGTAATCGTCGGCGCATCCTCATAAATCTTAAACCAAACATTCCCCTTGCCATCAAAATCCGCCGCACTCCCCGGTGCCTTGGCCATATAAACATTCACGGGCCCCTGGTGGTAGATATTCGGATTAATCTGGAACGTCATCGAACCCCCGGCAGAAACGGGCAGCGTCTGGGGAGCGGCGGTGCCGGGTTGGAGTTCATAGCATGTCATGGAGGGGGAGTTGACGTTTTCGACGGGGCCGTTGTGTTGGTAGTTCTCGGTGCGGCGGGTGAATTGCCAGTCGGCGGAGGGGGAGGTGCCGCCGGAGGAGGCGCGGGGGATGGTGTCTGTGTTTGTGAGCTTTTTATTCTTCTTTTGCTTTCTTCATTTCTATTTCCTCTCTCTTCTGTTTGTCTAGGTTGGGGTGGTCTTACAATGGGCATGGGTGAGAGACGCCGCGAGGGCGATGAGGGTAGTCGTGAACTTCATAATGATCAACGCAGGGATCACTGCTCTGCAGAAGAAAATGGAGGTCGATTATGGTAATAAGTTGTTGATCTTTTACGTCCGGGAGATGGGCATTCTCCTTCTCTGCATGCTCGACGTGAGACTTATATCCCTGTGTACGGATATCCCACGGAACGAAGCACGCCGTGATAGATTCGGTCAACCCACACATTGGCTCTAAACAGACTTAGCTACTTCCTCCCAAGACAACCCTCTCTATCCTATCAAGAACAATGTCTCTCTTCTGAACAGGAACGTGATAGACTAGATTTCTGGTATTCATCCGCTCCCCTCCGGTTAAAAGACCCACGCTACCGGGGCTTGGAGGGGCTGGATGTAAGCCGACTTTGATCAAAGGCCAGCCCAGAACGAGATGGTAATATAAATTCCATGGCATTTCCACTCCTGTCGTAACCTTTTATTCAAGCTATCGAGGCCTAGACCAATAGCTGGCTTACTTTTGCCGCCTCTTCTGAGCATAGCTTAGGCATGTTCGGCCGATCTGGGGTATCTGCCGGCTTGCGTAGGACTGGAGTATGTCTGTTTTCGGTCGAAAGGGAGGGCCCTCATGTATGGACTGTATTCCTTTTGAATCTTTGGTGCCTATTCATGTTTACATGTTTATACGTGTATGTAAATCCTGCTTCCTAATGGAGTAGATCGAGCATCGATCCGGTTTACACCTAGTAATGTGCCGCCGAGTTCGGGTGAGAGACGACTCTTTGTTATCACATGAACAGCCCACAATGGAAGCCTCTCTGTTAATGGATAATGAAAACCAAGAGAAGAAGAGGTCTTTATGAGCTATGCTAATCAAGCTTTCTTTTCAGTTAATTGTGTGCTTGTGCTAAATGATACCCTATTGTGGAAGAAGCGGCCGAAGCTGTGTTCCTGTGGAGTTGGAACCATTTCGGACTTCAAATGTTAGGCTTGAGAAGAAAATACCCCATAGATTTGTGTATTATGTTCTCTTGGCTCTTTGTGTTGAAAGCTCTGGTGCCTCCAAACGCCAAGTAAAACGGAATCGTAGTCAATTTCTGTACAACGTGGTAGTCCTTTGATTGATAAGTTTGTTACCTCTTTGTTGCAGGACTGAACTTCCGCAACAAAAGGTTCACAAAATGTTGGTTTTCCCACCAAGTTCTGAGAATTCCTAAGACCGCTGTTCAAGACTCTGTATTCCATTTAGTACACCTTGTGTAATCCAGAACAAACGTACACCACAATCGAACAATGAGCACCGCCCTCAACTTGAACATAGAACATTCAACCGTCCACAACTCACAACCACACATAAATACCATCAAATCCACCTCCTCAATCTTACACTTTCCCTCACCAACAGTTTCACTCTGGAAGTGTCTCTTTTTCTAATCTTACGCATCTCCTTACCCTATCTTCAAGAGCACTTCCCCAACCAACCCTACTAACCCTACAGCTTTCCACCCACCCGCTACTCATCCATCAAACAAACACCATGTGCTTCGAGCGCCGCTACATCTTCGCCTGCGGGCACGAAACCCACCAACCTTCATCCTCCACATCCCCAAGCTTCACTCCCTGCGAGTGGGCCAGCATGAGCAAGCGCCCCTGCCCGGCGGAGATGATTAGCGCGGACCCGAGGACTTCCACGGAGGTCATGTACATGTGCATGGATTGTTTGACTCCTGCTGCTGGCGGTAAGGAGAAGAAGGATGACCACGGGAAGGGAAAGGGTAAGATGGGTGAGTTGAAGAAGAAGATGAAGAGGTAGGTCAAGGGGCTGGCCCCCCTTTGATGATGCTGTCCTGGTAACTTCAGCTACTTCTCGACGCTGCAGGTAAGTTCAATTTGTCGAGGAGAAGGTAAGTAGCCCCTAGGCTTTCTTGACAGTAGTGTATTTTTCCAACTTAGATTGTCCTGGAGTGTATACCCCAGCCCAGCACTCTAATCCTTTCTATCTACAAAACAATACAAATAATACCACAGTGTATATCTCTAATTCCAAATCGCCTGCATATGAATGTAACGCCAAATGCTATCCATGTAAATTCGTATATCAAGACATGATCGCCTACAGGTTCGGCACAGGGAACGTCTTTCTCAGATATTCGCCGTACCTGAGCAGCAGCCATGGTACCGGAATCAACACAAAGGCGAGGAAGCCGAGGAGACTGTTGCCCCATCCGATACCCAGCTTATCGTACATGGGTAAGGCGGCCATTGGCAGAACAGCTCCGGCAATGGATCGAATCAATGAGTTACATGCCAGTGCGGAGGCAGCATAGATGTTGAAGGAATCGACAAGATGCATTTGCAACGGCTAAAAGTGTCAGAGTTAGTAAGGAAAACGGAAACGTCGTAATTTGTGTTAAAAACTCACCATGAAGATAAGAAGCTGGGCCACGCCGACGACGCAAGTCCCGATAATAGGCGCAATCCAATGAACCGCAAAGTCAGCTGTCCAGCCATAAATAAAGAAACCAGCCGGCAAAAGAATAGCTCCAATGCGCAGCGGAGGCAACCGATACTCCGGCTTCGCGGGCTCTGGCTCCCTACCCTCTGCTTCTGCCTTGGCCTTCTCCTCGTTTGCCTTCTTCTTCAAGTACCGGTCGCTTGTGGATGAGAAAGTAATCACACCTATCATGCATCCCACACCCAGACCAAGGAAGGCAAGACCCGCCTGCTGTTGTTTAAACCCATAGACTTGCATAAATAGAGGCGTCATGCTAGCGAACAAAAGGTACATGTAAGCGTAGGCGATAGCCACGTAGAGCGAAGCAATCTGGCAAATCGGCGAGAAGATCAGCATCTTGCAAGGGCGCAGGATACCGCGCTTGAAAAAGTCCAAAGGCGTCATGTTCGGGTCGAGCTTCGACCGCAACTCATTGTTGCCGGTCGACTTGCGCAGCTTCTTAGTCTTTCTCTCAATAAGAATTGGTGCGTAGGTCTCGCGTGCGAAGACCAGAAAGTTGATATTAAGAGCCCCGGATAAGATGCTTAGCAGCCAGAATACCCAGCGCCAGCCGAGGGCCTCAGAGACGAACCCTCCGACCACAGGTCCAATGATAGGGCCTAAAAGCGGTCCGATGGCAAAAGCTGACATGGCTGCACCGCGCTTCTCCGGGAAGATCATGTCGGCAATGGTACCGCCGCCATTGGCCATGACAACCGAGCCAAACAGCCCGGTGAGGAATCGGAAGCCCAGCAGAGCATTGAACGTGGGCGCTTTTGCGCATCCAATGTTAAATGCTAGTACGGTGGTTAGAAAAGAGTAGTATGAGAAGACGGAGCAGGAAGTAGAGTATTTACCAAAAAAGAACCAATTCGTAACGTGATACACGGGAAGGCGACCATAGATTTCTGACAGCGGAGCAAAGACCATGGGCCCAGCTGCGAAGCCGAGTACATAGATACTGACGACGAAGGATCCCAATGTTGAGCTGTTATTTCCAAACTCCCTCATTAGCTCGGGCACACCAGGGGCGAACATAGCTGGAATTTGTTAGTATGCAGTTGGGTTTACACCGGACGGAAAATGGTCTTACATGAGCCGAGTGGTGTGAGGAAGGTCAACGAGCTGACCAGGACACAATTCAACACCTTGAGCCATGATGGCCAGTTGTAAGGATTCTCGGGGTCATCGTCACCGTCCCAAAATACGACATTCGGGTCGTCTGCCGTAGTAGCCTCTGCTTGACCAGCCTGCTTCTCGATATCACCAGCATCGACAGGCGGCTTTTCGCTCCCAGGTGGATCTGAAGTATCGACGTCGCTGGTTGATGTATCCACCTCATCAGCCTTTCCGTCTGTGCTGGGCGCAGTCTCCTTTATTGAAGTCGTTTTCTCGATTTCTGGCACTGTTGCCTCGTCTTTCATGTCGGCGGCCATTGTTGCTTGGTGCGCTTATGCGCTTATGCGCTGAGGTGTAAGCTATATTGCGACACAAAAGACGGCGTTGCACTTGGCACGCTAAAGAGCAAAAAGATTGGCCCAATTCCCGGTAAGTTTGCGACTGAAAGCCAACAAGAAAAAAAATGAGTTGTACGAGAATCCGTAGAATAACAAAAAGTATCGAGGTGGCGCACCGCACGGGGTTGGCAGGTCGGCGCTTTCTTTCTTCGGGCCGGGGCGTTGATCCTTGACTGGGATTTATTCTGTACAAGCGACAAAACTCTCAGAGCTTCCACAAGGTGATTGCGACCAGTGTGCTGACGAGAAACAACGCAGACACGAAGCGTCAAGCAAAGATGACTGCAGGTGTCCTTATGTCTTCCAAGAGTCGGACTCGGGCTATTACAATACCACGCTGCGGGACCCTTCTTCTAACTCCGGCAGCACATGGCAGGCGGGTCACAACATTGTGAAAGTAACAAGGTGATTGCCTACGGGTCCTTAGGGGTCGAGCCGTCCAGGATAACCCCGAAACCCCCAGGCTCTCTAGTGAGAAAAATACGCGAATTCGAGGTTAGAGAGAGAACCATTGGTCGGTCGGCCGATGGCTGGACCGCATCCTACCTTTCCAGATCCACAGATCCACGGATAGATGGGGTCGCCATGCCGATTTCCGTATTAGTGGTGGTGCTGCTGCCGCCTCTTGGCCGCCTCTCCCCGAATTAGACGAACTTGACTCCTGCGCGCGCGCTGTGAGACATTCAAACGAACGCGGGCTTTCAGGCCGGAAACCCGGTCATCGCATGCAGCGTAGACAGCACATTGAAATGTCCATCTCCACTCCTGAACCGGGATTCGGGCACTCGGACGGCGCCAAACCCATAGCGCTATACTCAACCAGGAAATTCGTTATGAACAAGGGTACTTTTTGTGCACACACTCTCGGGACGCCCATCATCCGTTTGTGAAGGCGGATCGGATGCATAAATGCTTGCCGTGCGGGCGCCATCTTTTAAGTCTGACCTTGATCAGACGGATGCAAAACCGAGGAGTTTTTGAGGAGAGAGACTAACACGGTGACGGTAGAAATTAGCAGTACAAGTGACGACGATTATTTCTGTATTTGTGGCCGCGCTGTGCCAATGTGTGTGCGGAATAATTGCAGCTAATATCGATCGGTCCGGATCGAATACATATGTTGGTACATCAGATGAACCAGGGCTTCATGCGAGGCATTGCTACATACCTGCTATCTGTATGCAGCCGGCCATCGCGGTGGGTATGGCAACGTGATTCCCAATGAACTGGGTAGCTTGAGACCCTTGCCCAACTTTTCGACGAGCGTTTCATGGTTATTTGGAAAATGAAATGCTGTAGCTCTGGCATTCTTCTCCGGAGCTCATAATGCAACAGACTTCTAGATGATTTCATCTTGTGGACACTTTCAGCCGTCGTCCAGAAAATATGTCTCCCGGCTTGATCTTTAGAGGAAACATGATCTGGACTGCCGTTCGCTCATTGCCGCCGGCATTGTCGTCAAAGAAGTGGAGCTATGGTTTACTTGCTTCGTTGTATGTTGATCTCGATGCTTTCCATCATATAGCGAAAACTCTTTCAAATACCTCTGTCCTGAGTTTCGTCAAGCTGCCGATCATCTCTTTTGTACGACCCTGGATCATTTCACTTTGTAACTTGAAGACTTGGCCTTCTCGAGACCACGTGCCGGATGTGGAAGCGGCTAGGTTGCCCAACTCCTTGCTTCTTTTGACCAGTACAGCGTGCATCTCGACAACGGTTGTGAGGAACATAGAGGCGGCGGCTCCCTTGGGCACGACAAAGGAGCCTATGCGAGCCTCGGGGATTTCGAAGTGAGGCTCATCTTCAATGTGTAAGTCGGCTGTGATCTGCCCGCACATATTGCCGTGGCCGATGAGCACATCGAAAACATCTAGTAGGCGATGGTGGCAGGCCATCAGCAAGTTGATCAACGCGTGGTCGAGTTTTTGAGGCGGTATGCTATCATGCTGGATGCCGGTGCCATTTCCATTGTTCTCGTTGTTTTGGACGCCATCCGTTGAATTCACTCTGCTGCTCGCCGCGGCTTTCATAACAGTCGGATATGTGGCCACTAAGCGTTGACTGTAGTGCAATATGCGCTCTAAGGCTTCCTGAAGGCCTTCAATCCGTCCCATGTTGTTGATCCACTCTTTTGCTTGTTCCAGAGTTACCTGGTTGGTAGGGAGTTTGCGTGTGATACCATCGAGAGCCAGCATGATTTCTGTCAGCTGCCTGGTCTCTTCGTAGGGTGGGAATAAGTCGCCTTCAGCGCTTGGCGTCTCTGCACCGGTAGGGGCAGACTGTACTCCAGAAGATGATTGCGATGCCGTCCCAGTCAGGAAGTTGCAGGCAGAGAAGCTGGTAGAGGTCCCTAAGTCCCCCGGTACGCCGTAGTCGTCGAGTCCATTCATGAGCTGGTCAACATCGTCTGCGTCGGACCAAGAAAACAGCGGCATCGATTGGGTACCATTGGGAGCATCTTGGCGGTATGATGGCCTTGTAGGCGGACTGAAAATGCAGTCAGCACCGGCTGCAGAGCACCGAGTGCATCTCGCGGAGCCGGCGTCCTTGGGGCATCGGACTTTCCGACTGTGGCAGCGATCACAAGCCTGCCGTAGGTCTGTCATGGATGATGAATATCAGTCAACTCCGGAAACGTAAGGATCTACGCGTATGGCGAAGAATCCAAGGGCAGACTACTACGAGTAGGACTAAGATGAGGTAAGGTTAAGGTACCAGTAGCAGTAAGATGAGGCTTTGGTTGGAGAAGTCGAGATAGGCAGGAGCAGTTGCTACCCTAGAGGTCCGTCGCCTCATTACTGAGATTTCCTTTTGTCTCGTGTGAGAGTACGAGTAGTAACATCATCTACCTGACTTACTAATGTAACGATAAGGCGCCCTCGATACGTTCGTCCAAGCTGTGTCACTTATTCCGATGCCAATCTTCAATTGCTCACAGCGAAGCAAAGACGATGAGGCTAATTGATCAATTGCCATATCTACTTAAAAAGCAATATCAAGAGCATCACTAACATCGATAGGTCGTTAGTCTTACAGTTAGCACCGTTAGCGCTGCCGGTGCGTCAATGCGGGGGAAGCATGTGCCAATCTTTACTACTAAGTACGCTGTCCAGGTGACATCAATAGCGGAGAATAGCAGATCATCACCTACTGCAGCTTGGAGCTTCACTCTGCCTCCAGTAGCCGCAACTATTAGTGCGACCATGAAGACTCGGAGTACAGAGACTCTCTGTTAGCATCAACATCGCACTACGAGCATACGCGCCACTAGGCTACTCTCCCTACCATTGTACAACGCAGGTCTCACACGCTTGAATCTTGCGATAAAAGCTCCTGTCGCCCGCTGCCTTCGAATGTTACAATAACAGTTACGATCATGATCCGACCAGCTTCTACCTTGGTCCATTCAGTCTCCGTCGCATCATGTCCCTGATTCCGTATAACCACCAGGAGGGAAGGGAGATTGTTCTGTAAGCACCCAGTGCCGGACGATTGTTCCCCATTCGAATTACGCTGACCATCTTCACCCAGCCGCCATCGCAATGCCATCGTCGTCCGTGACTCGACTTCCCATCGCATCGAGATTCGTGGGCTGACCGAGTGCCCAACATGTCGACGCCCACTACCCCGACCAAGCTCCCCCGACCGCTCATATTCAAACTCCTATGAGCAGAATCGTGACTCCTATGTCAATCCAGACTACTTCCGAATGCTCCAGGCCGAAACTCAAGAGTCCGCACCGCCCCAAGATCCTCCAAGCCCCGTCCGCCGTCTCTTCAAACCGCTCGCAAGTAGCTCTAGAGCTCGATCGACGACCCCCGCATCACCAAGGAGTCAGGATGACGAGAGGTACGACCAGGATCAGGTTGAGGAGCAGGACGAAACCGAGTTCTTGTCTAGTTCACCCGGCGTTTCGCAGAACGAAGGCACCAGAATCCGCAAGCAAGCGTTCAGTCCCGGCTATTTTAAGACCTTCTTCAAAGAAGAGAAAGTGCTTGGTAAGGGAGGCAAGGGTGTAGTGCTGCTGGTGCGTCATGAGATTGACGACTGCGATCTCGGTCACTATGCCTGCAAGCGAGTGCCGGTAGGCGATGACCATGCATGGCTCGAAAAGGTGCTGGTCGAGGTCGGCCTCCTCAACAAGCTCTCGCACCCCAATCTGGTCTCTTATCGCCATGTGTGGCTCGAGAGCGCCAGAATCACCCGTTTTGGCCCCAAAGTGGCTTGCGCCTTCATTCTGCAACAGTACTGCAATGGCGGAGATCTCCACCAGTACATCATTGGCAGCGCGCCAAGAGAGGCGACCAAAGAAGAGCTCAAGGCTCAGATGCGCCGGAGATCCAAAGGTCAGACTGAGATGCCACGCAACTTGTACGGGGGCAGCCGTCATCTTAGCTTCGAGGAGATTTACTCGCTTTTCAAAGACATCACCTCGGGAGTCGCGTATTTGCATTCCAACAACTACATTCACCGAGACCTGAAGCCGAGCAATTGCCTACTTCACCATGAGGGTGGCAAGACTCGTTGCCTGATCAGTGACTTTGGGGAGGTACAGCCCGAGAATGCAGTGCGCAAATCCACAGGCTCAACAGGGACTATCTCATATTGTGCGCCTGAGGTTCTCAAGCAAGACGCAACAGGTCGATTTGGAAATTTCACAACAAAGTCCGACATCTTCTCATTAGGAATGATTCTGTATTTCATGTGCTTTGGGACCTTACCCTACCGAAGCGCCAATGCTATACAAGAAGAGCTAGAGGACATTGACGAGCTTCGAGCCGAGATAACCGACTGGCAAGGCTTCCAAGATGAGCGAAGAGAGCGTCCAGACCTTCCAGCAAAACTGTACATGCTTCTGAAAAGATTGCTGTCTCTCGACGCCACGGAGAGACCGAGTGCCAGCGATGTCCTGAGCGCCATGAGAGGCGAAAACGTTCTGGAAGGCCTGAACCGTGCGGAGCGGCCGGCCAAGTCGTCGCTTAGTCTGCACAACCGTGTTCAGAACTTGGACTCTCCAGCCCGAGGCGGCACACCAGTACCCGGTAGGTTCATCCTTTTCCGTGAGCTATTGACAACACTTGATCTTACTGTGACACAGAGCCTACCAAGCGATTTTCACGGCCCCGCACTCCCGTTGCGGAGGTGACTGAGCCAGAGACTGCGGTATCAAGTACTTCTGCTTTGGGAAGGCATGCCTTGATGGAGTCTGAAGACGCGGTACAAGACCACTCCGAGGCACTGTCGCCTACTCTCCGCTCCCGACCTCTGGCTGTCGCCAGTAATCAGAGCTACTACCGGGAGGCGATAGAGGAAGAATCTTTCGTAGATGAATACCCTGCCTTGACGGATCGCGATACTGATAGATCTCCTCCGCTGTTGATGGCGCCGCCAAGGAGTAGATTTGGTGAGCTGCAATACCGAGTCGAGCTAGTAGCTCTCTACGTGTTTAGCCTTGTGGGCATTGAGCGTGACCTTATCAATCACGCTCTTCGCCTTGGGTTATTTGTCTTGAAGCTCACCACGCTAGCTCAGCCCTGTTGGCCGTATATGATCAAGCTTGAGGTAGCCGTCCCTCTCATCCTTGTCGGAGCGCTAGACCTCCGGGTTCCCGAAGCCTCCCAATCCTCCTTGGCTCGTCGCAACCGAGATGGCCAAGTGGAATTCGGACCTTCCCGTATGCGCGGCTTGACATGGAGTCTCGTGCTTGTTGCTCTACACGCAGCTACCCTTTGGCTTGCACGAAGTTGGGACAGCTTATGCGTTACTCACGTCCCGAAGGAATGGGAGCAGTGGTCAGGCCAATACTGAGTTTCTCTAGCTCTGGAAGCGCTATGCATAACCAATATCCCAAGTTCGATGTCGAGGCTGGCCGCCCATACCTTCGAGTCACCGCGGGTATCTCCAATCGGAGGCATAAAGGTGAGAACAGCGGACTTGATTCATAAGGTAGCTCTTGCGGTCTTGCCTATCTTACTCAGCCCGCAAACTTCAACGCGCTTCCGCAAATTCTTTTTTTATGATTGACGCGGTGGCTGTCGCTTAGCAAAAGCGGGCATACTGGATGTAGTATAGCCGAGAAACGGCGCATCGGAAGGCACGATTGAGGATGGAGGGGCATTTTGGAATGCGACCTCACCGCCTGCCTCGTTGGGTCGTTGGCTTTGAAACCCCCACCATGAATTGAGGCAAGTGATTAGATGTGTAATAGGTACTAATTCTATATACGTGTGCGTAGTGGAGGAAGAAGAAGGGGAAAAGATTCAGAAATATTAGTTTAATGTTTATAGCTCATCATCAGTGTTCCTTGGGTTTTTTTATGAGATTTGGGTAGGCAATGAGCGTTATCTGTAGTAGTAGCGAATGTCATGTTGAGCCTCCCGCCTCCGGGTGTTGGCTTTTGGTAGGTATTGGTGGGGGTTTCTCAGCTGTTGGTAGCGGACTTCATTGCGTGACGCACCCATTATATATTCTGAGCATTTTACCGAACCGCGTTTTTCTCTCTCGCTTCTACCTCACCATAACTATGGCCATTCCTCCAAATTGAATGTCACCAAAGTCATATAATGACAATCACCGTGATCTTGGGCTCCCAATGGGGTATGTCCAGTCCCCTTTAACCCCTCGTTGCGCCTCGCTGCTCTGGCCGATACCGGGCTACACAAACACACAGAGAGAGGGTTGCGATCATACGTACAGATGCTAACACAATGAATCTATATAGGAGACGAGGGCGTATGCAATCAATCCTATACGATATCCGCAAGATCTTTGCGACCAATTTCTGACCATCGTGTAGAAAGGAAAGCTGACCGACATCCTTGCCCCCGAGGCACAACTCTGCGCCCGCGCTGCTGTGAGCAACGATACGATCTACAAGGAAGAACGGATGCTGATAAGCTTTCTAGGGAGGACACAATGCAGGCCACTCTATTGTGTGAGTTAAGAGACTCTTGTCGTCACACAGTTGAAGTTCTAGAAGTTCAGTAGCTGACTCGAAACTTTGAACAGCGCCAACGGCGTGTCGTACAGGTACGCCCAAGTCAAGAATACAAGATCGATCGCAGTCAAACTTACTTATGCATAGCTTTCACCTTCTGCCTTCTGGCCTTATTAACCCGAAATGGTAAATCCTGCTCCATCCCAATTACTCAAGAATGTCGAAACTGACAGGCTGTGTAGCATGAACTTCATCGGTTCAGGGGTTGTCTTCCATGTGTAGGTGACAGCACGGCTTCGCTTCCACGACATTCCTGCGAAAAAACACATCCTTCCATGAATTGGCTGGGATAGCGAAGCAAACTACGCCTTCCAACTATTGAGATATTGACTTATGTTCAGTCCGTCCTTTTTCAAGGAACTCAAGGAGCTTGAGGAGAAAGGTCTGCCCAATGTGGAAGGGCGTATTCTTGTCTCCGATAGAGGTAGGTGACAGGGCCATCCCCGGACTCCGACCTGGAACAGCGTTTACTCATACTAGGCGTCTAGTGCACATCGATTTGGACCTCCACGCCAAGGTCGACGGTCTCGAGGAGGTTGAACTTGGAGGTTAGTCGACCGGAAGCCCAAATTTACAGAGACATGCTTATCTCTTATATCTAGAGCGCAAGGTGGGCACCACCGGCAGAGGAATCGGCCCGTCCTACGCGAATAAGCACGCCGTAAGTTCAGCTCTTAAGACCGTTGAGATTTTCATGGTTCCCTGGACTAATTTGACTAGCGGAGCGGTATTCGCCTGGCAGAGGTCTTCAACCCCGAGGTTTTCGAGCGCAAACTTCGTCAACTAGAGTCTGGCTACCGGAAGCGATTCGGAGACTTACTTGTATACGACGTCGAAGAAGAGCTGGCTAGGTTTAACAACGAGTATAGAGCCAAGCTGGCCAACTATGCCGTCGACGGCGTAACCTTTATGCAAACCGCCCAACAGAGCAACATGAACATCGTGGTTGAGGGCGCTAACGTTCGCATGCCCCTCCTTATATTTTCTTTTAAACTACAATGCTAACAAATCTGGGTCGAATGACCGTGCCGGAATTCTCACTACCCCCCTTCTCTGCCATCGCTGGGAAGGCGACCAGAGGAACAGCTTGCGTCTGTTACCCACCAGGCTTTGCGCTGATTGCTATCGAGCAATGTGTGCCTGTCATTTGGAAATTGAGCCCTGAGATCATCTAAAGACAGACCATTTATGGTCGTTCGTCTCTAGATGGTCTCAGGGCTTTTTTCCATGTCGGATTCCCGTACGAATAAAGCGCAGGCATAAGTTTGTTCCTCTGGGAGAAGGGAAGGGATGTGAGATTCGGTGGGTCACCGGCCGCATTGTGAATAGGCCTTGATGCTTGATATTGATCACGGATCTTATCCCGTAAGTCATCTATCAGCTACCTTTGTTGGTATTGCAACTAACCAGTGATATCACAGTTCGTGACATCTTCCAACACTACCATTTCTGGAATCATTTCTGGGCTGGCTTTGAACCCCAAGAACCTGACTGAGACAATCGGTGTCGTCAAAGCCTGTAAGATATCCTGCACTCAATCGATAGACATGCTTTATTGACTATTTCTAGACACGACTCGTGTTGGGCAAGGTGCCTTCAAGACCGAAGACACCGGAGAGTAGGTTATTGCTTATTGGAGGAAAAGGATCGAGGGGCTGACCTTGCATACACAGGGTCGGGACGAAACTCCAGGAGATCGGCCGAGAATGGGTTAGATTGAAGCCATTGCAAAATGATTATAATATGGATCTTAGCCGCTGACTAAAAGCAGGGCACATCGACTGGCCGCAGGCGTAGATGCGGATGGTAAGTCTTCGCCTCAAGATTTATGCGGGATGGCTGGCTAATAATAATTAGGCTCGGTATTTGCAACTTTGCTTGACATGCCAATCAATATCACTGACGAGTACTTTTAGACCTAGTTGTGGTCCGTTACAGCAATGCCATTAACTACTACTCAGCATTGAATCTCACAAAGGTAGGTTTCCAGTCTGGACTTGAATCTTTCGGGCACTGACCACTACTTTAGCTCGATGTTCTGGATACCTTTGAAACAATCAAGGTTGCCATTGCGTACAAGGTCGACGGCGAGGTTAGTCGTTTTGATCAAGAGATAGCGAATGTGCAACGCTGATAGATTGCTTTTAGGAACTCGCCTCATATCCCGCAGATCTCGAAATCTTGGACCGAGCTGAAGTCGTCTACAAGGAGTTCCCAGGGTGGAACAAGCCGACCACTGGCATCAAGACCTACTATGATCTGCCTAAGCAAGCTCGAGAGTATATCGAGGTAGGCTTTCCTGCCCGTTATAACTGCAAGGACTTGTACTGATGGAAGTTTCTAGTACATTGAAGAATTTGTTGGAGTCAAGGTATGCTGCAAATGGAGGACAAACTTGCCTGATATTCATTTATTAACATCAAATAGGTTAAATGGATCGGTACTGGTCCCGACCGCGAGGCCATGATCACGCGCGGCTAGATATGATTGCAACAGCGCAAATTTTGGATCTGCTGATTGAGGGAAACATGATAGAACATAGAAGTACCTATAGATTGGAGTGAATGGGACTCAGCAAGGTCCAGGAACCCGATGGCGGGGCGCAAGCAAAGCTGTTACGTACAGTTCCTTCTGGATCATGGGAAAAAGGCTTACATAGCTTGAGGCAGAGATATACGACGACTATTAATCTGCATATCACTACAAATCACTTCGGGATTTTTTAAGTGCTATGAATGGTTCGTGTTATATCCCTTTGACTGCCGTAAGGCTCCAAGAGTAGATTTTCCATATACGTATTAGGTCTATGCATCAATAGTTATGAAAGAAGACTCGATCAAACCTTTTACTGTGTTATTTGGGGAATATACATGCCTTAGTATGTCCTTGCCTATGTTTCCCCTTTCTTAACTCTTTGCTGATTAGCCTGTGAATCTCCATTGGAACCTCTTGGTGCCTAATGGCAGTTAAAGGGCGCTCCTTATTGCTATTGTTCATATTGAATCATACCCTCTAAATCTGGGACTCAACAGCCCAAGAAACCAAAGCGTAGATAGCCCCCCCTTTTATGCCTACCTATCGTGATACTGAAAGAGCCAAACTCCTGTATACGCCTATGAAACAAGCAACAAGCTAATAGTTTGAGATGCAAAACTTTCAACATGTTCCCGGTGGAGTCCTACGATATGCTGCCCTTCTGTGACGGACGCCGTTGAACGCATTTCCCTGATCCGCATCTGCCATTGGTGTTTTCTTCCCTCCTTCATTGTCGTCCGAGCTATCATTGTCATGATCTTTATCATTGTCCTCAGCATCACGATCAGCATCAGCATCAGCATCACCACGACCACCATCCAGATCATCATCCACCCCTCCGTTAGCAGCAACACGTACCCCATTAAAAACACTCCCCAGCCCAAAATCAGGCTGCCCGCCCAAACTACCAAAGATGTCACCGATATAATTCTCCGGCTCCACGCCCTTTTCAAACGTACAGTCCCATCCCTCCACCAACCCGCGGATAATAGCGATCCCCGCATGGTAGATGTTTTCAATGGCTATGCTGAAGCCATTTTGGTCGGAGAGCGCGAGGTGTTCCCAGTCTGATACGTCTGGTGGTGGACGGTCAAAGTTGGAGCCTGTGTTGCTTGCTTTTGTCAGTCGATCTACTCACACCCCCATTTTATCTCCTTTCTTTCTGTGTCAAAGTGACATGGGAAGGACGGAAAGAGACTCACCTGTACGCATAACAATAATCCTAGCAAAATCCACCAACCCCTCCACCGCCGCTCTCACCATCACTTCTAAATTCGCATTATCCTCCTGCGCAGTCATACAATACAACCCCGTCCCATTCGTCCACACTGCCGTCGTATTCTCAAACGCTTCCGCCAACACCCTCCCCGAGTAATACACATCACTCGTCGCCGTGTCACACCTCACCACCTCTGGTTCCCTCGTCGCAGCCTTGAACCCCTCCCCCATAGCTGTGTACTTGGCGCGGTAAGCTTTGGGTCCGGCCGCGTCAGTGAGAGTGGCGCGAGAGGCGAATGTGTAGGCTATATCTCGGAGGGCGGCGTTGAGTTCAAAGACTTCTGTGCCGTAGGTGATGGAGGGGTATTTCAGGGGTTCGTTGGTGCCGTAGGCGAAGTAGCCGGATTGCCAGTGTTCGGGGACGGACCGGCTGTCGATCTCGTACTGTAGAGCGACTTGTACGGCGTATCGAGGTAGAGCGACACCGCCGAGGGTAGCATGACGGGGATTAACGCCGGCTATGCCCGCGAAGAGGAAGTAGGTTGTGCGGAGGTCGAAGCGAGGAGAGAGGACGAGGGCGGTCATGCTGGCTGCAGCATTGATCTCACCCTCGCCGACGGTGGCATGACATATGGAGCCGTCGGTGGTGCAGTGAACGTGAGGGTAGATCATGGAGAGACCTGGGGTCCAAATAGTTTGGGAGGTGAGGTTACCGAGGCCGGAGTCATGAAAGCGTTCGTGCCAACCATCGGCTTCAGGGGTCCACTGCCAGTAATTAGCGAGAGATATTAGAAAAAATGGGATAAAGATACTCAATACCATGGAAATTATGAACACTTTAGGAGTGACTACCCGGCCGTCGCTGCGGTTCCATGGGTGAGTTGATGGTGAGCCCGCCGCAAGGACGAGAGGGAACACTGTCGAGAGAAGGATAAGTGAGAACCATGCTAGACGGATCTCTTTCCAGGCCATACTTGGCGTCAGCCTTCCTCTCCTCCTCCGTAGAAAAAGAAAAATGAAGCCCGTGATAAGTTGACGACTGTGAAATAGTGACAAGAAGAGAAGGAAAATATTATGTCTAAGTATGTTGCAGCTGCCACTCTGTTAGGAAATCGTTGTTACAAGTATGGTAAGTTCGGCGAGCGGCATCATCGACGGGACAGGCCCGGGGGGAGTTTGGATTTCCGTCCCGTTAGCCCGGAAATGTTGTGCAACGTTCGGGTCCGCAGACGGTAGGAGATGTTGGAAGATAAGAATAGGAATGACTTTGTCTTTGCTGCCCTGGGGTATTCGGGGATGAAATATCTTGAGGTAGAAGAAGAAAATGTGAAGGAATTATAAGTATGTCAAGGGAGAGCATCTTGGAAAGAAACCACATGATCATCCTGTAGGCAACTCTTGCCGCGATGAGAGTGAGTGTGAGAGTTCTTGGGCAAACAGAGCGAGGGTGCGCAGGTTGTCGATATTAAGTTCCCTATCTGAGTCTTAGACACTCTCATCCAGTACTGAATCTAAGTGACCGGAGCGGGGAAGGCATTGGGTGGTAACTTGGTGTGAGGCAATCAATAAGGTATAGGTGCAATAATGCATTCGTGATATGGTGAGAGTGTAGCTGAGAGGCGGATCTAAGTTGGGACGACGAATGGCTAAGGGCTTTCGAGAATGGCTCGACCTAGCTGATCAATATCTCAACATCTCTCGGCAACATCTGCCCGCCAAGTCGCTTATAGACCCTCAACACGCAAGCATTCCCGCAAAAATTCCACGCTAGATAAGCATAATACCGACTTCATTTTCGTCATTTGCCCGCGTCGAGGAGCATCTCCTCCTCATGGTGTAACACCAATATCTCGCATCATCTGGCACCCATGTCTCGGGTACGCACTCATTACCCAGATTCGGCAACCTCGACGGACAGCGACCATTGGTTCCCGCAAACGAGAAAAGTGGTATAATTCAGGTCTTCTGACCTGGGGGAAGGGGACGGAATTCCGCTGAGTTTTCTCCCGCTTAGGCTTCCTCCGGTGCCTCTGACGGAGACAATGACCCCTTGCCGAATGGTACAGTGTGAAGGTTAAGTAAGGGTAAGCTTAGTCTCTTATTTAAAGATAAGCTTGGTTTCTTGGTTGAATCACAGCCTCTAGCGCATGTCGCACTTAGATTGTATGGTTAATGGGGGTGTGGAAGGAGGAAGTGAAGTGAAGTGAAGTGAATGACTGAATCGTCTTGACCAAGTCGAGCTAGCTATATGAAGTACGGAGAAGACTGATAGAAGCTCTTGCTCTGAATTCATTATGTTTGTTTATAATTGAGTGGCTTTGAAGGCCTTGAATACCTAATTCCTCCCCTTCCCCGAGGTGACCCGCGAAATAAGATCCACAATGCTTATACACGGCACTTATCTTCATAGCGTATAGTCTTGGCCTTTCATTTGCATCACAGGCCTTGAGAATGAAGTACTCACCAAGGTTGCCCCAAAGGGCTTCCCTTCAATAAGATATGATTTTGCTGTGTATTAACCAATCGGTCCATGCTTGGGTCACATTGCTAATACGACTCGTGGGTTCAAGAGAGAAAGAAATTGCTGTGAAAAAAAAAAGTGAGACGTGCACCACACCACTGGCACCTTGTGTCGATACCCGATTGGTCCCTCTCGTAAGTACACGCAAGTGCTAATGCGGTTGACCATAAGAGGGTGGCTCGTCGGATTCACAGCAATTTCTTCTCCCCCCGAAGGCTTGATTCTCAATGCAGTCCAAGTCCTCCTCTTGCTGGAGTCACATTGTGCACTTTTCTCTCTCATCGAGTCTCTGCACGCCACTCTCGCAAGGCTGAACCGACTGACCCATGGCGGTGCTATCCTCAAATCGGAGACAATGGATCTTTTGATAGATGCTGTGAAGATTCTCGTAAGTTTACCTCCTCTCGGTGACTTGAGGCACGCAGGCGGGTTTCTGCGCTGTCATCGGACATGAAGATGTAAAGACTCCATCACATTGTACGCAACGTCATGCAAGGTTATTCGAGTATCTGGAAAACGGAGAGAAAAAAAAAGAGAAGAGAATTATGCATTTGTAAGTTGCTGCAATCAAGGCACACCCTCTTCTACCCAATCACCACCACTCACCAACCTCGTAAACTGCCCTCTCTTCTCCCACAAATCGCTGTAAACACCCTCCTCGACAGCCACACCCCCTTCTCCCAGCATCACAATCCAGTCTGCCGCCCTCATCATCTCCCGACTGTGCGTCACCAGCACAATCGCCATCTCCCCACTACTCTTGGAACTCAAATCACGAATCGTCTGCCGAATCATGTCTGCGCTCTCCGTATCTAGTGCACTCGTAGGCTCATCCAGAACCAGCAGTTTTGGCTGACGCACGAGTGCCCTTGCAATGCAGAGGCGTTGTGCTTGACCCCCTGATAGACTTTGCCCACCGTCGCCAACAAGAGTGTTGTAACCTTCTGGCAATGACACAATCCAGTCGTGGAGGCCTGCGGCGTCAGCAGCTCGGCAGATGCTGTTACTTTCACGGAAGGGCGAATCATCCGGCAGGCCATACGTGATATTGTCCGCGATACTGGCGGGGAACAAGAAAGCTGCCTGTGGTACGTAGGCCATCATGGAGCGAAGATGCTCCACGTTTACCTCTGATGAAGAGACTCCACCGAAGCTCAAGCTGTAAGGATCTTTTGGAACATAAAGGCCCAAGAGTAGAGAGATAATTGTAGACTTGCCGCATCCAGAATGGCCGACGATAGCAGTGCAGTTTCCTGCCGCTACATGGAGGGAGACGCCTCTCAGTACCTTCTCACTGGGCCGCTTGGAGTAGGAAAACTCTAGATTCGTCATCCGAACAGGAAGGGGGCTTTTCAGCTTTTCCTCTCCCTGCTGCCCTTCCGGCGGCTGCGTCGACATGCTCGCGAACCCAAGCATCTGGAAAGCTGTAGCCTGTGCCATTGTGAGCTGCGGAATTGTACTGAGCAGGCCAGTGGCACTCCCGATGCTGAACAGCAGAAGATTGAGGACCTGCATCACCTCCGACACACTCAATTCTTTCTTGTCAGCCAGCAACACCGTGCCGTAATAGAAGAGCAAAGCGGTCAAGACGTATCCCGAGGACTGAAACAGACCGTAGAGACAACATGTAGCTGCGGCCCTCTTAAGACCTGTGCCAAACGTGTCGGCAACCAAACCATCATATTTGCTGCGAAAGTACTTCTCAAGCGTCAAGGCCCGAACAACTCGAATGTTGAGAAACGTCTCCGTTGCTGTAGCACTAGCATCTTCTGCACCTTTGTTGCATTTGCCTTCCCACTTGCTGCTCACGATAGCGAAACCTTTCACGGAAGCGCCCACCAAGGGTAGAGGTGAGAGCGCCACGAGGGTGAGCTTCCATGACACCACGAGCGACCAGATTACGGAGATGGAGATTATGACAGTAACAGCTAGGATGATGGGTATAAATTTCCCCACAATGTTGCGCATCTCCTCAGCATTGCGATCAAGACATTCGTTTATACGCCCAGGAGAGTTCTTGCCCTTAGCGAACCATTCCTTGGGCTGCAAAAGAATTCTCCTTAGTGCGCGGATGCGGATGGTGTTCACCCAGGATTGACCGACACGCTCCAGCAGGTACCGACACGCACCACAGCCGATACCATCCGTAACGGCAACAGCTAGCATGATGGCAGCCCACTTCATTCCTCTTTCCAGTTTGTTTCCAGGAGAAGTCATGACCCCTAAAAGCTGCGCAAAGGCATACGAAAAGATCGGTGTAGAGCAAGCACCGATCATGCCGGCGACTACGCCTAATAATAGAGTAAGCTTGTCTTTCAGGCTGATATTGGGCCAGACCGTCTTCAGTGTAGTGAATAGAGACCCTTCCCGCTTAGGCTTCTTGGTTGCGAGTATGGGCTCTTCATCATCTTCATCTAGACCCGGCCCTTCTTCTAAGGAAACCTTTCGTAGGTAGCTTGAGTCGTCACGGTGGCGGTCCGAAGCCCCAAATATATAAGTCGAATCGTCATGCGTAGTGTCAGATCGTGCAAGTTCATTCATACCAAAGCTTTCCACGTTGCCCATGGGCACCACGATTTCATGAGAGAGATAGGCAGAAGTCCCGCGGTTGACGTAGCGAGGAGGCGCCGAGGGCACTAGGTCACTAGAAGCTTGTGGAACTTCGATCCTGATTGATTGCCGACGTGACACTAGCTTTGCAGAGACGGGCCGACTCGGCGGTGTTTCGTTTCCGTCAGATAGATGGAAGCGTTGATTGACATATTTGGAGAAATGCTTCTTCTCCTCATCCAAGTTTTGACAGCCTTCGGCGCGGAATGATGGTGTTCGGGTGGGCAAAGCACTCGAATCCCACATGTTGCTCAGCCTCAGTTTCAAGGCATAGTCCATGCCTCCTCCAAGAGAGAACCGCTTAGGTTGCTCTGGATTGTTGACCTGCAGTGCGTTGTTGTCCAGCTCGTCAATAAGGAACCGTGATACTCTTGCAGACCGGGAGGGCATCATTGGAGTATCGGGCGAGGAATATGATTCGGGGCTGTCTGGGGCTATAATGTTAATCTCCGGACCATTGGACCCGTGGTCCTCCAATTCGGGGGCAGCGAGGGAGGCAAAATGACCACCCTCTTGCTTGAGCAGATCTCGCTTAAATCCTTCTTGAACCAGGAACGAGCTGTCCATGACATAGACAAAGTCCCTATCTTCAATCTGAGATACGTCGTGAGTAATGATGATGGTGGTTTTATTGCGGCGCCAGTTTCTGATGGCCTCCATCACCAGCGATCTGCTGACCTGATCCAAGCCGCTGGTCACCTCATCGAGAATCAAGACCGGTGGATCGCGCAAATAGGCCCGCGCCAGAGCAAGCCTCTGCTTCTGACCACCACTCAGACCGTGTCCTTCGGAACCAACATTGGTGTCTAGGCCTTGAGGTAGTGAGGCAACGGTGGATTGAAGCATGGCGCTGTCGCAGGCAGCCACAACCTCTGCGCGAGTGGCTTGATCAGGAAAACGATGTCCGAAAGCCACATTCTTGAAAAAGGTCTCGTTGAAAAGAACGCTCGATTGTTGAACTAGCGTAATGTTCTCGTGGATCCAATTCTTGTCGAGAACTCGCATCGATTGGCCATCAACTTGGATATTACCAGTCAGAGGTTCATAGAAGTTGGCGATGAGGTTTCCGATTGTACTTTTTCCTGATCCGCTTCTGCCCACGATGAAGGTCATCTCCCGGGCTGGGAAGAACAGCGATGACTGACTGAGGACAGCACTAGTGGGGTTCAATGGATATGCAAAGCTGACGTTGGATAGCTCAACATCACCAGCACAAGTTTGAGGGCGGACGGACCGTCCCATCTGTTTGATCTTTCTTCCTCCTTCAGAGTTTGATGCCACTGCTTTGAGGAAAGCGCCGGCGGACATGCCTTTCGCAATAACCAGCCAATGCGGCATCAAAGCCTCGATACCCTGGAATGACGATAGCGTGGCGTAGAATGTGGTCAACACGCTTCCGGGAGACAGGCCTTCCTCCACGAGCACGACGCCGTACCAGAAGCCAACGACGAACATGGCGATAACCCAGAAAGCAACCCATCCCATTTGGAAGGCGTTGATGAGGGCTTGCACGAGGTAGTGTTTCGCCGCCTGCTGGATGGCCCTGTAATAATGCCAGAGTTCCTGCTCGTGCCCGTTGAATACCTTGACAAGGTCGATTGCGGTGATAGAAGCGGTGGCGTGCTTGGATGCTGTAGCGAGCTGTCGGCGTTGGGCTTGTATCGCAGGCTCGAGTTTGCGGGTAACCAGAGACAAGATGATGGCCGACACGGGTAGCGTTGCCAGTAGAACTAGAGTTAACTTCCAGGAGTGGTAGAGGGCGATTCCCAAGGAAGCCAAAGCCATCAAGAAGTCGCAAACAAGCAGGCCAAAGATTTGAGATGTGGCTAACTGAAGCTCACGAGTTTGCCTGAACTGGGGTTCAGTCTAGTAATGAAAATGGTGGGACACAAAATGACTTACGTTTGGACCCGTATGAGAAGACTTGACATACCCTCGGCCTGCGAGTCAAACCATGACATGTCTTTTGACAGTAGACTGTTGAAGGTCTCATAACGCACAGCGGAGGCCTGCAGTTCCCCGAAGGCGATCCAAAGAGCCAAAAAGGCCGAGTTGGCCATCCAATTGCCGACGCCGATGCCAACGAGGATTATGCACCATCTGGAAATGTTTGACATGGTGCTCCCGGTGCTGGCCCTGCCCAGGTCGTATTCGCCAATAACATCAAAGACTCGGCCCAATACGACGGCAAGAACACTCTTCAAGGCGGCAGCGACTCCAGAGGCAACGATGGCCGTTATTAATGTGGCTACATGGGATCGTCTTGTGAAGGAGAAGAGCTGTCTCCATGATGATTTAGCAGGTTGAGAAATGGTGACATCCGGTTTGGTGGTTTCTGTGATTGAACCAGCGTCCGCTGTGCTCTCTGAAGATGAGAAGCGACCGGCAAAGCTCTTCTTGGGTGTTTTCATCGCCTCTTGACTGTCGTTGCGTCGAGTTCGGCGAGCCATGGTGAGCCACTTACACAGATCCCGCGATGCTGTATAGAAAAGAACTTGGAGAAGAAACACACGATGACATGTCGATTCAAGACTAAAAAATCAAGCAATAAGTTCCCGCATTCGCGAGAACAGAAAATGGCTTGAGACATGGTGGGCAGATTGGATGGCATTGGCTGTTACTATTGTCGAGGTGTTGATATTGTTCTGCCCCGAGTCCCACGCCACGGTGGTCAAGGCGGTTGTGAAGGGTGCGCTCGGGTATGAGAACAATGAAGGGTGCCACCACTTCGGAGAATATAGCTGAGATTCATTTTAGGCTAGAGTCAAAAGGTTCTTGTGACTCTTGGTTTGAGATGTTGTGCCATCACTTATTTGATGGTTCAACCTTTAGCTTCAATTTGGAGGGAGGCATCAGCTGGGAATACGTACTGTGCGAAATAACAGTATTTAACTCTAGTTTCGCACAGTATTAGACACTGCCAGAAGACACTAGCACCTACTACTAGTACCATTCTAGTAATGGCTGGCAATGACTGGCAGGTGCTAATCGTAGCGACCTTAGCAGGCTTGGCGCTCTGATATCATCGCTTTTGCTTTTGCTTTTGCTTTGCCCCTCCAAAATCTTTATCACCAGTGCCCCACGTTCGCAGATTTTCTGTCGCAAATAGTAATAAACATCAACACATCCCACGCGACATACCTTACTTGATTTTGATCGCACAGCATTACAACACAAATTAGCAACCTCGAAACAAATTATATCCGCAACCATGGACCCGATGGAGCAGATGGCCGCTGGCCCCGGCCAGGCGATTCCCAAGGGCTTCGATGCCCAGCAGGCGCAGAATAACGAAGATGTACGTCGATACTTCACTTAACGACTACTTACTATGGCTAACAAAACATGACCATGTAGATGGAGAAGCAGTTCGCCGTTAAGGGTCAGCCGAAGCTCACCAAGCACACCCGATAGCCCCTACTGACTTGCGACTAGTTGTCCAACACATGACCACCTACTTTTCTATCCTCGAAAAGGTCAGAGGCTCGTCGTTGCGCCTGACCAAAATGGACGACGAAATCTATGACCACCTTATGGAGACCTTCCCCGACTTCGACCCCGCCGCTACCATCAACGAGGACGAGATGAAGAGCAAGGCCGGCAAGGACAAGTGGCGCCCCTTCATGATGGCGTACGAAAAGAAGATTGACGATTTCAACTTTGGCACTATGGTGCGCAACAGCCCCAAGGTCGAGTACGAGGAGGATAACACAATTTTCGGTATGTGAAAGCGTGAGAAGAACCTTCCCATGACCAAGATACTGATTGTTGGCAGTTCCGCGTATGCAGTTCTACGCTATTGAGATTGCAAGGTAAGCCGCGCTGCGATCACTAAGGCCTCTGGAGCCTAGCTCTAACCGTTGCAGGAACCGACACGGCCTGAATGACTGGATCTACGAGAAGAACAACCCGGACAAGAAATAAATAAATGCCATGTATATACAGTGGAGAGATGAAGATGGAGGCATGGTTTCCGTGCGGACCAGCTTTTCGGGGATGGGGACACATCCCCCGGTCCTGGATAGGGAAGGACCATATTACGAAGCTGACGATGAAAAAAGCGTACCTACTACATATAAAATGTCGCGAATATTAGAAGATGTTTGGATCGAAGATGAAGAAAGGAGCAGATCCCGGAGTTATGAGGAAGAATTCATCAATTCAACCGACCTCGTAGTCCACGTTGGCTGTTATGGGATTTGCGTTCGTTAGTTGTGATTCATTAATGGAAAGCAAGGCTTCGGAAGCTGCTATAGGATGTATGACTGATTCCTTCCTTCAGAAGGCGACAGTGATGCCTTTGCCTTTCCATGACTTTGCGGTGAGTTCCATGTGAGCCCAAAATGAACAACACCAACCATTTTGGCTTCCAAAGTCGACATTCATGAATCATTCAAGCCTATCGAGTATTACCTCTTCAAACGGTATTTCATCATTGTTAGGATTGCATGCTCAAATTTGTGCTCGGCTGTCAACAACCTAGAAACGATGGAGGACCAGCGCGAACGCCCAAACAAACCTGGGGGAACAGTCGACGCCAGACCAACTCCGCGATTAGAGAAGAAAGTAAGCCGGGCTAACATTTCTGCAACAAAACCCCAGGAGCCCGTCGATTCAGAAGTTTCCGTAGCTCCTCCTCTACCACCGTGGGACCGAACCGTCGATATCGTCTGCCATGACCGGCATCATCATAGCGAGCCTCGCATTCATCATACCGATGAGACATTCAACGCTACTCTCTTAGCCTTCCTCACCGATGGGCATGCAAGAAAACCAGAGGAAAAGGGCTTCTTTCGCCTTCCAATCTCCATCCGCTTCAGAATTATCCAGCATCTTTTGCCCTTGCAAAGTCGACCAGTCACCCTGTCACGCCCGGTTTTCACCAAAGCCGTCTGGCCCAACGACTCCCTCCGCTCTCTGAAGAAAGCACTCTCCCCTTTGAAGCGGTATATGGCTGTGAACTCTGCCTTTCGAGCAGACGTATTCGTCGCCTTCCTCATTACGACATCCTTCCATGTCGTCCTCTCTCCCTACGTCGGTCCGCGCATGAGCCCCTTGGCTACAACTTGGCTACTCAAATATGGCCCTTATATGCAACATCTCACCATCGAGCTAGACATGACGAAACTTGGGCTCGGCGCGACTCCCAATGCTGCATTGATGAACCCTGGATTGACCTCGATGGAGCAACATCTCACGCAGATTGGCCGGTCTCAGCGGAAACACCGTAAAGTGCCTTTAGGGCAATTCATCTTGCTCTGTCGTCGATATCACGGTGAGCGTCCGGCCACGCCAGCTCCTGCTTCTGAACCGAGGATCGCAACCGTGGAACAGTTACCGCCCATCAAAGCGCAATCCAGCCGCGCCAGCACTCGCAGTGCTAAGAGCTTTAGATCCGGCTCAGCATCGTCCTCGTCCTTCCACGAACCAGACTCGTACGAAACGGCGCCCGCGCACGTCATGTCGAACGACCAAAATACCACTGCTAGAAGCGACCGAGAAGATGTGAAGCTTTGTCGGGAGACATCGCAAACTGCTGAAGTGGAGGTTCGCCCTGGCAGCCACTTTTACTGCCCAGACGAGTACCTGAGCATTTGCAATCAGTTATTCAGTCTCCAAGGGTGTGTATCAGCGCTGCGTATGTGTGGATTCAGCGATAAATACAGTCACCAGTTCGTGGCGACGCTGTTTCCTGAAGCCCGGGGCCGCTTTGCCTACCGTCTCACACCATCTGGTGCAGTGTGGCCAAAGGTTCAAGGACAGAGCGCGTGGGTGGAAGAGAGTCAAGGAAACTTGTGCTTGCATGAACATGATGGGAAGTCAAAGAATATGTCGCTTGCGGAGAACAAGGAGTGGAAAGGCCCAGTGATCCCACCCGCGCCTGTGCTCCATCCCGATGGGAGCCTCTCGCTTCCCCCTAGAAACCCCGATCGTGACACGACCCCCCGACCCCGACGCCGTACGATGATAGCTCCAAATACTAGCAGTCTCTCAGAACCGACTGGAGGAGAAGAGGTATCGGAAGGTGACAAGGCGAATAGGATTCAGAAATTGCTAGATAAGTGCGGCATGGGGAAGGATAAGAAGAAAAGGGTGCTGTCACGACAGACCGCCTCAACGCTGTGAGGTAGTCATGTTCTAATTACGTCTATAGCTTCGTTGTATATTGAGAGCGTTCATGCCTAAGTCAAATGATCCGCGTGTGTTCTCGTGATATTGTGTTCTCGTGTAGGTCGCTCTACTTTTGTAGCATCTGCTAAGCGTTAGCGAAACCCGATGTCTTCATCATGGATTTTGGTGATTGACTTACAATAGCCATTTTACTTCTCGCCCGAATCCTGGCTCCGAAGAACACCAACACCCAAGGAACAAGCGTCAGCCCAACTGCCACACCTCCCAACACCCCACCAGCGCCTTTGATCCCCAAGTTGGTGAACATGGGAGCCGTCGCCACGGGAAACGAGCCACCGATCACATTTCGACTGAACCCGTTGGAAGCTAGCGCACTCGAGGCGTAGATATGGTACGTATCGGCAAGGTAGTTAAACGTCGCAAGGTACACGGCGTAAATTCCCCAAACCGCAATACCCATTCCGATGGCAAGCACAGAGCCCTGATCATCATCGCTGCCCGTCTGCGGCGCCATAAAGGCAATGAAGAGACCGGCGGGGAGGAGTAAGGAAGTGAAACAGGCAAAGTACAGTCTTGCCTCAGGTGCCTCGGCAGGAAAACGACGTCTCATAAAGGCCCAGAACTTAGAACTGGTGTGCGGCTCAGCGGTATCCGTTCGCCATTGTGGATGGCTTAACAGCCTTTCCTGCCAGATTCCTGTGCTGGTGGCTACTATGGTGCCGACCATCATGGCAACGTAGCTTCGGTAGGCGGCGCCGAAGTTGTCCAGGTGTAGGTAGGATACGACGGCGAAACCCAAGTATAGGACGCCCCAGGCAAAGGCGGCCCAGAGAGCGAACCAAAAGACGACGGGTTCGGTGGCGAGCATGTAGAAGGGTCGGATGGTGGAGGTGGCCATGATGGTGCTTAACGCGGCGCGTTCTTCGTCTGCTTGAACCTTCCAGCGGAGGCGTCTTAGCGATCTGCCTGTGGTGTTGGTATTGTTGTCCACTGGCGACACGGTTCCATTGTCGGTAGTCGAGCCTTGGGAAGAAAGCGATTCGCGAACACGATCATCCAGATCAGCATCACGAACAAGAACCCCATGTACGCCCTCCTTCTCCAGCTTCTCATACCACTCATTCAACTTCTTCGCCTTCCTCGAAAGCAGCACCGAAGCCCTCGTCTCCTTAAACAAGAAAATCAACAACAGCAATAACGTCCCATTCGAAACAACCTGATGCCAAAACGTCCACCTCCAAGCCTCGGTCCCATCCCTCATAACATCCACCATCCCCGCCGCCACCAACGGCCCCGCCGCCGTACCCAACAGCACCGCACCGCTAAACAAACTCATCGGCGTGTTCCGATCCTCTTTCCGCCACAAGTCGGCTAATACCCCGCCAAACACGGAGCTGAAGACGCTGGCGCCACAACCGACAAAGAAGCGGCATACAAGCATGCCTTCGATGGTGGTGACGAGGGCACAGGCGGCTTGGAAGGCGACCCAGACGGTGCCGGCGGCGACGAAGACAGGGTAGCGGCCCCAGATTTCGGAGACGGGGGCGAGGACCATGGGGGCGAAGGAGAAGCCGAGGCAGAAGGTGGTGATGCCGACGAGGACGATTGATTGGGTGGTGTCGAAGTCGTGGGCCATGAGTCTTGAAGGAGGTGAGTATGATCCGGCGAGGTAGGCTGTTAGGAAGGTTGAGAGACATCCTAGGAATAGACTGAGGTTCTTTTGGGCTGGTGACCAGGTCAGAGGCGAGGTATATGCCTTTAGGTTGGGGGGTGGAACATTGTTTGGCTGGTGAGGTGGTGAGGGTAAATCCGAGTCGAAGGTTAGGTAGAGATACGTGATGGGAGTGTTCTCGTCGAGTGTTGAGGTATCAGGTCCATTACTAGTGGTGATTCGACCCTTCTCGAGATTTTCAGCCTCATTGAAGCCATTTTCATTGCGTCCCGCGGCCTCAATTGCGCCATCCGACGTCGGGTTGGGCTTCCCCGTCGCTGGCGGCTGCGTTCCCATCACCGCAGCCGTCAACAGCCGTTGTGTAAGTCGTTACAAATAGTAGTATTCAATCCCAACGCATGTCCGCGGTCAACCGTGAAGTGACAGGTACATGTGAACGGACCGAAGAATTGATACAAGGTAAAGAAACAAAAAGATTCTTTTCGGATCGGCGAGGAGAAATGGTGAGTGGTGGATCTTGCAGGTGGCCTTCCATCATCCTTGACATCGGCCGGGAATAAGACTTTTCGGGTTCCCCTTCCGTCCCTTTCTCCCCCCGTTAGCTCTGCTCCACTATCCCGCTTGAGGCCCACCAGGCGTGGAGAAGCTCACAGAGAGCACCGCTTGAATTAGACACCTTCATCTCTTCCTCACAACACTCAAAGAGGTTAGTACTTGCAGCCAGACTTAAGGTATCACGTCTGAACACGAATAAAATAGCCATTCCCTTAACAGATTTTTGGTTATTTTCTTCAATAATAATATCCTTGAGTTGAAACGCACAAGTCCCGACTATCTACCGGTTTATAATGCCGCCTAAATTGAGATACGTTCAAATGGACAAAGATGATCTTGCTTGGGAGAAAAGCGATGAAACCTCCGAAGCATGGGAAAAGTCACTACATAGGGCTCAAATATACCGCGATATTGCTCAATTCATTCAACAGCACCGACCTGGTGAAGCTGTCCAGCTGCACAGGCCGATTAGAGGTGGTTATAATGTTTTCTATCGTCTAGAATACAAGGACGGCACGTCAGCTGCAATGAGAATCCCTTGCAAAGGTTCGTAAAGTAAGGCCCCTAACATGAACTCATTGAAATACACCTAAATACACTTGAATAAAGCTTGCTAATATCACCCAGGTATTGTCAAGTTTCCGGAAGAGAAGGTTCGCTATGAAGTGGCCACTATGCGTTACATCGCTGCCAAGACATCAATCCCAGTGCCTACAATCCATCATTTTGGGACTGCAGCCGAAAATCCCGTTGGTCTAGGGCCATTCATCATCATTGACTACGTTGACCATAAAATGACCATGTCTGATGCACTCAAAGACCCTACCCTCGGAGCTGACGAGTCCCACAGTCTGGACCCTAACATCAGCGAAGAGAGACTTGAGTTTCTCTACCGCCAGATGGCAAATATTGTTCTGCAACTGTCTACACTGGGTTTTCCTCAAGTAGGCTCCTTAGACTATGGCGAGGATGGTGAGGTTTCCGTATCTGGACGGCCTCTTATACAAAACATGAACTCTATGCTAGAGTTTACTGGGTGCCCTTCAACGCTACTTCCATCTCAACCATATCCTACTTCGAAGGATTGGTTCTCATCCTTGGCCGATATGCATTTAGCACAGTTAATATTTCAAAGGAATGATGCGGTCCTAGACGAGGAAGACGCAAGAGACAAGTACATCGCACGTCAGCTTTTCCGACGGCTCGCTTCCAACGGACAACTCACATTTGGACATGGGGATGAAGAGAAGCCCGACCAAGCCTCGGTGTTTCGATTATTCTCTGAAGACCTCCGCCCGTCAAACGTTCTAGTTGACAAAGACCTTTGTGTGGTTGGTGTCATAGATTGGGAGTTTGCCTACGCAGCACCGTCCCAATTCTCCTTCGATCCGCCTTGGTGGCTTCTCTTGAAAACTCCAGAGGACTGGCCTGGAGGCTATGAGGCCTGGGCTCGTGAATACGAACCTCGCTTGAAGACATTCCTTCATGTTATGGAAGAGGAAGAGAAAAACATGCAGAGTGGGTGCGGGGCTGAGCCTGCTGCGGTTACCATGCCTTTGTTGACAAGCTCGCCGCTGTCTTCGCGAATGTGGAAGAGCTGGGAGGATAAGACATGGATGGTTAACTTTGCAGCTAGAAACAGTTGGACGTTCGACTTTATTTTCTGGAGATATCTAGACCCGAAATACTTCGGTCCCAACGAGGGTGGTGATTACCAAGCCCGGAAAGGCATCCTGACCTTAGAGGAGGTTGAGGCAACCGAATTTCTTGTTCGAATGAAAATGGAAGAGACGAAAGAACGCACCCTCGTTCAATGGGACCACGATAGCGCGGCAGACCGGCTAGCTAGGGTAATGGTCTAAATGAAGGTTTTCTGGAACTTTAATTTGAACCGCCATTTCATAAACGCCCGACAAGGGCGATTACCACTTGAAAATTATCAGGTCTCGTTCTCTTACCCTCCTCGGCCTGAAGCAAAGGTTCTTCGCGGCATTGACCTTTTTGAAAGTTCCTGACTCCATTGCTCTCATACACGCCCATGCCAAGCAAACTAACAGAATTTTTGTAGTTGTCAAGCGAGCAATTTGCAGCATTTATCGGCGCTCCTGAAATATGGAAAAGGCACTATTATCGCTATGCTCGGGATATTCTATGATCCAGTGACTGGACACTTAAGCATTGCCACCGCGTCTGTGGATAAGATGAACCCTTAGCTCTTCTGCAAAAAATTGCACTTGTGCAATAAGAGCCAATTCCATACCTCGGCATCATCTATATAGCTAGCTGGGTGTTCTTGAGGATAAAGCATCCAACATCACTGAAGCAGAAATCCAGGAAGCCTGAAGTTCTGCTAACGCCTGGGACTTCATCCGCTCCTTGCCTGGAGGCTTGTACACTCATTGTAGAGCTAACGAGTTGAAGCTGTCTGGTGGGCAGCGCCAACGTACTGCTATCGCCCGTGTCTTCATCGGCAATACAAAATTTCTGATTCTTAATGAAGCTACGAGTGCCTTGAATACGCAATCATAGTGTCTAAAGGGCTCTTAAAAGCCGCTTCGTCTGGTGATCGCACAACAGTAGCAATAGCCCATCGATTACCCATGATCAAAGATGCTTATATAGTGTGTGTATTTCATAGTACATGGATAGTTAAGCAGCGTATACAGTAGCAACTTTTTACAAAAGCGTGAATATACATGAAGATGTGCAAAGCACACAGCCTTAAAGGATGACTTAAAATATCCTCACTATAGTCGATTGTGCTTTTATCAGCCAGGACAACAGGAAGCCTTTCTTTCTTTTTATTCATCTGCTGTCCTTTGTGTTTTATTGAAACTTAAACAGACTTAAATCGACTCATACAATAACTTATTGTTAAGAAGTATATCATCAGAACGGTGAATAAGACAAAGTTCCTAAAACTACTACTACTAAGATCAATTTGCATGAACTCACTCTTATAATAGCGAAATAGCAGTGATTCTATTGCAAGCCTAGGATATCGTCAGCGATCGAAGCATCCCGCTACACATGCCTAGTCTTCTTCGTCCACACCATGTATTGCTTCTAGTTATCAAAGGTAATGTCCATCGAGATGTTAACTTAGCTAGTCTGATGATCTTCCAATCTTGCTAAAACTGCGCCCTAGAAGGATCGAGCGCGCCATGCACCTTCTCAGATTCAAATGCCCGCAAAATTAACTGGCTATAAGCCTGTGTGTTCCATTGTCTGGGGTTTAAGATTAGTATGCTTTCGCCTATACATCGGTAAAGTTCTTGGTCTCATCTAAACTTAAATCTCCCAAGGAGGGAGGAAAGGGGGCTATTCGTATGTGTAGAGGCAGGGTTGTCGCCAGGGAAGGGGGCCACGGCGCTTCACAGTGGATCTACCGGGGTTGCGATTGCGGCTTGAGGAGCAAATTTTAATTGAAAGAAGCTAGGCAGGAACAGGTAGACGATATATAGATCTTTAGGGCCTTAGGAAGAACCTCGAACTAAGTGAAGTTCAACTAACATCCATGCTTGCGCCCTCGCGCGTAATGGATAAAGAGTAGACGCTCTCGGTAGCCTGTGATAATGGGAAAGGCTAGACATTGAATACTAGTGCAGGCGACACTTACCTAGGCATTTGAATGTATTCTTAGGGGAATGCAATAACTCAGACTTGCATGTAATTGAGCGTTACGTTGTTCACGCCACTACTATTACGAAGCTCTTTCGTACTTCACTATCAGGAAGAGTCAACCTACAAGTGTTCCGATGTTCTTTAATAAAGAAATCCTGCCTGAAGCTATCAAAAGTTCTTCAGTTGCAATATCAGCTACTTATTGAGAAATAGAATATGAGTCTGCCTAGTATCAATAGCGTCTCAGTGACAAAAATATATATCAATAATGGAAACAACATGTAGTAATCAACTTATAATCTTTCTAAACCTAAGGCTATATGTCTGTGTTAGTAGCTCTTCTTATTTTTAATAATTCGCGGATATGCTTATCAGAATGGCGATCTGTAAAGGTTAGAGCAGTTACGCCTCGATTATCTGCAGTATAAACGTCCGCCCCCGCCTTGATCAACATCTTAGCAGCCTCGAATCTATAATCATAGTATTTAATCTTAAGAAGAAGAAGAAGTGCTGTTTGACCCCAGTGATCTTTAGCATCAATATTAGCGCCCTTGTCGATCAACGCCTCAATGACCCTTTCGTGACCGTGAGAGGCGGCATAATGCAGCGCTGTCCGACCACAGCGGTCTTTAGCATCAATATCTGCGCCTTTGTCGATCAAAGCCTTAACAAACTTCTTATGATCTCGAGAGGCGGCATGATGCAGTGCTCTCTGGCCGCGGTGATCTTTAGCATCAATATCTGCGCCTTTGTTGATCAAAGCCTCGCCAAGCCTCTTCCGACAATGGAAGGCGGCATGGTGCAGCGCTGTCCAACCATCCTTATCTCTAGATTGAATTTCAACGCCTTTTTCGACGAAAACCTCGAAAGGTCTCTCGAGGCCTGACTTGATTACATGATGCAGCGCTGGCATGCCTTCTTCATCTACCGCATTGAGGTTAGCTCCTTTTGTGATTAAAAGATTGACCATCTCCTCGAGACCCCTGCGACAAGCATTGATGAGTGGTAGATCTAGAAATGCACTTGGGGCGTTGATATTGGCTCTTGCCTCGATGAAAGGTCTGATCAGATGCACAGGACCATCATCTGCAGCGTTTCTCAGGAGTTGATCGAGCTCTGTGGCAGTAGCTGCTGCAACAGCTCCCGCATCCATCAATATCCTAACTACGCCCCAGTGGCTTCTTTTTGCGGCTGTCATCAGTGAAGTTTTCAATCCAATACTTGCGCGGTGTACAGTCCCTTCCTTCATCAATAACTGGACCCCTGCGTCGGGGCCCTTTTCAACTGCAGGGTAAACAGCTCCGTCATTCCTTGAGAAATAAGCAGTGCAGCGTCCGGCGCGAATCACAGCTTCAACGATTGTAGCATGACCCATTCGTGAGGCTGAAAAAAGCGCTGAGTTCAGTAAGGACCTAGCACTTTCTGTATCGGCAGCAGACCGTGCTGTTGCGGCCTCAAGTAAAATCTTCACTGTACTCAAGTGCCCACATGCAGCGGCTAATCCCAAAGTTCTAGAGTCAAGAACCCCATCTATATCCCTTTCGGTGGGTTTGAACTCCGTTACTACCTTGGCATAACCATGAACCATTGCTAAACGAAGCAGGGTCCGCTCATGTCTTGTGGTGCTTCTCCAATCTGCGCCTTTCTCTAGGAGCAGTAGCGCTATGTCTTTCTGCCTATTCACGAGAGCCGCTAACAGTGCTGTCTCGCCATTGCCGTCCTTTTCGTCAATTTCTAAACTGTTCTTAAGGAGTTGATGGGCGATATTTCTTTCTCCCTCAGCAGAAGCCCATGTTAGAGGGGTCTTTCTCCAGAACGATTTCTCAGCATCCTCCTGCGTCCACTGGGCGATTCTGTCCACATTGAAATCATCTTGTGGTAAGTCCAGGAGAGCAACAATAGAATCTATATCTCTGCAAGCCAGGGCAGCGAACAACGGATAATTGTACCGGCCCCCAATGACATTGATATTCTTATCTTGTTGGAGCCAAGTACGAATAAGCTCCGGGCACCCTCTCTCCGTGATAATGTAAAGGATACTTGTGGTGGAAGAATGCCGACGGGCTTTACGTTTTTCGACTTTATTATGTATACTGATCCACTTGCTTAGATCAAAGTCGCTTAGAAAATTCCCCTGTGAAATTGCATCCGCTGCTTCATTGGCGTGATAAAAAACGCAGTCGCACGCATATTCCAGGAATGGGTATCTTCCAGAGTCATTCTGCAACGATTCTTCTCTCTCCTTGCCTAAGAGTGATGTAGAAGATCGTAGCGATGCATCTGTTGCTTTTTTTGATGGGACCTTGTTGATGTATGCATAGCAGCATTTCTTGAGTCTGTCATGGCCTTCGATGCTCCAGTCGTATCCAAGTTCAGGCCACATTTCAGTCAGACCACGCTCCTTGACCAAAAAATCGCGAACAGATTCATGGATAAATTGAACAACTGGATGAGCAGAGTTGGCAATCTCGACCAAACCTTTAGAATAAGTTGTTACACAGTTCTGAATTACATCCTCGACGTCTGAGGCAGTGGCGTCAGGCATTTCGAAATCATCCGCGTTATTCAGGTGCAGTCCAGTCCAGAGGGCGTGATAGTACTCTGCCGGTTTTAGTGGCCGTTTTGCATAGAGAACCCAAAGAACGCACAGGAGAAGCTCATCCATATTCTTTGTATCACGCCTTAGAATATCCTCGAATAGCTCACTTAAACCGCTTGGGATTTCTTCGAGCCTTTTCTTAAGGGAAAATCGACCACGTTGATTTTCTTCATTCAAAATGTCAACAACTAGGATAACCCAGAGGAATACCCCAGCGGCTTTTTCAAGGATCATTGACCGCAAGCCCTCGAAAACTGCAGGATCTTTTATATGGAGCTTCTGTTGCACATAAGTTGATAGATCATCTGTGTGTCCGGGCTGATCCTCTAGCACTAATCGGAGCCCAAGTCGCATTTCGATGTATGGGTAGTGCCGACTTGAGAAGCAGATTCGGAGAGATATCCCTTGATCAACTGAGTTCTCGGCAAGCTCCTCAAAGTGCTCCACCATGTCTATAACTTGTTGCTCATCACACTCGTCCAAGGCATCAATGAAGCAAGTGAATGAACGATGGCCGAGCTGTTCCACGGCTTGCCAAAATATCTCTTTCAGAAACTTCAAGTCTTTGCAGTCGTATGTTCCGGAGCCTATCGCTGATTGATCAACAACAGACTCTAGGTCCGGAAATGCCTTGAATAGCTGGAGAAGGAGTGATCGATACATTCCCAGAACTGATTTCTCTAACAATTCGCCGCGAGCATGGAAGAAGAAAGACGCGACAGCAGCCCTCTGTTTGTCTTTTGATGTTTGGGCTACCATTTGGCGGTGAATGAATTTCATGATAGTAGATTTTCCCGCGCCGGGCTTACCACGAATCCATAAAAAGCCATGATGCTCAGTAAGTTTTGACGAATCCATCCAAGCTTTGTAATCGGGATGACTGAGGAGCCATCTACAAGTCTTGTGGTGGGCGTGCTTGATATCCATCCGGCGTTCGTCAATCCTCTTGAATTCAAGCGACTCCAGAAACCGTTGTCTTCTATCCCCAGCAGGCTCTCGATCAGGCGTCGGGTATTCGTCTCCTCTGCCAACTCCCGTGTTTGAGCGACCAAGACTATGGGGAAGGCTTGGATGAACCATGGCAGCCAGTGGCAGCTCGTGAAGGAATTCTTTAGCGTATATTGCCGCTGTCAGTGCCGCATATGCTTGCCACTTTTTGTTCTTATGTGAGTCCGAATAGTCGCAAATACCTCGAATCGGAAGACAATCCAATGAGTCCATAAGTCCGGCCGATTCCATCTCAAAACACATAACGTCCAAATCATTCGCCTTCTTATCCCGAGTGACAGAGTCCTTTATCACGAGACTGCCTGAAGCGATCGCGCCATAGTGTATCATCGGGTTATCAGATCTCCGCTTTCTACGTGGTATCAGCTTCGACTGGTCGCATGCTGAACAATCAGCATGTGAGTTCACATGCTGGTATCCTGCCTGAAAGAGGCGATCTGGATCTGTCGGTCGAGAAAACCCCGGGTTGTCTTGTTGAGTGGGTTGTGGAACACAAAGTACGTGCTCTGATCCTTCATGTCTGGCCCGTAGCGCGGACACAACTGTGCTTAGAGCATGAGGTATGAGTTTCGCAACAGCTGTGTGTTGAACTTGCCCATTCGGATGCTGCTTCCCCAAGTCGTATTGCATCACTCTCTGTCCCACGACAACATCACCTAGCCGCAAGTCTGCTCTGTTTGGTGCACCGCCCCCAATGCCTACCATTAAACAGGTTCGGACGGCCGGGAACGAGCGTATGAGATGAGTTGATACGCTAGAAGCGTTAATTGTCCCGTAAGACCCATGTGGAAGGCATGCAATCACAACATTGTGCTGCTTTATTCTTCCTAGCAAGTATTTGTTGGTGTCGTTCTCTAGCCGTGGCAACTCCTCGTGTTCCTCGTCTAACATCATCTGAGCTGTTGCCATTTCTATGGGAAGAGCGCAGATCCAGGCGACAGTGTACATATTGTAGCGCCAGGAAGCCGAGCGCTGGTGCTCATCGTGGTTCGCATGGTCGTAGTACCAGTCGGGATGGATAGTCTTCTGGCGTTTAAGAGGCCTGGGTGGGGTCTCATCATCATGGTCGGGGCGAGGCGTCTCCTCTTCCATTTCGACTTCTTGCCCAGTGAATTCAGCTGGATCACACTACTTTTTTCGACAAGATCGATGGTCTGTGTTTGACGTTGCTGTGTGGAATTCGAAAATGAGGCTGTGAAGAAGGAAAATCTGCCTCCTCAGCTTCGAGTACGCCTTACGGCTCACATGACTAGTCATGCAGCCTGTGATTGGGTTGGTTGAATGCATGTTACAGCAAATGAGCTGAATTAGAATGAAGCTAGCGGCAGCAATTATTTTAACAGCCTGAAATTCGGAGAGTAAACGTCGAAAAGAATGGACGAGACCTCGGTTTGCTAGCGTTGAGAAGAGAAGCTGCGAGTACGTATATACGTTACAGTTGAATGCTAGATAATATTCAAATTAAAGGTACCCTTACCTTATATTCGCTTCTACCAATCAATCTCGTATCTGGTCACATCGCATGCTCCAAGAACTATCTCTTTGCGTGTTGTTAGATTCTTTCATAGTCCAATTAGATATACTCATGTATAAGACCTCTAAGGCATGTGGCCATAAGCGTCTGAAGTATCGCAACCTGATAAGATTTATTATTAGCATCAAGAGGAATATCTTTCTAGCACCTTACGATATCCTAAGAGATACATCATCGCCATACTTTTCCCTCTGTCACGATAATTGTAGCTCTCGAATGCTGCTCTTGTAATGTCCCCGTTACATAACCCTCAACCCCTAGCTTTAGTAACCTAATCAGATTAACCATCGTCTGCTGGGAAAACCACGCTACATGCGCTGTAACTATCAAGTTGGGCACAGGAGACTCCCCTTTTGTCGAGTTTGGTATAAGTGGCGTAGTTCCAGCGCCGCCAGGTTCAGCCTCGAGAACGTCCGTGGCCGCCCCAAAGATTCTTTGCTCCCTCAACGCAGTTGCCAAGGCACCCTCGTCCACAATCCCTCCTCTAGACATATTCAGCAAAAGCGCCTCGGGCCTCATCGCGTGAATTTCTGGCTTCGAGATGAGATCTACTGTGGACGCGTCTTTCGGGCAGCACACGACCAAGGTCGTAGACCCACGAATCACCTCCTGGAATGGCGTTCGACCAGGTCGAACCTCTTCATCACCTTTTCGCTCTGCTATCAAGAATTGACGAAATCCAACAGCCTTAGCGAGATGTTCAATTCGACGCCCGAGCGCTCCATAGCCGATGATACCCAACGTTTCTTGCTGACAGCTAAGTGGAGGTCCTTGCTGCCATCTGGGTACAAGCGAGCCCTCTTCAATCCATTTCCTTCCTGGACCCGTGACAGCATTGTGCACTTCGACAACTTTCCTCCGAGATGAAAAGTACAGCGTAAGAAAGTGCTCCGCAACAGCTTCGACATTATTCTGAGGACAGTTAACCACAGTGATGCCTCTGTCTGCAAAGGCCTGCTTATCGAGCCAGTCAAACCCCGTAGCTGTGAGGGCAAGGCACTCAAGCTTTGGCGCTCGATCAAGGTCCGCTGGTGTTATGGGAATAACTCCATCGATAACAATAGTAGCATCTTTGATGCGCTCCGCTACTTGGTCCGGTCTGGTATGGGCGTAACTAGTGCAGGTGTAAGGAAACGCGAAATCCGGTTCTGGAGCGTTTGCAGCCTCTAAAACGACCACATGATGTTTGGGTCTCATTTTTGTTTGAAAGCCGCAACGCCTTGCCAAAGATCGAAGTTAGAGACGATATTGGAGTAGCTAGTATATACTTGTATTATCTATACGTAGGTTAGACCGGCCCGGCCAAAGGCTATCTACTCGGCAGTGTGCTCCGTGTCGGCCGTTTATGTGGGAAGATTGAGCACCGCGACCAAACTAGAACCGGTGGCTAATAGATCCGGTGCAGCCATCTAGGCAACTGTTGCCGATCTTCGGGAAGTTGAACCTTGGTTTTCTCGACTTAACATCCGCTGGATTTGAGCCGGTGCACATGTCCCTTTGACTGCCCTTAAGGCTCTAAGCGTATATTCTCCAGGTGTTGATTAGGTTTATGGACTAATCGTCATCAACGAAGACTTAACAAACCTCCAATCTGGCGCGATCCCATAGAAGAATATACCTTTGTGTATTTCTGTCTATATTTTGAAGCTGACATTTTCTATTTAGTGTGTATTCTTCCTATCAGTACCTCCTCAGCACCTTGCGGTAGCTAAAAGGTTAGTGCTCATGGGAGTTTAGTCCTTTATGTACGCATATGCCCAAGTAAATCGCACAATGATGGACTGAGGACTGTGGTGGCATTGAGAGCGGCATTTCGGCTGTCGTGAGTGTTGATGCGCCGCAAGTAACGGGCAGCCAAACTAACACTTGTAATGAAATCGGCATTGAGGACATTGCGCAGGTCGTCAATAAACGCTTCTACAAGATGGAATTCCGCCATATTTTTTAATGTAAGAGATGCTTGTTCTTTGAGACACAGGATAACGATCGCGATCAAAGGAGCCTGGTATCAGATGTTCGCCAAAAGGGGATTCAGCGATCAAGATAGTGCGTATAATCCGGTCATCACCAATACTTGCCCATGTCGTTAGAAACTGTTCGTGTCTACCGGTATCCGGTCCACACACCACGCGCAATGCTTCTTGACCGGTAAGAGGTTCCGGTAAATAGATCCCGCATTTCGGGGGTTCCCCGCCCCCGAGATTCGGATCTCCAGGCTCTTGAATAAGAAGACGTAACAGAAACATTGCAAAGCTAATACAAGAACAATGAGTCGCTCACAATCTTGGCAAATAACTCATATGGGACCAAGCTCCTCTTAGTTGCAGTTGTTAGCGAGGAGCAACCCCACAACGTTAGTTACTATGGAGTTTGCCGCTCGCTAAGACTTGCGGTGCTTTTCCACTCTTTGATATCGATGCGCGGCGTGTAAGTGATGCCGACCAGCAAGTCGCGCCGACTTTCCAAGTGTTCCTTGGCTACTTTCCACCTGAATCCAAGGTCTCGCACATAACTCTTTCAAATAATGTAACCAGAACGATCCACTGATAAAGACAGAAAGCCTAGATCAGAGAGTCCTAAAACCCGATAATCAATCCTAGTCTAGTGACATTAGCTTCATCACTGGAATCGTTAAGGCGCTTAAGTGACTTGTGAACTACGACATACAAGTCAAACATATCAATTTACAGAGTCTATACCGATCTCGCAACATTATGGCACCACATTCAGACGCCGACATGTCGCAGACAACCACCGACATTGCCGTTCCTCACAAAAAGCGCGCCGCTCCGACCGCCATGCAAGAGAAGACCGCTCTGGAGGCTTTATCTCAAGGAGTGGCTCTTCCAGGAATCCCCAAGTTCCCGTCCTTCCATGAACACCGCACTCATATCCTGGAACACATGGCAGCAGCCTTCCGCATCTTCGCTCGCCGCGGTTTTGCTGAGGGCATGTCTGGACACATCTCCGTGCGCGATCCTGAGAACATTCACACTTTCTGGACGAACCCTCTTGGTCGGGCATGGCCTTTGATGCGTGCATCTGACATGGTCCTTGTCAATTATGAGGGCGAAGCTATTGGAGGCAACATGAGCCGCCCTTCCAACGCAGCTGGGTTTCTCATTCACAGTGCGCTGCACAAAGCCCGGCCAGATGTGAACGCTGCTTGCCATGCACATTCAGTACATGGTAAGGCGTGGTCTACCTTTGCCAGACCGCTGGAGATGATCAACCAAGATGCATGCATCTTCTATGGAAAAGCCCAGGCAGTATATGAGGATTTCGGGGGAGTCGTGTTCGATGAGGAGGAGGGAAAGAGATTGGCCAAGGCGCTAGGCCCAGAGGGCAAAGTGATCACCTTGACTAACCATGGTCTCTTGACGGTTGGTCAGACCGTGGACGAGGCAGCCTATCTCTTCACCCTAATGGAGAAGAGCTGTCAGATCCAGCTGCTAGCTGAGGCTGCCGCTGCTAATGGTATCCCGAAGCGTATCGTCGATGATGACGTGGCTGCATACACGTTCAAGATGACATCGAGCCCCGACAGTCTTTACTGCGAATTTCAACCAGACTTTGAGGTGGAGGATGATCTGTGTGATGGGAGTTTCCGGAAGTAATATAAATATCATTAGCTAGGTTTGCTAGAATACATATATACAAAATTCGTCGAATAATAGCGTAATACACGCAATCTAACTGCAGCAATATATGATTCTCAGGTCAAGACGAGAGATAAGCGTTTGTCCCAAACAAGGTCCATCCAAGTCAAGGTGTCATCTCCTCTCTCGCGCCGAGTATTCCATAGACTTTGCAATGAATCGGCCGAAGTAGCAAAGTTACGCATACCAGTCTTGTCTGCACACCCCCTCAAGTGCTCCTCAAAACGGGCTTGAAGATCCGCATCCAACGCTTCAGCACCAGCAATGAAACCCGGCCAAACAATACCACAGTTTAGTATGGAGAATCTTTTTTGCTCTTGCTCAAATGCTTGAAGGTGGGTAATTGTTTTCTCAACTAAATGTTGGAGGGGTAGTGGGTGTAGCTGCCGAACTCGACGGTAGAAGTAAATCGTAGTGGCACTATGGAACGCGGCGATGAGGTGAGCCATGATTGTCCGATTCGCGAAGGATGAGGCCTCTTCTTCAATTGCAGCGTCATTAGCACTGTCTTCATCTTGGTGTTTCCAGCTACAGATCTCCTTCTCGAGATCTGTACATAAACCTTCGAGCTCACTAGTCATAGAGATGCCCGGGAGTTGACTTCGTGTCTCTATTATTTCGTTGGCTAGAGACGTTGCACGTGAGATGAAAGATAATAACTCTTGTGGGAAACCATAAATGTCTTGAAATAAGAACTTGTCTTGCGGGTCATCGAGTTGACCAAGCAGACCGACTTCAAAGTCAAAACCAAGAGACTCGTCAAGATCTCTTCCTTGATATCTGCTATGCGTTCTCAAAGAAGGGAATCTCATCGTTCTTGATCTGGCATGTGAGGTCTGAAGAAGTTGCTGCTTTTCTACGGGATAGATATAGGTACTTTCCTCGATAATCCGCAGGAACAGGTAAATGGAATGAAGGAGCTTGACCTTTTTCGACTTGCTGATCTTTGTTACTCCTCGAAGGCTTATGAAGATTTCTGCGTTGAGTAGGTACGATCGAGCTTCGTCTTGTTGACCTGTCACAACCTACATAATTTTTCAGCACGGGCTCCCGTGTATTTGTCCCAGGGAGCATAAACTTACCGAGATGGTGACCATGGTCAATATAGCCATCAAGATATCCTTATACTTGGAGCACTTATCCCCCGCTAACTCAGTTTCGCAGGACAATTGAAGCTCATTCCTTGCTGCACAACGAAAAGAGTCTCCGATACCCTTCCAGTACGTCGTGCTGTTGTGTTGGTGACCGTAGATGTTATCCCAGTTGAAAGCACTGACAGCTAGAACCGAGTAAAACAAAGAAGCATGAGCATGTTTGGTCTTTTGAAATACACTCATCTCGGCCAGAGCTGATAAAGCCCTAGGGAAGTGAAGGATGCTCCATGGTGATTTGCGAACCCGTATTGGTGAGAACAGCTTCGTCATCTGAGACTTGTAGTGATCGAGTAGAAAGTGGGCGTGTGATGTGACTGTCGTTTGGAAGTCTCCGTTGAACCTAGGCGGTAAGTGAAGACTAAGAGGAGATATGGATACCACGTTGAAATCCCCAGCATGTGAGCTTTGGTCCGTAAAGAGAGGTGGTAATTCAGGCGCACCGGCTTGAACATCCTCTATAATATCGTCACTTATTAAGTCCAGGGCGGATGGCTCGGGATGGTCATTGAGGGAAAGTGGGACATCTTGATCATTGGCATCTTGAGGTACCTGTCTTTCGTTGTTATCCGCAAAGACATGGTCCTCTACCTGTGAAGGCGAGAAAGACTGAGAGCTTGGTGCTGTGAGAGTTTGACTTGGGGATATCGCATCATCTGCCTTGAACACCCGGAATGGGCCATCTGGGGTTAATCTGTGTACTTGGTCTTCCGTTATAAAGTCCATGTACTCCAACAGCTGGTCAACTGCATTTTCATTGACCATTTGCCTCAAACACTTCGACATGGCCGCTCTTTCTGCAACTTCATATGCAAGTCAGCACAATCTTACTGGGATCACGCTGACCGGCTGGCTCCCCCTTGTTCCACCTACCACTAAAGAGCACACGACGGCCATGGCCGCCATCAGCACCATTCCCAACCTTGGTCTCACATTCAGGGCGATAATGAACAAACCGAACCTTAGCCTCATACCCACCACAAACACGACCGGATCGCACACACTTCCGGCACGCCGGCTGCGTCTCATCGCACTTAATCTTCCTTTTCCTGCAGGTCAAGCATCCCCCCAAAGATCGGAGATGAGACGAACGGACCGGGGACGCACCGGCCTCGGCCCTTCGACCGCCCACCATGGCTGCATGAGTAAGAGTAGGGGGAGGACTGAGGAGAAAAAGACAAAACTCGGGGTCACTTGCACAACCCAGGTAGGTACTGAGTGGCGTCGAGATAGAGTGGGAGTGAGGACGAAGATATACAGATAACTGAACACTCGGCGCGACCTGCCGTGAAGAGTCACCGTATCCACATCGTATGCAACTCCCGCTGTGATAGCCACGAGTCATGAGCCAATTGCGTCGCCGCTAATGAATAGTTCTCCTATCTTAGCAATACCCATTGAATCTACCGGATCCACAACCCCTCGGCAAGACTTGCCAACGCCCCAGATATTTCTTATCCCCAGGAATTGTGCGGATAAGGCCGGCAGGTTGCTTCATTGAATGCGACCCTGGGCTTGATCGGACGCATCTGAGAGACATGGATAGAGATAGCTCGAATGCGGGGTCCCTCCAGATAATGTTGCATATATAGAATACCGTCCTGAGGATCTCCTCTCTTTGAATGACAAGCGACCCTGATTTCCTTTGAGGTCACGCACTTACATTCTTCTTGTGGTGTGTGAGGCCATCTTAATCAACATCAAGCCCTCTCTCAGATTAGGATATCTTTTCATCAGCCGGCCCAATGACTCAAGTAGAGGCAACTTCTCCCACCGGGGAGAAGGCGGATGCCCTCAAAGAGAATTCTCTCAAGGATGTAGAAGCAACTTCTATTGGCCCTACTCACGAGGGTGAAAGTACCGTCATAGACGCAGAAGCAGAGCGCTCTTACGGTAAGAACACAACTGCTTCTCTCGTACAAGTCATCGTCTAACGTTGCCAACAGTCCGCAAGCTCGACCTCTATCTTATGCCATTCCTCACTCTCATGTACTTCTTCAACGCCGTCGACCGCAGCAACCTAGGCAACGCCAAAACCGACGGCATTGACAAAGATCTCAACTTCCAAGGCAACGAATACAGCCTCCTCATCCTCCTGTTCTACATCCCTTTCGGAACCCTCGATCTCCCACTTAACCTCTTGACCAAAAAGTTCTCAGCAAGATGGGTGCTACCAACGTTAATGCTCGGCTGGGGAGGCGTCGCAACCCTCCAAATCGCCGCCAAGAATTTTGCAGGTCTTCTAGTCTTGCGTCTAATTCTAGGAGGTTGCGAAGCTGGTTTCTTTGCTGGTGTCGTTTACTACTTTACTCTATTCTATAAGCGCAACGAGCTGGGGTTCTGCATCTCCATTTTCTTTGGTAGTGCCCTGTTGGCTGCCGCCTTCAGCGGATTAATCTCCTACGGAGTTTTCCAGATCGAGAATACTTCTCTCAAAGGTTGGCAATGGCTCATGCTCATCGAAGGAATCCTGACTATGATCGTGGGATTCATCGCATACTTCTGGTTACCCGCAACGCCCGCAACAGCATGGTTCCTAACCGACAGGGAGAAAGCCGCCGCACGAGCTCGCGCGCTACGTGACGGATCCAGCGAGGTGGGCACGAAGTTCAGCTGGAAGGATTGCTTCGACAGTTGGAAAGATTGGAAGTTCCCAATCTGGGTTATTGTGTGCTTTACGTACCCCGTGGCATTCTCAACCGTGTCCAATTTCCTGCCTCAGATTGTGCAGCGTCTTGGATATAATGTTATCAAGACGAATCTTTGGACTGTGGCTCCGAATGCTGTTGGCTTTGTTTTCCTTCTCTGTGTTTCAAAGTCGTCAGACCACTTCCATGAGCGGACGTATCATGTTATGATAGCTCTGGTTCTGTCACTCATCGGCATGATCATACTGATCGCAGTTGACGTCGTCGAGAACCAAGCTGTTGCGTACTTTGCCTGCTTCTTAATCGCAGCCGGCGCTTATATCCCTTCTTGTCTTATCCAGACTTGGCGTAACAACAACGATCTGAACGAGAGTAGTCGAGCAGCTTCAACCGGTCTGTTGGTAGGTTTGGGGAACTTTGCTGGTATTTTGTCTGCCTCTACGTTCCGTGTCGAATATGCACCTGATTATATCCCAACTCTCATCGCAACCGTCTGCTGCAATGTCATCGCTATCATTGGCGTTGCTTATCTCGGTGGGTGGATGAAGATGGAGAATCGCCGCAGAAACCGGGAGCAGGGTGTAAATCTGCGAGCTCAAGATGTGGACACGTCTGAATTGGTTGAGGGAGAGAAGTCACCTAAGTTCCGATACTTCACCTAGGTAGTTGAGATGGTTGGAGAATCTCAATTCTGAGAAGTAAAGGGCGATTAGGGGTGTGCATACCGCTGCTTTACAGCCCAAGAGCAAAGTAACTAGCTCTAAAATCTCCATAGTTCAACAAAGACAAAGTACATAGGCGCCAAAATCCTACCACACGCGGATTTCCGACTATGTGGATATCTCCGACTACCTCGTCTTGATGCTCAGCATTACCATCGTGAGCGATGCTGGACTTCGCGAAGCAAATCGCTTACGATCTGTACTTTGCTAACCTTTTCAGTCTGATTGCCGGTCTCGTTCATTGAACCGAGCCGGTCCTCAATTAAGTCTAGACAATTGGACAGAGCTCACAGTAGTGATTTCAAGTCTCAACCCTAGAGATAGACTCTTTCACCATACGTACAGTTAGATGATAACAGCATGGCAGTGATCTTGATGACCGCCTTGCTTCAACTTCTTGTAATTACACATTGAGACAAAACGAAAAGGGGGTTGTGGTTGTACAACACACGTCCGCCAGTACCAGTTTTTGCCACCCTGGAGGACCAACGATTTAATTAACATCTTTGTCCACTCTGCCAGGATCGCACAATGGCCAGGTCCGTGAATAAAGCTTGCCTTGTTTCTCTTTCATCTTTCAGAGGTACACAAGGGTAAAAATAGAACACAATTACAGCCTTATCACCGCAAGCGCGAGAATTGGTGGCCAGGTCAGTTAAAAGTTACCCGAAGGTCAAGAAAGAAATTGATATCGCCCCAACTCATCCCTAAACTACCCATCGCATCGCGCATGCTTTCCTTCACCGTAGTGAAAGAAGTTGAAGAAGAAAAACATAGTAGTAAACAAAGTTACAAAAAAAAGCCAACAATGACCTCTCCAATGAGAAAAAAGAAAAGCGCCTGTAATCCGTTTCTTCAACCCCCCAATTTCCCTTCTAGAAAACTCAATTCGATTCAATGAAAACCCGCCTCACCTCCATGATCTGAACAAAAAACCTGGTCTGTTTATGCGTCCGTAGCGAAGAAAATGAAAAAAAGAAACCGAAAGCGCCAAAGCTTGGAATACCGAAACAAATAATGTCCTTTTTTTCTTTTTGTCCGTCTTACTGCTGTCATGCTCCATGCTGAGCTCATTCACTTTATAGAATTTAAGCTCCCTGTTGGATATCCCTCGCTTTGCGCGAGAGGACGCGGATGTTGTCTACGAGCCCTTCGATGAGCTCCTGGTACCGATGTGGCGCGCCTTCTAGTGCTCTGCGGCCTTGGTTGATGAGGATGTCTGGATTGAGCTCGATTTCTAACTCGTGCTCTTTTTCTGTTCGATTGGAGGACTGTACAAAAAGTTAGCATTATCATCGTTTAGAAAAGAATAGAGGGTGAAAATAAACGTACGCCAGCGCCGTGGAATGACTGTGTGACCTGAGTGAGATCAATCTGGTAGTGGCCATGAGTGTAACTCAACCGGTCCTTGTTACGGTCCGGCTGCCTCTCAGTCTGTGATGCGGCTAGCTGCTCCAGCTCCGAGGCAGGGCCATCCCAGTCCATTTCCAAATTGACACTCAGACGGCAGTCCATGGGACATGAGGGAATGTGTAAATCGATATCAGCCACACGCGCCTTGATGATCTTGCCGAGCACCTCTTGAGTCTTTTGGTCGTATGTTAAGCGGGCTCGGATGTTTCGTCGCCCTGAGCCACTTAGGCGGGAGCGCATGCAGCCTGGTAGACGCTGTTGTAGGTCCGGCGGTAGGTCGACGAAGCGGTCCATTTCACGGCGATGCTTGTATTGCACTGGAACTCGCCCGGCTCCACTGCGAGGATCGGTTTGGTAGACGGCTTGGTTCAGGAAATCATTAAATGCTTTGTGGTGGCCCTGCAAGTTTGTTAGCGAGATGTTATATCTCGGTGTGAACCAAAGGGTGACTTACCTCAGTCATGCTACTCTTGAAAGCTGTTCGCCCAGTATCGGAGAGGATCCCCTCTGATTCAATACCTCTCTCAACGCGATGATTGGTATCCTTGTCGATCAGCGTGCCAAGCTTGGCTTCGACCTCGAATTTGATGCCACGACTAGAAATCTGCCCCATATCTTCGCTATTGACCACGTGTACAAAGAGAAAGTCGGCAATCATCCTCGATACCTCCTCATACGGCCGAACGCCAGTAAGGCTGGGCTCCCACGAGCCTAATTGATCTTGAGGGCCAGACTCAGGTACGGCAACAGCTGGTTGGGAGGCGCGAGGTTTTGGTTTTTCCGGGGTTTGGTGACGACTGCTGGGAGGACCATCGGGTTTCCCACCATTAATGTGTGAGTGAACCCTCTTTTGTAGTACGAAGTTGTCGTTCTTTGGTAGCTGCTTGCCGAGAATAGAAGCGCTCTGCGCCCAAATTGGAGGATCCTTACGGACCTGACGCGTCCTCTTCTTCGGCATGCTTGGAGATTCTGTTTTGACTTGGGTGCTGTTTTTCCGTGACGAAACGTGGTCTCCATTGACCTCTGCTGGGGGCGGTCGCGTCTCTTTACGCTCGAGCTCGTGGGGGCTGAGGTTTCGGTCGTCAAGCTTCCTCTTGGCAGGCGTGACCGCTCGCTCCGAGTCGATAGCCATGGGCTCTGCGGCGAGGGGTGGTTTTCGATCGTGGTCTATCGACATGGACTTTCTATCGGCAGAGCTAGGTAATGATGGTATGCGGGTCTTTGGGCTGACGGACAGACTGCGTTCTCGTTCGTGATAGGAGGGTGCACGCTGGTGGTTTTCGGCTGGAGCTATCTCGTGTGCCCCATGGGTGCTTGGCATGCGTTGGATGGGAGGATGCTGTGGTGGTTGCGGTGGAGGCGGTTGCGACGGCGATGTTTGCACTTGCGCGGGTTGAGCGCTTGGCATGTGTAAGCGTTGTTGATAAGGGCTAGGTGGTTGTTGCTGTGGTGGTGGTTGCGCATAGGAAACAGGGCCTGAGGGTTGTCTTTGTACGCCGGTGATCGGGGCACCGTGAGGCGTGGGCGGCTGCGAGGGCGGTCTATTGTACTCGTTCGGTGGAGGGTGTGCAGAGGCCACAGGGCTGCCGTGTACGTAGGGCGGACCGTATGTGTGCTGGCTGTGTGCTGAAGTCGGAGTCGGTGTTGAGTGAGTTGATTGTGAGCGTTGGTGGTGAGGAGGGTAGGGATGGGCACCGCCAGTGGTGACAACGGGTGATGGCTGTGGCACATGGCCAGGTGGTTGTTGCGCATATTGTGCTGGGCTTTGTGAATAGCTTTCTTGCCTTTGTGGTGGTTGCTGTTGAGCCCGGTACGAAGCTGGCGGTGGATGATGACGCATACTGGGGCTGGTCATCTCTTGAGGAGGAAATGGGTATCCAGCTGCTCCGCCGGCTGGGCCAGCTCCAGGGGTTTGGGTCGGGGTCTGTCGATAGGCGGTGGGTGAAGGCGCTGGCATGGCGCCGGTGGGGGATCGCACATCGTGAAACGAGTTGGTCGGCTGCAGAGGCGGTGGTCCTGGGCGACCAGCGTAGGGAGCAGGCTGTTGGTACGGCGACTGAGGAGGATAGGCGCTCTGGGGAGACTGATGCGGCCCGTGAGGATACTCTTGGTGAGGCGGTTTGCCGGGCGACGGATGGGGTTGCGGCTGAGCCGGATGATGACCATATTCGCGGTATTGGTAAGACGAAGGGCTCTGCTGATGATGTTGAGGAAGAGGATGGGGCTGTTGTTGCGGCGTCGGAGGATGCTTGGGGGCGGAAGCGGAGCGGTCGCGTTCTCTCTCGCGATCGCGATCACGGTCCCGGTCGCCGGACCCCGAGTCGTTGAGAACGGAGCGGAGATCCATATTAGACGTTGGACAATGCCCTCACGTGTGTATTGGTGTCAATGGTGATGCGGATTGGGTGACAAAGCTGGGCGACGTGAACGTGAACGTGGGCGTTTGGCGCTGATCACGACACAAAGAACGACGATAACGTTTGCGCTGGCGCCGTCTCGTGTACCATCCGGCCTCGCGCAGGACAATGTCGACGTGGAAATTGAAACTCGTTAAACGTAAGTCGAAAAGAGAAGCGCGCTGGATGCAAGTGCAGCAGGCGATGCGCAAACGGACATTGTAGCGCTTCACGCCCAACTCCTTAATCGATGTCGGGGGTGGCTGGAGACGAAAGGCGATTCGGGCTGGAAATGCGCACAGATGAGTCGGACAGGACGACAAAGATTGGAATTCGACAGGTCGGTGTTGCAATTGCGATTCATGCGCTGGCACTAGATTCGATGAATTTGTATTCGAACAAAGGGGCAATTAGTCGCAGTCGCGGGGAGAAGCCAAGGCCATGATGGTGGATTGCTTTCGATTGTGGTGTTGAGGACAGAATCGCGACCTAAGCTATAACCAGCTCAGACATTTATTCCTATTTAGTCCCGTTTTTTTTTTTTCTGGAGATGGGCAATTTTTTTTTTTTTTTCCCTAGCTAGGTCGTCGCCCGTTTGCGCCGGACAGCGACCGATACGAGTAATGAATTGATAAGTCTTGCGCTAATTTGGCGCTCGGCATTTCTACGATACGATGGATTTGATGATTGCTAATGGCAGTGCTACTTGCAATGGATGAGAGAAGCATTCACCCGTCAATAGTGCGGATGGTTGGGATGAGATGGCGCAAGCTGCGACTTGGGAGTGGATTCAAACGACAGCAAATCCCTGCCTGGAGCTCATCTGAGCCTGGCGCTCCCGTGAGCTGGCCAGGGATAAGTACAGCCGCTGTTACTCTTCAACTTGCTCCTAGAATGAATTCAGTGCAACATTCATCTTATCAATGAGAAGAATGAAGATGCTTGGTAGTAGTAGTAGTAGTAGTGGTAATCATAATAATATTTGGTGTACCAAACTGTCGGGGATATCAACTCGCACCTTCCCTCACGGTCACAGCTTCCCTGCTCCTGCTCCAAGTCGCACGCAGCATGATGATGTATTTCCCATTCAAGCTAAAGAAAGGTAGCACCAGTGGAGGGAAGGTGCCTTCTTGCCTTTGGTAAAATACAGTAATAGGCTACAATGTAAATAGCAGGAGCAGCAAGGCTCGGCTAGGTACTTCCTTACCGTGCCATCTCAAACAGTCTACTGCTCCTTCCCTGCGCGACGAGAAGGTCTAGACTCAAGGCAAGAGCAACCACCTCCGGTCCTCCAACGACGCGCGCAATCACGTGCCAAGCCCCTTCTTCAGATACGTACTGCCTTAGTCATCCAGCAAGAAAAGCCCGTGCTCCCCCTGCTGGCCCTGCACACAGATGAGACACACCACTTTGGAGCTTACCTTAGCGCAGGGCGACGCCTCCAGGGTAATGACAATCCAAGCAATCTAGGCAGAGCTGTGCCTGACGTGTTGCTGTGCGCAGAGTGGATCAGATCAGCTGCTTGTGCTTGCTGATTGTCGACTAGCATCTATCACCTTCTTCCATCGTCATCACCATCGCCAGCGCCCTCACTTTCGCCCTCGCCTGAATCATCACCACCACACCATCCAATTATTACGGCTGCGCATCACGCAGTCTCCTTGTCGCTGCGCTTGTTGACAACACTTCAAGATCACCCGTTACCGCGACATAACTAACACTTACCTCATCTCCCGAAATCCCCCTCGCCGCACGACCCTGCAACCATGCCTGGGCTGGTGTCGGCAACCGGCGTTCTCGCCTTCCTCTCTGAAGAGGAGCCAGAGCTCAAGGTCTTCGCCCTGCAGACCCTCAACGACGACATCGATACCGTCTGGACCGAAGTTGCCGGAGCTCTGAGCCAAATGTGCGCTTCTTAACCTCGACCCGACTTGTTTCGGAGCTAACCCGTGTCAAAATATAGTGAAGCTCTCTACGAAGATGAATCGTTCCCCGAGCGTCAGCTTGCTGCTCTTGTTCTCGCCAAGGTCTACTACCATCTTCAGGCCTACGATGATAGTATGACCTTTGCGCTGGCCGCCGGCGACCTGTTCAAGCTCGACTCCCCCGGCGAGTTTGAGGAGACTATTGTCTCACGATGCATCGACCAATACATCGCCGTCACATCTGCGAAAAACACCACCCGCGACGTCTCGAAAATCTCCGATCTTCCCGAGCTCACCACCACTTTCTCCAGCATTACCGATGGCATCGTCTCCTCGCCTACCACGCCATTCTCGCAAAAGGCCCTGCCGCCAAAGTCCCTGCTTTCGCGCGACTCCATCGACAACACCATGGACTCTGCGCCATCGGCTGGCAAGGATGCCCACTCGGGATCTGTTGTTCAGCTCCCCGACGAGGCGACAGAAGCTGCCCTTCAGCGGGTCATTGACCGTCTCTTCGAGAACTGCCTAAACCAAGGCAGGTACCGTCAAGTTGTTGGTATCGCTGTCGAGGCCAAGAACCTGGACGTGCTTCGTCGCGTCATCAAGCGCGCAAGCGAGGATGAGAAACGCAGCAAGACAAAGCCTCAAGATCCCGCACAAGGCCCTGCCGAGGAGTTGATGGACTACACTCTCGGTATCTGCATGGATATTGTCCAAGAGCGCGGGTTCCGTCACGCTATTCTGCGACTGATCCTCGACCTGCTCAACGAGATTCCCAACCCCGACTACTTTTCGATCGCAAAGTGTGTCGTGTACCTAAACTCAGATGAGGAAGCTTCACGCATGCTGCGAAAACTCGTTGATAACGGCGACGACACGTCCATCGCAAATGCGTACCAGATCGCTTTCGATCTCTACGACAACGGCACTCAAGAGTTCACCGGAAAGGTCCTTGCCTCCTTGCCCGCTGCGAAGCCCCCGAAAGAGGAGACGTCTGCCACCGAGGGCAACGCCGAGAGCGAGCCTCTTCTAGAAAACGAGCAGGAGTCGCCTGAGGATGAGCTTCCAGAAGATGTTGCCAAGGTCTACCGCAATATTCGCCAGATTCTGGATGGCTCCAAGACGATCCGCCTGAACCTCGAGTTCTTGTACCGAAACAACCGCACCGATCACAGCATTCTGAACAAGGTCCGTGACAGCCTCGAGGGACGAAACTCCATCTTCCACAGCGCCGTCACTTTCTGCAATGCCTTCATGAACCAGGGCACAACCAACGACAAGTTCTTCCGCGACAACCTGGAATGGCTTGGCAAGGCCGTTAACTGGTCTAAGTTCACAGCTACGGCCGCCTTGGGTGTCATGCACCGAGGAAACCTGTCGCAATCCCGCAAGTTGCTCGAACCTTACCTCCCTAGAGCCGGAGGTCTTGGCAGCGGCTCCGTCTACAGCCAAGGTGGTGCACTGTATGCCTATGGCTTGATTCACGCCAATCACGGTGCTGATGCCTTGGAATACCTCAAGACGCAGTTCGCCCAGTCCGAAGACGAGGTTCTGCAGCACGGTGGTGCCCTTGGTCTGGGTATTGCTGGCATGGCTACGGGTGACAACGAGACCTTTGATAAGCTCAAGGATATCTTGTTCCAGGACTCTGCGCTCAACGGTGAGGCTGTTGGTCTTGCCATGGGTCTCATCATGCTGGGCACTGGCAACACCAAGGCCATTGAGGACATGATCACGTACGCTCATGAGACGACTCACGAGAAGATCGTCCGTGGTGTCGCCATGGGTATGGCTCTCATCATGTACGGTCGCCAAGAAGGTGCCGACGTCCTGATTGAGGGTCTCCTTAATGACCCCGACCCAACTCTCCGTTACGGTGGTATCATGACCGTGGCGCTGGCTTACTGCGGTACCGGCAGCAACAAGGCAATTCGCAAGCTTCTGCACGTTGCTGTGAGCGATGTCAACGATGATGTGCGCCGTATTGCTGTCATGAGCTTGGGTTTCATTCTCTTCCGTAAGCCAGGTAGCGTTCCTCGCATGGTGGAGCTGCTCTCCGAGTCTTACAACCCTCACGTACGGTACGGTTCGGCCATGGCTCTGGGTATCTCTTGCGCAGGCACCGGCCTCGACGAGGCCATTGATCTCTTGGAGCCCATGATGAAGGACCCCACCGACTTTGTGCGCCAGGGTGCCCTCATCTCATTGGCCATGATCATGGTGCAGCAGAACGAGGTTATCAACCCCAAGGTGACCTCCATCCGCAAGACACTTAAGAAGGTCGTCGGTGACCGACATGAAGATGCCATGACCAAGTTTGGTGCCGCCCTGGCTCTCGGAATCATCGATGCTGGTGGTCGCAACTGCACCATTGGCCTTCAAACTCAAACCGGTAACCTCAACATGGCCGGTATTGTTGGTATGGCCGTGTTCACGCAGTACTGGTACTGGTTCCCCTTCACCCACTTCCTCTCTCTTAGTTTCTCGCCTACCTCCATCATTGGTCTGGACCACAACCTCGACATCCCCGACTTCAAATTCCACTGCGCTACTCGCCAGAGCTTGTTCGACTACCCACCTGAGCAGGAAGTTAAGACAGAGGAGGGTCCCGCCATGATCGCTACCGCCATCTTGTCTACCACCGCCCAGGCCAAGCGCAGAGCACAGAAGAAGGAGCGCGCTCAGCGCAGGGAGAGCATGGACATCGACACCCCCGCCCCTAAGAGTGGCGGCGACAAGATGGACCTGGACGATGACAAGGATAAGAAGAAGGACGAGTCTAAGGAAAAGAAGGAGGGTGAGGACAAGGAGGCTACTTCTGCTGTTGCCGACACCAAGAAGAAGCCGGAAAAGGAGAAGGTTGGCTTTGAGATTGAGAATATGAGCCGTGTCCTGCCCGGTCAGCTCAAGTACATCAGCTTCCCGGCTGGACGATACAAACCGGTCAAGAAGGTAACGCATTCCTCATGCTAAGATTAACCCCAGTTTCAACATGCTAACAATGTCGCAGCCTACCGGAGGACCACTGCTCCTCGATGATACTCAACCCGACGAGGAAAAGGCTCTCATCGAAGAGAAGCTCAAGAAGGTCACCACGGAGCGCGCCCCTGTAGCTGGTCAACAAGGCCGTGGAGGCGGTGCCGGTGCCGGAGGTCGCTCTCACGGCGGTCGCTCCATCCTCGAGGGTCTCGTCGACCCTGAGCGCGCGGGTGGCATAGGAAGCAACCCCGTGGTCGACCAACTCCTGCGCAACGCTGGCGGCGGCCGGCCCTCACCTTTTGGAGGCTTGGTCGATATGCCTAGCACCCCAGGCGGTGACGCCCCTGGGTCGGGAGCTGCTGCCGCTGCTGGTGTGTTGACAGCTGTCGATGAGGATAATGAGGGTGACGAGGAAGCCAAGGTGCCCGATTCGTTTGACTACTTCTCGGATGCTAGTGACGACGAGGAGGAAGATGACGACTAAGCGCTTGTAGCTGGGAATGAGGGAGGAAGGCATGGTCGGCCGTACGACGGTTAACCATTGTACGTTGTGTATCTTGTGTCCTGTATCTAATAGATAAGGAGAATCGACTTAGAAGGCTTAAGGATGGGGGGATTAGCATGTATTCTACATGAATAGACCTTAGGAGGCGCTCATGGGGAGATACAAACAATGTGTTTCTGGGACAGGTTTTACTTTTGCCAGCCATATCATGTGCAATCGTTACTATCGTGTGTTCAAAGTGTGGCGTAGTATCCTAACCATTTGTTATTAAAAATCGCCGTGAAAATGGGTATTATATATCGAACAAACAAGATAACCAAATCTACTCAAGCCTTCTTCAGCACGCCATCAGCGCAGTCTGTACACATCCGTATCCGATGCCACGCCGACGTCAAGTTCCCTCTGACATTCCACGTCGAAGTGTAACTTTCTGGTTGCGTGTTATACGCCTCATCCGTAGCCTTGACTACCAAAGTCGTACACTTTTTCCCCTGCTGCTGCTGGGCGTCTTCTTCTTCTCCCGAAGTGGGGATATTGTTGGGAAGTTCGCCTTCGAAACGCCAGCGTTTCCATGACCAAGTGCCGTTTCCGACACATTGCGAGGATGGGCCTGAGCAGTCGGGCAGGAGGTAGGCTTGAGACCAGGTATGTCCGGCGTCGAGGGAGACGTCTACGCGGACGATGGCTCGGCCTCCGCCAGAGTAGGCGTAGCCGCTAAGTGTCAAAGGAAGACTACCTGTATTTTCATCGTTTGGTTTGATGTTATGCTTGGCTTCTTTACCCACTTTGACACTTGTAATGGCGCTTTGTACTGGCATTTCCTGGATAGATGGCGCGGTATTCCAATCCACATCCGTTTCGTTTGGCCCGAAACATTTGTAATCTTTACGCTGCCACTGGCTCGAACTCTCTTCGTCGCTGAGCGTGATGTGTTTAAGCCACTTGACCGATCGAGCAGCTACATTACCCGGAACAATAGAGCGCAGAGGAAAGCCGTGATCACGGGGTAGCGGCTGGCCATTCATGCCCCATGCTAAAAGTACATCGCCATTCGGATCCATAGCTTTTCTAATGGGAATGCTTGCAGCGTAAGCTTCCATAGCTGAAAAATGAACATGCTTGACGGTATCATCGGATGGAGAGTATCCCGCGTCGGCGAGGACATCGGCTAAGAGTACTCCTTCCCATTGAGCGTTGGAAATGGCACCTGTGTCCCATGGGAGGCCATTGGCTTTTCGCTGTGCGCCTTGGCTCATGTTTGACCGACGGTTGCCCGAGCATTGGAGGACAGAAGTGACTGTATGCGGTTTGAAGCGTTGCTTGAGGTCATTTAACGTGTATGATTTGGTTGAGCCGTCGGCCAATTCAATGGTGAGAAGATGCTTCTCAGGCTGATCCACCACTGGCACCCACATATGGTTGCGTACATAAAACAGGTCATTTGGTGTAAGGAAGCTAGATTCAAGAGCATACCCAGGTGTCTCTGCATTACGTGGCTTAGCCGTTCGAGTAATCAAGTCGTCATGTCTCTGAGGGTCGTGACAAAAGGGATCTTCAATGTCATCGCTGACAAGTAGCTTTGAGCCATCTGATGAAAGATCGGCCTCGTCTACATATCCAATAAGATAATGTGAAAGCACGTCGTAGACGTATTGGCTTTTGTGGATAGAGAAGATATCCCAGTAGCGATCAACAGGTCCGCCAGCGGCGCGGAGGATTACGTCGCCTCCTGGGTGAGCTGGCACCCAGTCTGTGATATCGTAGACTTTGTTCCCATGGATGATCCACGGATTGGTTGATTCGCCGTCGTGTTTACGTATCTCGTCGAAACGGAAACGAGGAAGCTCTGTCTTTGGGTTGGGTTGTTCTGAGGGAGCATCAAGGGCGTATTGTTGATGTGGATATAAGGCGAAGACTAGAGCAGCGAGACCAGCCCCGGCGAGAAGAACTGTTGCTCTATGCGGTGGATTGAATTTTGAATGCTTGGTAGTTGTAGACTTTAAGCTCACTCTCTTCAGCGGGGTGGCTCTCAGACATCGACACTGTAGCTTTGCGGGCGAAGTACCGGGAGTCAACGGGTTAGAGATGCTGAAGCATCGAGGGCGAGATTGTAGAAGGCGTGTAGTTAAGCGAGCGTTCATGATCACGATATAGTTAAAGGGGAGGTGATTCTAGGTGTAATAAGTGCAGATGCGGCGTAGGGTGATTAGAGCATAAGTAGTGTCAAGAGTCGGTAAGACTGCTTCAATGGGAGATGCCTGTCAGGAGAAGAGTGAGGCTGAAGTTACAGATAAGAGAGACTCAAGGGTCATGGTGTGATTTTGGCTGGCCACATATACTGTCGATCAAACCCGTTACTGATGAAATCAATATAAAGCAGGTAAAGGTTGATAGGGAAAGAATACGAGAGGAAGCAGAGCAGACGACACAATTAAGGGGGGGGACTACAATGGCCTATATGAGAAACAGGTGCTCACATGATGTCGTTAATGATTCCAGAAAAGGCAAAAGCATCACAGTACCTGAATCAAGAGGAAAGAACACAGCAGAAGGGATGTACCTTCCCGTGCCGCGTTCTTGCCCAACTTGAATTTCTTTTACATGATAAGTGACGATAGACGCGTCTCTGGCCGAAGGAAACCGCAGCCCATGCAAGCACTGCTCCTGCCCAAAGCCGTCGGTACGTGTCGCTTCTGGTTGGCTGGGCGGTGCATTCGTCTGCATTTGGTGTGTATCTGGTGCGTATTCAGTGCCAGGTTTCCCCAGTCTTCACCGACGGCAAGCTGCCGCTAATGTGTCAAGCATTTGGGTCTTATTGGCTGGAGGCCGCCGCCTGCCTGCCGCTCTGGGAGGAAGGTGTAGCCCATACATAAGGTAGGGTAGCGGATTCAAGAGTCGTATTTCTCTTACCTTGCAGTCATAAGGCCCTATGAACGATCATGACCCATGGGCATGAAAAGCACTTGCATGGCTTGGTTAGGTTGGAATCATGTTTCAGCCGATTTTCTGTGCTCGGGCTTCACGAGAAAGCAACGATTTATGTGAAGAAAAGATAAAACCAGGTCGTCAGCTTTTCTGTGAGAAGATCAAAATTATATGATACACATAGCGCTTAATAATTTTACCTGGTAACTATTCAATGACCAACGACAGTATTATGATTTTAGTCCAGCGATGCCGATGAATAACAGAGTCATGGTATGCAAGAGAAATAAAACGGATGCGTGACGAAATTTGGCGGCTCAAGTTTTGCTATATGTAAAATAAACTGGATGCCTCTGGCCTGCCTAGATCCAACACACAACCATAATGGCCAATGCCACTATTGTACACGTTTCCGAACTTTTACTCTTTTCAAAGAGGCTACGGACGGTGTGCAGGGTCAAGGAGCGCATCAATATCCACCCTGTGGAACATACTAATATGCCCAAAGCCAACCCAGTACTGTGCTAATCGGTCGGGTCCAATTAGAATCAGTTGGCTCTCTATGAACTTGTCTGCAAAAAGGTCAGTAGAGGAAGGGGTCAAAGCGTCGCCAGCAGCTAGGTACTCACCTTGCACAAATCCAGTTGCCGCCACATGCCCCTTGCTCCTAACAATCCGAGCACCGGCAAAAGGTGGCTCGGTAGCCGTACTTACAAAACCGCCGGGACCCAGGTCGTCTGCGACAAAAGTGTATTCGCCGCGGGGAACATTGGGGTCTCCCGTGAGTTTGATTGCCTCCAATCGGCCTCGATACCTGCGAGCATCCAGCCTGCGCTGCTCCCACTCGTCGTTCGTCTCACTGGGCGTTCGTAGCAAACCGAGCTCCGTGTCAGAGGCTGGCGGGTCGTCGGGCTGGTTGATCAAGAGAAACTCGCAGCCGTGTCCAGAGTAGTCTCCTACCCAGATGCCTCTCCATGGTTTGAGTGTGGTGGGGGTGTACAAAGCAGGCTCAAGCGTTGAGTAGGTCATAATCTCCTCTCCCATATGCGCGCCGACCGAAACCCCCGCCCGCCGAGCAGCTTCAAACGATATGACGCTGTTGAGACCGCCCATCTGGTCCATGCCGATGTTAGGGCCGACCGGGGTACCTGTCATCTGAATCCATCGCCGAATGTGGAAGGTCCGTTCCGACACCTCATGCCGGCGCCGGGGCCGATCCCCGGCATCGACACGTCCGACATGTGGTGCGGCAGGCACGCCAGCTGTGTGCTCGCGCGCCGGAATGGCCGGTGGTGGCCAGATATGGCCGTATGGATAGTTGCGAGCGAGCCTTGCGTCGGCATCTTCGTACTGCAGCCGCTTACTGAGGAGGAAATTACTGTACATGTGTTGAAGACGTTCGTCGAGGGCCATGGGGATCTCATCAGCGTAGGGGTTGGCTCCATCGCGGCTCGAGAAGCCACCGTCATCGCGCCTGTCGCCGATCTTGAATTGCAAAACAGGCTTGTCGAGATGGAGTTTCACAATGGGATCAAAGCGATGAATTACGACCCTATCGTTTGCCGCCCAGTGTTCGAATGACGTGCTATTGCTCACAGCAAGTAGCTGGAAACCTTCAATGCAACCGCGGCGCGGATCGTAACGGACCAGAACTAATTTCCCGGTCAAGTCGCGATCGCAAAACCATATTTTGAATTTTGGAAGATGCCATAGTCGGTCATGCTCGACATAGAGTTGGTAGAAGCTTGAACATGGGTGAGGAGTACGAAGAAGTACACCTGGTGTACGGGTCTGGACCTGAGGCTGCCAGAGAATGTCTGATAGAGCCTGTCTGCGTAATGACCGACAGGTCGCGGACACTGTGACCAGCTCGTAGGGAGAAAGGTGAGATAAAATGGCTTCGACCAGCTCAGGAGGTAAGGTCAATAACGGGCAGGGCGACGTTTCCATTTCTGAAGAAGCCATAGCTTTATCGACGCTCGAGTCTAAGCAGGTGTTAGTGCTGAAGCTTCTGGTTGATCTTTGAGGGTATTGAGTGTCATGCAGAGCGAGCACGATGTAGACGCATATTTACAGAGGTTTGATGAAAAGAGTAAAGGGCCATATATGCTTCAAAGTGGAAGAGAAAGCCATCTTAGATAAGTAAACTCACCTTGTAATGATCCGCTGTCAAAGCCTTCGACTGGGTTTTTGTGTTCAGCAAGGCGGGTAAAGCGTCGGAGACTGTGACCTGAAACTCCGTCGATAATGCCCAAGACAGCTTCGTTCTCTGGGTTTAAACCACCGTAGTTTTCGGGCGATGTGGTGGCGGTGGTTGGTATAAAGGAGAGACCCGAGGACGGCGATGAACTGGAACTCGTGGAAGGATCAGAACTTTCGTTTCGGGCTAATTCGGTCTTTCCTCCGGGACTCTGGGGAAGTTTTGGAGCCCAGGGTTCTGCCATGGCTGTAGTGGCCAGCCCTAGTGGGGAGAGAGGATAGAGAAGAGCGGTCACAGGCCAAATTGATGGGTGATGGAAAATGGGCGCCTGCACAGTCCAAGCCAGAGCGGATCAGGGGCGATCAAATGAAGAATGATTTGCGATGGAGCAGGGACCAGTTGGTGGGGTTAGATCCGTTCGTTGATGTCAATTCCGATGTCGATGTCAATATTGGCGGCAGCGCAAGGGCCAGCCGGGACACTCTGTCATGTAGCTCGAAGTGACTGGAAAAGTTGAGAGGTCAGATATTGTGAGGCTATTTGGATCCGCGCAGCGATGTGACAGGCGACCAAAAGTGCCACCCAATTACTTCAGATATAGCGCTGGACGGGCCCGTTGACAGCATGTGCTTGTGCATGTGCTTGTGCCTGCATGTAGTGGGGTCTGTTGCTCTGTCGGCTCCTCGAGGAACTTAAGTCATATACAAGTTATATCAGCCTGTGCGTCTGAGTTGTATTGTACCTGATTCCACTTGCGCCCAAGCCAGTCGGAGAGAAGCAAGTGGTTCGTGCAGCAGGGAGAAAGGCTTCGGTGAGCCGCCGACTCGGCGGATAAAGGTCTGGAGCGGCGCTGCTAGCTCGAATATAGAATGCTTGGCTGGTTACATGTATTACTCGATGACCTTTTCCTGTACGCTGTGGGCGTCTCCGGATGGCGCTATTGTGCAGCGAAGGCTCCGCTACCCCCAGCAATATTAGCCCTTTTGACTGCTTCTGTTGTATTAGACCGACGGCGGAACAAATCGATAGTCGCCGCTTGGACCCACGATCCTTAGTCGGGCAGGCAGAGCTCGGCAACCTATGGTGCCGGAGATGGTCAACGGTGCTGATGGCTCGGTGAGACGCTGATCTGATCTGATAAAATAAACGTTGTTGGGCATGGGAAGAGGTGCTGAGAATAGAGCAGAGAGTGATCACGCGATTATTGCGTGAAGGTGAAGCAAATTGTACGTCAAGTCGTGAGGTCACTGATTCAAGATAAATGGCTCCTGTATCGGAGCTGTCATTGAACTCAATCTAATACAGTGGAAGTGGAAGTGGAAGTGGGTGGGCGACCTGCTAATGTTGGTCGCTCTTGCCCTGAGCCACCTGAACGAGAGTAGGTGCGCCTGTCTAACTTACCTAATGGGTGTAGTGTAGGGTGCGATGTGGAAAGTGCGTCTGGCGTGCCGCTGCGCGCGCTTACCTTACTTAGCACCTTTAGCGGTGGCACCTGCTTGCCAACAACACGGAGTGGCGCCTGCTAGCTCAGGTGGCACCTGCCAGTGCAGTGAAGCACCTTAATTTAGAGCCCGGGGAAAGATCGATTGATGTCGTTCAGCGGGGTGCTTGCCCGTAGAATTTACAGGCAGGCATGTTCCCGCAAGATATTGGCAGGAGCTGTAGAGGAAGTTGAATGGACTCTCACGATGACCTCTCTCTCTTCTCTCTCTCGTCATGTTATCTTTTGCACCTTGTAGCCTACTCAACTAACAAGCAAACGATATTAAATTTTCGCTTTTTGCTCCCATAACCAATCCCTGTTCATCTACCGACTCCGGAGGCCTTCCGGTCATTCAACGTTGTTAACATGTGTCATGTTAATCGATCATCAGCAAGCCAAGCAAGTCAAGTTAAATTTATGTAATGTTTGTCCAGGGACAATATCCACCAGTGCTACATGTAGTCAACGGTACGGCTAACAATAGGGATTTAATGGATTCCAGCTTCCCGACGCGGTAAAAGGTCGCTCACAATGTAGCTCCATCCCACTTGTGGCAGCTTCGATTCTTCTACTTGTACGGACCATCTACATATTGACTAGCACAACGAGCACTCGTACATCTGTACCCTGTCACTGTTATGCAGGCCTGCAGGCCAAGATAGCCTCTTCGGAAGCGACTCCGAGATGGTCGATACTACTCTGCCTGCAAGAGACGGCCGCCGCCTCCGCCTCATCATGCAAGCCAAGTCGTCTTAGAGAAGGCCCCAAGTACCCTTGAACGTTTGTTGGTCTGTGGGACAATGGGTGGAAAAAGTCCCCAGGGACATGCGCCGCCCTGCTGCGTCGTCACTGGTTCTTTTGACCGAGGTGACGCCAAGGTCTGGGCAAGGGGGACACGAGCGCCACCGACTGGCCTTCAGTATCTTTCTGATGGCTTCAACATTTATGTTACGGCTGGCTTCTAAGCTAAGAGCGCAAGAGGACGTCGACAACTGGGCGAGACTGCGTGCATACGTTCGCCCTATTGGTTGAAGATCAATAACGTAAGGCTTGGCTCTACCGTATACTTCATCTAAACAACCTGCGAGTAGTTGTTCTCCAATGACTACGAGGGAAGGCAATCTGTGATTCGCGCGGACACTAGACGTGCTTCGGGTTTAAATCTCTTGATGATTATATCAATCACAAAAGACACATGCCATTGACCACGTCCAGGTTCTAGGTCCGCCCGAGAAATTTGCCAGCTTGTTTCGTACGCTCGACTATGACGGGTGGGCGGCGAAATTGGCTGGAAGACTTGCAGGCAGCCAACAGGGTTCACAAGCTTCTAGAAGCCGAAGTCGAATGCACCTCCATGATCCAATACTACGCAACAACTGCTGCGCGGCTGTTACAGGTAATCGCTCCACCGAAGAAGCTTGGTCGCAGCCGACTAGAGCCTCAGTGAAACTTTTGACGCGGCAATTGTCGGCAGAGCGGAACCTCGGACGAGACTGATTTTGAAAGGATATCCTTGCCATAGCTTCCGCCGCCTGGTATTAGCGGACGGCGGCCGTCATAGCTCGGTCATCACGCTCAGCGTAGCCTACCCGTTGAGGTGGAGCCCTTGTTTTTCGGCCCAGGTCTCGGCGGTTTGCACAATCGCTTACAGAACCCGTGGCTTTTTGATATCCTACCTCGAACCTGGCTACCTCATTTCCTACCTAACGGCCCTTCACCGTTGCGCCGACCAAGCGAGGCGATTTTGAAGGATTGCTGGTAGATGTCGATGATCTCGGACCGACGCAGTCCGACTCATGGTCCTGCCCTAAGAGACTGTCAGGGGGAAGACTTTTTGAAGAGGCCCAGCAGATCATCTCATATCAACTCGGCATTCAGTTTCTAGCTGCCGGCATTCTAGAATCCACCTCCAGAAGCCAGTGCATTCCTCACTGCTATTCGAGGCATCGTCCCCCATCTTCCTTCCTAGTTGAGATAGGGCCTTGACCGGGAACGCTTGGTGTCACGCCGAGACATCCAAGAGCTTGGCTGCGTACGAAGAAGCTTTACGAAGGGCACAGCAGTACTTCCAAGAGAGCAGGAAGTCTCCTATACTTTGGCGACAAGGATAGTGTCGACCACCGGGAACAAATTCTGCCCACTGGTGTTCTTGTTGCATTTCAAGCATCTGACAGAGGCTACGTTTCCTTTCCAGAGAACCACTTGGGACTAGAGGCGCACCGGGATCTGCTTCCGGCCCCACGTAGCGGCCGTTGTCAACATGGCCTCCCTGTTGCCGCTCATATCTGAGCTTCTACCTATGGTGATGCCAGCCGAGACTCAAATCGTGCGCGCTGACGACGTGGAGCCGACCAAGTCAACCACCAACGGCACGGTCTTGGAGCGGCAGGGAATCGTCAATAAATCCTCTAAAATGTGCACTTCTGGTATTGCCCCCCTGTCACCATCTATTAGCTGGTATATTTGCAGAATACTGACATTACTAAATCTTAGTCCTGTCGATCCACCCCAAATCATGCACTTCGATTCGTCATAACAGCGAGCAAGGTAGGGAATCATGTTTGTTGCTTTAAGAGAACCTGTCTAATGCTTCGATATAGATGCTATATTACACGTAACTTCCGGCACAGGCGTCTTGTTGGTCAAAGCGGGCTCCGAGGATAAGCCTCAGAGACATAGCCTCTCTGTAGGCGACTGTGTCTTTGTGCCGGCCTGGACCGAGCATCAGATGTGCAACGAGTCGGAAGAAGATGAAGCCTCATGGCTGCTAGTCCATGGTGGCCCTCGACCTGTCGGCGCGGAGCTGGCGGATTGGGGAGGCGAAGAGACTTTGACCCGCGCTTAACTGAGTAAGCCAGTCAGCGACGCCGTCTCTTCCGAGCCCAATGATATACCCGCCCTGCTTGAGACAGGAGTGTTCAGTCAGCAATAGTAGCTGTAGGAGTGATCGTGGTGCGTGTTTAAAAGTCCCTTTCATGTGGTACAGTATGAGGCGACTAGATTGACCGCCCGATCAAGGCTTGCTGGGTCATCAAAGACTTGGGCGTGGTCGAGCTCTGGGAAAAGCACCGCCTCCAAATCCCCGCTCGAAGAGCCTTGGATGGAATGATGTTCATCTTCGGTCCTCAAGTATTGGGCAACTGCTCTAGTATCGACAATGAGATCTCGGCCTGCTAGGCATATCGCAACCTTCCTGCGGCCCTGAACGACACCGTCTTGGCTAAGGAACAGCAGGTCTTCTTTCCAGATGATATTCTGATGCCAGAAGAAGTGCCGTCCGAGACAGTGGGCGACCCCTGGATCAGTACTAGCGAAATACCACAGTTGCCACTCATTCGCCCCCTTGGGTCGTCGGCGCGTGAAGTTGTATGCTACATGGGGTAGGTGTAGCATGAGGGTGACGGGGTCGATCAGAACCGTTGAAACAACGCGGTGTTGCAGCTCAGGGGAGCGAAGCAAGTGTGTGGTCAGAACTGACCCATACGAATGCGATACGGCTGCAAAGCGCCCCCAGCCGTGGTAGTTAAGGATGATAGTCATTTGGCGCACAAATTCGCCCCGTTCCAGGATTGGTGCTGTCAAGCGGAATGACACGGGGAGGATTTCCACCGCAATGACACCAACTCGTCTATCACGGCCGCCAGATGCATCCTGGACACCAACTAAGAAGCGTGTATAAGACAGCAGCCCAATGCCAATCCCGTGGAAGAAGACTGCGGGCACCTTGTCGTCACCCGCCGTATGCGGGCTGTACCAGTAGCTGATGTCTGGAACCGGCGAGTAATGCGTCGCGCATTCGTCTTGAGGCCTCGGCGGGAACGCGTGAGAGCCTGTGGCGCAAGCATAGTACTCGAAGCCTTGACATTTCATGACAAGATGGGTAAATTGGTCAACAAAAAAGACGATGAAGTACCAAATAAGGCCTCGATACGTTGTCTCGATGCTGTCAAACGTAAGGCGGAGGCTTTTTGCCGGTCCTCGGCCTTCACCTAGGCTGTAGCCTAGCATCGACTCGACCGTGGCGATGTAGCCATTAATCTCTTCCTGCACATCTTGATCCTCAATATTGTGCTTGACCCCATCCATATCAAAAAAGGCCCACAGGAAGAATTCTCGGAGGTTGTCGCGACGGATGTCCTTGAGGTCAGCGCCGAGGAACCACCCTCGCAGGTATGACTCGGCGGAAGGGATGGTGGTGGTGCATTGTTCAAAGAGAACTTGCCTCTCCTTTCGAGTCAGAGGGGGAGGGTGCTCGGTATCGAGCTTGAGGCGCGCTTGGTACGGGCGCCATAGTGCCACGTAGAAGAAGACCTCGGCGATGGAGAGGGCGACGAGAAGTCTGGTTGACTTGGAGCTCCAGGCGAAAGTCCCGAGGCGCCAGTACTGGACTAGCAAACCGCCCATGTAGAAGAGGGGGATGTAGCGGAAGATGATAATGCTGATGCGGATGAAAATCCATTCAGAAGTTGATGTACCGATCATGACGGCGGTTTGATGGCGATGGGCCAATACTCAGATACAGACAGAGACTGGTTTATACGAGTATGCGTTAGCGTTGGTTAGGTCTTGCAACTGTCAGTGCCTGGGCCGAGGCACAAGGTGGGCTGGGCCGGAACTAAGAAACAAGGAGCTTGTCGAGACAATTAACAAGCATTATACGCCTGATTTATAAACAGGACAGTTGTACACTCCGCAGGATTCTGCATCGTGGCTGGTAAGAAAATCGTTGGGACACCAATGTTGGTTGGTGTTGAGAGAGGGGCGCGCAATCGGGTAAGGTACTAGATTTGGTACTCGCACTACTATTAGTAGTAGTAGTAGCAGTATGGATGAGCAGCGCAGAAAGTATGTCATTTCATGCAGGGATCATCTTCGTGGATTCGCATGTGGGAATGACGTGGGGTTGAAAAAAGAACAGGCGCAGCTGATCCATCTGATGGTAAAATGAAGCTTTTTTTTCTTTTCTACATCTCATTTCTTTCTAAATATTCTTAAATAGATCTACTACTAACTACTAGCCGTCTATTCAAACGTTACCTACCTTGCCTTGTGCGTAATTTCTGTCAGCATGGCGAGCCACAGCCAACTCTACATCAACGCCTCCATTTAATGGCTCTTCATTTTTATACTCCCAGCGCTCAACATGTCCATTCCCCGCCTTTTCCCCATTTCTTCCTCCATCTCATCAAGTCCTCCCTACTGCTCTCAGAAGATGTACCTCGGTCATTAAGGCCTCCCGGAAAGCGTAATCCTTCTGGATATAAAAAAAAAAGTTTCAAAGTTACGCCGCCTTCTCCGACCTCTTCCTCACCGTCACCTTACAAGGTAATCCCCCTTTTGGATGCGGCGTAATACTCGTCTCCGGCTGAATCTGATACGCCGGCTCCCCCAAGAACCTTGGCGCATCATCCGCATACCTCGCCTCAATGTTAAACTCCCTCACCGTCAGCGCCAGAATCAACCTCAATTCTAAGCTCGCCAGCTCCTGCCCTATACAGTTCCTCGGACCCATCTCGAACGGCCGGTAAGCGTTCTTAACAGGATGTAATGGATGCCCTTCGGGAACAACCCATCTATCGATGAGGAAGTCGTCTGGTTGCGGCCAGAAAGCTGGGTTGCGGTGGCAGGATGTCGGCGTGGAGAAGAGCATCCAGCCTTCTGTGGGGAAGAGCTCGTTGGTTTCGGGGCAGGTGAGGGTTAGGTTTTTGGAGGGTTCGCGGTTGGTGCCTGCGACGGGGAAGAGGCGGAGGGTTTCTTTGACGAGGGCGGATGTGTAGGGCATTTGGTTGAGTAACGTAGGGTCGGAGGAGAGGAGAGCTGGTGCGTCGTCTGGGTTGGTGCCGAGGAGGGCGTCTAGTTCGTTGCAGACTTTTGCTGCGGCGTCGGAGTAGCAGGACATGGTGTAATAACAATAAGATAACGTGGTAGCCGTAGTATCATGCCCAGCAAACAAAAACATCTTCATATGATTCGCCACTTTTTCCAAAAACGCAGGCGGGATATCCCTCCTCGCAGAGTAATCTACTTGTTCAACAAACGTACGTAGCGCGAGGTTGAGAATGGTCTTGGGGCCTTCGAGCTTCTCGTAGTTGATGGCGGTTTCTTGGATGTAGGGCATGATTTCGTTGCGGAAGCGGCGGTGGTAGAGCCAGTGGTAGAAGGACTTGAGCGGATTGAAGCGTTTGAGGGGTTCGAGGTTGAAGTAGACGTAGGTGACTTGGGCGAGCATGGCGTCGAGGAGGGGGACGGGTTGTTTCTGGGCGTGGAAGCGGACGCCTCTATAATTGTGAAATTCGGTTAGCATGGTGATCTTTAGGATTGACTGATTGATTGATTGGTTGATTGGGTCAGATGGAGGGACATACAGAGCAGCTCGACCGATGATATCGACCGTCACCGTGGTAGTGTATTCATCCAACGTGATCAACTGGCCAGACTTGGCAAACTGCCGGAGCTTCTCCCGAAAGACCAATGCCTCCTCGACAAAAGCCGGAACCAACGATCGGAGGTTCTGTTGCGAAAAACCCGGGTTGAAGATAGCCCTAGCGCTCTTCCACTCCTGTCCGTTGGCGGAAACGAGGTCGTCGTTCTGGGTGAAAGGCTTGAAGGCAGTCTGTAAGCGGTGGTACTTGGGCTGGTTGTCGTCCTGGGTGAACTGAGCCATCATCTCTGGGTGGTAGACGGCGAGAATGGGCGGTGCCGTGGGCCAGAGGTCGAGGTAGCAAGCGCCCTTGGCTGCAATCTCGGGGTACTCTTGGGCGATGAGGATGGGGAAGCGGTGGCCGTAGGCGTCGGGGGGCATGTTGAACTTTTTGGCGACATGGGCGGCGACGGGGAGATGGCCCAGCAGGAATGAGTGTGGGAGGATGTCCTGGAGAGTGTGTTAAGAGTCTCATTCCTTTCAAATTGTAGCTTCAATTGGCAAATGGATAGTGTGATTGCTTACAATGCCATGCTTCTTCTGTATACGCCTGGTCATGAGGCGGACCTGAACAAGGCGGTAGAAGAAGGCCGTGAGACCGAGAACCAGAAGGAGGCCCACGGTCTTAAAGACCATCCACAGCGTGATCTGTGAGAGCAACATGGTGAATTGACCTGTCCCAAGTTACAAATGGGAAGAATGTTGATGAGAAAGAAATCATATCCAGCCCCGGGGGAGGGGGGCTATGTTAAAGGCAGGATTCACCCCATGTTGTGCGGAGAGGAGGGGCAGTACATCAGCGATAGGCGCGCGCGTGCTTTCGCAAGTCGGCATACGTTGAAACGGCATTGAAGCAGGCAGCAAGATAAAGAGGGACGGACATTGGTATCATGACGACAGACGTGGTGGGTGGTGGTGGGGGAGAAGGAATCGGGATACTGTAGCTTATGCGGATGTCTCCACTGAGATGCGAGGAATTAATAAGGCAGTGAGTGAAGTGCGATGTTCGAGGTGATGATGACGCTAGGTGATAGCGCGAAGGGACATGTTGATAGAGCGAACGATGGAGCGTTTTTGTAATAATCTATCTAGATATTTGTTCTGTGAGATGGCCATCTAATATCATTCAGTATATGAGATTGCTCAAGCTTCAAGTTGCTATAAATTACCGACGGAGGTTAAAGGCGACTTGAGGTTGCGTGCGGAGGCGGGTCGAAGGTTGCATTGTGGAGGCGGTGGGCTGCCCACCGGCCGGGGTCTATCTTGGCTACGCGCTATCCGTGGTGTGAGATCTGCGATCTATGAAGTCCTTCTCGGATCTGTCTTGACGATGTTGATCCAGACTATCGTGTACGTGATATTTGTGCTGTCGCTTCCGCCTTGGGGTTAACGTATGGGCGGAGACAAGGTTACGTACCCCGTCAACGAGTTTTCGGAGACATGACCACAACGGCCTGGGTCTGGCTTCACCTTGGTTGATCAGAGCATACACAGTTCCATATTGTCGCAACGATGCCTCATTTTCTCAGACACAATCTCGCTCACTGTGACTGTATCGCCAATTCATCATGTCCACGCACCCAGAGCCGCCTGGATGCAGCGGGGGTGAATGCTTTGTCCTACCTTTCACAGAAATGTGATACGAGCTGGACACGCGAACGTTCAAACACGTCGTCTTGTCCACCATTTTTGCTTCGCTCCTTTGATGTCCTTTGCTGTTCAGGATAAGCCCACGGGAGCATGTTGGTCTCTCTCGATCGTGACGGCCCCCAGCCTTCCAGTACAAACACCGTCGTGTAGGATAAGTAGACACAGACGGCAAACGAGACGATGAATGCCACTGACGAGGAAATCACGCCGCCGTCGTTCCGGCTCCTCACCTACTCGCCGCGGGTCCTCGACAATTACCACGACACAAAGAAGATACACCTTGGTGCTGGCGTTGCTTGCACAGTTGAATGCGTCTCCTGCCGCAACAAGCACAGTGACGGCAGTATGAATTTGCTGGTCTCTGCTGACCACACTGCTGACGCTGTCACGGGCCCTCTCAGCATAGGGGACATTTCGTCCTTTGGCGTGCATCTGCCGTTGATCCTACCTTGCGGCCACTTTGCAGGTTGGTCGTGCTTGGAAAAGGAGCCATCTGGGAAGTGTCCTTCGTGCGGTGTCATTTGGAGACGTCAAGGGGAGAACCAATGTCGCCATCCCATTGGCATCAACCCATACCGACCCTATGATAGCATGACGGTCAAGGAGAGTGAGTGGCTAGTCCCACCGGGAGGCTATGTTCCCGACGTTTGCCGAAAGTGCGCGACGCTGGAAGTACTGCGGCAGTTGACACGGCTGGTGCGAGCAACGATGCCGTCGGAGAGGGGACGATGCGTGTACGCGACTGACGGCGTGGTGGATGGATTCCTGGAAGAGGACAATTTGCTGCAATTCAAAACATTGAATATTGTGGTGAAGCCGCCGATGGTAGATGAGGTATTGATGCAGGAATCCAGGCGGTTGGAAGACGCTGTGAGGGCGAGATATGCGGGAAAGACGCCCAAGGCGGAGAGTGAGCGGGTGGGAGCTGGACGGCACGGCGGGTTTGTTTTCAAGCTGGCGGGTGTGCCGAAGCCGAAGGGGGACGATGTCCAAGCGGAGGGCGGGTGATGGTCATGACGAGTTGAAATCTACGAGGAGGTACCTTATGTGTATTATATGGATGGGAATGGAAGAGTTGAAGTTGGAAGGGAAGAGTGGATATGAAGATATGAAGTTGTGAATGTGAGCCTGGAAGCCTGACAAGGCCACAATTAGAAAGGGAAAATGTTGGGCCAATCAGGGCGACGCATTGCAGACGTCATGAGCTCTCCACGGTGGTCCCTTCCTCCACATCTTTTTCTCCCATCAAATTTGGACTGGAAGTATTGCTAGTAATACATTTTTATGCTTCACTTTCATCTATTCGTAATTACTACTATACTAACTGACAAGGTAGTGCTTTCATAATAATGGCAGACAAGTATATCCTGCGCATCACAGCAGGCCCAGGCTACGATGAGGCAAACCACGTGGAGGTCCCCGTTAACACTCCGCATCCCGTCCGCTTCTCCAGCGAGCTGGCCGACTTGGAGCTCAACGTGAGAGTACAAAACTACCGCGGCCTACCACGCAATTCACCCTCCACATCACCATATTTCGAGACGGAGCCGCATGCTTATAACCAGGATCAGTATAGTATCTGCTTCCGTTTTGCACCCAAGGCGCCCAAGGGAAGCACCGAGCGCGGGATTTCCGGGACGGATCTGCAGTTCGGGAATGACTTTGATCGGCCGATTCGGGATAAGCTTCCGCCGGGGTTCAACACAGCGATGGGCATCGTGCGCTGGTGGATCGACCCGGGACTGGATGGCGATGCCTACGCTGATAAGCCGTATTTGTATGGCCCGGCTTTGAGTTCTTTCAACGCCATGTCCGTCGGATCTGGGGAGTTTGATGAGGCTAAGGGCGGCATCTGGGTCCAGGAGGGTGGTGATCAAGTCAAGCGGGATCAATATGGCATGCCTGCCGACTCCAAGGCACGTATGAAGTGGGCGTTAAACGACCAAGTTAAGGAGGACTTTCTGTTTGAGTATGGGCAGACCTACGCCGCCGATTTCTATAATCCCTACGTCGACTTTTCCGATTTTGCCCTGCGGTTACCGGGATTCCATCTCCCCATCTTAAAGTACTGGGACGGGCAAGGCCTGCGGTAAGCATATGCCCTTCCTTTTGCTCGTGATGATTTTATTTGTGCTTGGCTCGGGTCCCGTTCGTTGCTCATACCATTTCGCGTTATCGTTGCAGGGATTCGCCCAGACACTCACACACGCTTAGATATGTTCTTCGGAACAAGGTAACGGGAGATGCGCTACTAGCTGTCTGCTTTACGATACATCTCAAGGAGGACGTGGATGAGGCGGGCAATATCAAAGAGGGTGGTGAGGCGGAAGGGGCTGCGACGACGGGAGCTACGACAAGCACGGATGATCTAGACTGATTGATCGAGGCTGCAAGCATCTGCTTTTCTTTTAAAGAATTCTGGATTTTCGGTAGAGTATCACGGGACAAGGTTGCATGGGCGGTATAGAGGCGATTGATTGTGTTGCATTTAAATTTTGAGGGCAAACATGGGCGCGGGTGATACGAAAACTCGTCACGATGCATGAATCTACGAACTTTACAATTTTCTCTTCCCTGGGAGATGCTCAGTATTAATCTACAGAGAGCTAACTAAGTGAAGCCATCATTATCAAAGACACCCGTCTCGCAATATTATGGACTTTTGGTCGTGTTAGTGGGCTGAACACGACGAGTCATGTAAGAAAGGGCACCTTCCCGTCACACGATGCCACCTGACTTGGACCTTTTCTCGCCTCCAACTCGAACTTCGCTTCTCTGATTCCCAGCCAAATCTCCCTCTCTCTTACATCTTACCAATCTTCAGGACACAAGACCTGTTCTCCCCCGTCAATCACTCGCCTCCACCAGCGTTCATGTCTACTACCCCTTGACCAATGCAGCACCATGGCGGTGGAAACCCTCACTAATGGCACTCTGACGGTGCCCTACATGCCCATGACGGTTCAAGCCCTCGAATGTCTTCCTCCAATATTAGAAGACGACTTTGACAATTGCCGCATCCCGGGTGGTGTGGATTTATGGTCCAGCGGTGGATTCTACTCGCCTGGACAGTGCTTTGTCGGCTACAAGGCGCAGTGTACGCAGACGCGGATGCGCGATGATGCGTGGCCGATCAGTGAGGGCGAGACGGCGGTTAGATGCATACCATCGTGAGTACATTTTGTCAAATATGGGAGATGAATGCTCTGAGACGGCCTGCTGACTTGTGGCAGGGGCTACGACTGCAACGATGTCGACGGAAACCCGAGATTTGCAACGACCGAGTACGATGGCACGACTCTCTCAGCGCCGGCATTCGAGATTCGATGGCGGAGCGAGGACTTGAAGACTGATGTAGGAGAGCTTCCTGCTCCTAGCATGACACTTTCTACGTCGTACAAGAGCAGCCCAGCGACTCCCTTGGCAACATCTATCTTCGTGAGCGGCACTTCAGGCCCATCTCCAACCAACAGTAATGGCCCTTCCACGGAGGACCAATCCTCCAATTCATCTCTGACAACTGGATCAATCGCCGGCATAGCCGTTGGTGCCTCGCTCGGCACGTTAGGAATGACCTTGAGCTTCTTTTACCTAGCTATACGTCGACGTCGTCGAAAGTCAGGAGGAAGTCAAGGCTCTACCCGCGACTCGTTCGATCAGTCGTGCCACTTAAGTCCTGTCGGACCAGCAGTCGTCGAGGGCCAGCCCCCAGTGGAAATGGCACAGCGACCGGAGCCTAGGGAACTCGATTCTTCGGCAATATTTTACGACGAGAAGGGGACAAGACATGTATCGCTGAATAGTGTGCCTGTTGAGATGGCGGCCGAACCCGTGAAGAAAGACGGGAAAATTGATGAGGAGTGAAGTGATGGCTTTTGGTGAATCGATTGGAGCTGGGAATAGGATGATGGTTTGTTGGAATTTGGGATTTTGCTTCGCTAGGGTGTTACGTTGAGCATTGGCGTTTCAAGTTGTTTGCATGTCGAAATGATACCTATTTGTTGTTCAAGATTGTTTCAATTAATCACGATTTCATATACCTTAATACGCAACTCCAATGTCGTCTTATAATTTACTCCAGTTTCATTGTAAGGGATGTTATACCACCCTCGAGCTGTGTTTCGTTGAGCAATGACAAGCGCGGTCGGTCATAGAGCCACTGAGAACTTACATGTGAGTACACCAATATTTTGTTGTGAATGTTATCAGATGTATCCTTGATTCTCTAGTAATCATTTGGACAGTAGACTGCTACTGACGCAGACTGTCCGTCTGTCTGTTGGCACAACACCAGGGTCCTTCAAAGGCCCTATCGAGATACTCCACAGCTCTTATTTCGACTTTATTTCTTATATATTATCATTAACCCTAATAATATTATCAACAGGTAGAGTGTATTACCTCGAAGCATGTTATGACTTAAGGTTAAGGTTCGTAAAGATTCTAGCTCGTTACCTTACTTAGAGATATTTATTCTAACTGCTTTACGCAATATTACAGTACTAAAGCGTGTTCACTTTTGCTACCTAGCTATCGTAGAAAGTAGAAAAGTTATAATTGTTTAGTCCTTCAATAATGCAATGATTTACAAGCCCTAATAGTGGTCGCGAACTACCTAGCATTTGGCCTATCTACCACTACCTAGATCCTTACCTGATTGCTCCCATTCTCGATACCAGCGCGGGATTTGGTCATCTGCGTAATCCCAGGATTGCGGCATTTCAAATTCTTGCGGAAGGGACAATTCAGACTCTAGAGGACGTGACTGCCGAGATTGAATTGGACGGTTGCTCGGGTCAAGTTTATACCACTCAAGCCAGGCCCAACGTTTTAATAGCTTTTTCACATAGCCAGAACATCCCGTTTCCGCAGTTGTATATTCATATCGTAGGGCAGGGGACGATAGAAGATTTGCTTCGATCTGTAGGAAAACACACTTAGGCTCAGAAGCCTCAGAAGTCCAGGGCCTATAGGAGTGTGTTTGCCCAAGCCCGGTACTTTGAGGGCGGCTATTCGATTGACCGTCAGCCGCTTTGGTTTTCGAAATCTCGAATTGAGCATATTCGATGGCAGAATTGGGGACTGGCGGCTCAAGGACTCCGTCGGTGTTCAGTGGAATGATCAGCGTGGAGTCATCACCAATACGCCGATGTCCTAGCAACTTGTCGGACTTTTCTTTCGCCAAATCGGGCCATACAATATCCCGAGTTGTCCAGCCTTGAGTAGAAAGCTCGCTTAGTTCCGACCCAAAATCATTATCTAGAGCTCTCAGCGGGTGTAATCGATGCTGGATGAGCGTCTGTTGCGGAAAAATCGAATAGGCTTTGTTCCACGAGAGAAAATTAAACCGCGCTGTCGTATTTGAAGATGAAAGGATATGTTGAATCGGAGGCCCATTCGATCGAGTAAGGCGAACTGTTACGCCCGGCCGCTTCTGATTAATAAAGATATCGTGCTTGGAAGCCTGTTAAGTCTTGCTTTCAGCGTTAGATTTCAAAACCCTCAGAAGACCCAGTCTTACCGTTTCAGGCTCTGCGCTATCGAGCTGATATTCCTCATTGTCTTGCATATAGCTCGTAAAGTCATCGGCATTAGCTCCATTCTTTATAACAACATCCAAGCACAAAGTCTTCCGATCCGACAACTCGAAGAAATCGAGCGCGAAAGCCCCCCAGATTAGACCTTCGTTCTTTCCAAGACTAGATCGAAATGACACGGCATCGTTCACAAAGGCTCTCAGTCGGCTGTTGACGTTTGAAAATTTCCTCAGCATAGAGTCCTTCAGCTCCGCGAGTCCTTTGGTAACGCGGCAAAGTTGCAAAAAGTCAGCGATGGTCAAGTGCGATGAGAGTGCATCTTGAACCGGAAGATATTTTTCGGGGTTGAAAAAGTCGATGATTTTTGACTGGCGCTGAACTTCGCTCTTGGTGCCCATTTTACAGGTCGATGCTGTGAGTCCTAAAATGTGAGTTCATCAGGCTTAATTGTCGCGTGTCTTATATGCTAACATGTTAGATTATGCAATAAAAATGTTGGGAATAAGCTGTGACTGTTGCATTTACTATATGCTTGCCTTATAGTATTGGTGGAATTACTCCTTCTATAGCGGGGAGACCACAGATCTACATCCGCCTTTGCGATTAAAGAGGTAGAATGTATTAGAAGATAGATAGACTGTGAATAACTGAATCCGTCCTTGTGGTAAGGGCAAGAGCGGGGTTGGGCATTAAGAGGCTTCAAGCCTTTGGCCAATGATGATATCGGCACTTTTTGCCTTATTGAATACGGACGGTTAAACGATCCCTCCGTCTTGCGTATATGCATTCGCTGGTATCTCGATTAAGTCTCTGTACAATGAGGACGGTGCGGGTCTTGAAGCAATCAAGTAGAGGTTGTTAAACTGTAAGTGAAAAGTCTTCTATTCCCAAAGGTATAGTACACTGTCTTGATATTAGGACGTTTTAACGCTATGCTAATTAAACCTGCTTCTCTCCCTTGACGCTTCGATCCGAGCCTTCAGCTACCTGCTGAATCTCAGCACTACTATCCCCACGCGCGCCGTCACTATTCTTCCCCTCCGGAGCACCAGTCACACCAGCACCGGTGAGACTAGAAGTACCAGCCTGCCTATCCGCATCCGCCAATGTAGCATCGTCCAATCCTTCATCATCATCCTCCACCGGCAAGAGCAAATTCAGGATCATTGTAATCATAGCCGTTACAGCAAAACCCGTGCTCATCACCAAGCTCACAGCATCAATCAGCCCCTGCAAGTCCCTGTTATCCCCATTGTAGGAGAAAATGTTGTCAAAGTACGTCGGGACCAGCGTGGCGCCGTAGCCCATGGCCAATCCAGCTGTCAAAATGAATCGACTCCGCCTGTTGAACGCCCCGCGCGGCCTTGCAATGATAGCCATACCCGACACCGCAACCGCGCAGAAGAGGAATGTTGTCATGCCGCCCAGTACCGGGGACGGGATGGCTACAAGCGAAGCCGCAAATTTGGCGAGGATGCCCATAAGGACGAGGAATCCGCAGCACATGTATCCGGCGCGACGATTGGCGCAACGTGTAAGTGCAATGACGCCGTTATTCTGCGCAAAGCACGACATGGGCGTGATAGTCATCAGAGCAGCAATGGTACCCGCCAGACCATCCGCTAGAACACCGCCTTGAATGCGGGATTCGTAAACTGGGCCATCAACATCCAGACGAGAGACGTCGCAAGTGGCAGTGATGTCGCCGATGGCTTCGGTCGCAACGAGGATATAGACGGCGAGAATGGGAAGGACGAGAGGGGGATAGATGGACAAGGGGAAAGTATGGACCCAAATAAAGGAGCCGACGGGAGCAGCGTCGATGCCAGTGCGGTCAAAGTAGCCTGTGGCGGCGGCGATGATACACCCGATGAGAAGCCCGATGACCACCGACGTGGATTTCATAATGGGAGAGCCGAAGCGCTCACAGAGAATGATGGTGAGGAAAACCGAGAAGCCGAGGCCGAGGTACTCCGGACTTCCCCAGGGCAAAGCATTAGGAGCCTCAATGTTAGGACAGCGAGCGAAGAAGTCTACTGCCGTGTCCGGAGAAGCACAAGGTCCGGTACCGCCCATCCAATTCTGGAACCCGCTCTGGATAAGCTTGACGCCGATGAGCATGACGGTAGGACCGGTGACGATAGGCGGGAACATGCGGAGGAGAATTTTGGGTGGAATGAAGGAGAGGCCGATCTCAAGAAGGGCGCAGACAGCACAGGTGCCGAGGATGGCGCCGTAGCCTTCGGGGCAGGGGAGCCGTTGGCCGGAGTCTGAGTCGGTGGGACAGTAGCCGTTGCTGTACATTTGTTCGAGACCGCCTTGGGCGATGGGGATGATGGTGAAGGAGACGCCGACTACGGAGAGAAGGCCAGTGCCGAGGTAGTAGCTGATTATGTCAACTCAGTCTTGCATAGAGCGCTTTCACGGACGCGGATACATACGGTGTCTTGTAGATATGGAAGCGGGTGATCTGGACGGCCGACAATATACCAGAAACAATAAGAGCCGTAGAAACAAGATACTGCTGCTGCTCAACCGGCAAGTTCGCGCCAGCCGAGCCGCTCAAAAGCATAGGCGGCGTAATAGCACCGGCAAGCATAGCAAGCGCATGTTGAAACCCCAGCAGCGCAGCAAGCACAACAGGCATAGAATCGTACAAGCCGAAGAACGGGCTCTGTGTGCTGGCGCCTTTGCGACGGATGAAAGGGATGTTAGGGAGGAAGAGAGCGGCGTAGTCGTAGGAGCCGATGAGGCCATCGCGGGTGGTGAGGGCGTGGGTGAGGCGCTTGACGATGGGTTTGCGCGGGGGAGCACCCGGCAGATCAGCTTGATGATCCATTTCTCTTTGACGTTTTCCGAAGGAACAGAAAAAGGTTTCTCTCCGGGACAAGAGGAGAGGAGAGAAGAGGAGGAGAGCGCGGTTATTGACAACGGCGAACCTGCTGAAGCCCGAGAAGTATTGGATTGGATAGTGTATAACCAGAATCGGGGATGCTGAGCAATCACTGTTTATATCCGTGGACGATATGCGGAGGTGAATCCCGTCTCAAGTGAGATTTTGGCAGCTGCCAGGATGATCAGGGGGAAGAGACAAGGAACGGGCCGGACGTGGTGAGATATTTACAGGGAAGAATCTGACGGCTGACAGATAGTAATTACTGTGACGCTGACAGATATCGTGAGTCGCGACTCTAAGACAAGAAACGGTTGTCTGGATATAACCCATAAGGAGACTTGCTGTATGTATATAAAAAAAAATCCCTATGAAAAATTGAAAACGCGACCAATACTTTAACTTAACTAAACTGATAACGGTCGGCCGGCGCCGTCACCGGAGGCGCTACGGTTTTCCCCAGAAGGGAAACGATTAGACAGGGTTCTTAGTCTTGACAACCAACGGGAATAGCGGCTTTTCAAGCTTTTCTGGGTCCAGCCCGCCCTCCCTCGCAAGCCATAGCGGCATGGTCGAGAAGCTTATCAGCTAGGGTCCACCCTTGGCTTGTTGCTGGTGTCCGGGATGGCGATAAGTTCTATTACTTAGGATGGGATGGGTGTGTGATGTGTGTGAGTAACTAAGCCTAATATCCTTGATGTTTGTGAAGCCTAGCGGGTAGTAGTGTCCCTTGAAGATGTTAGTATAGACAGGTAGTGGTTACTCGATTGCATTACGGCCAGGTTTGGCTTAGGTTGATGAAGAGTGGTTTGGCCGAGGTTGGATTCGACATGTTACGTTAGCTTTCAGCTGCTGCTAATACATCACATCAAGATGCACGAAACGTGGGGTAGCTTAAGATAAGCCCGTCCTCCGGAGATCCGAACATACCTTTCGGCGACTTCCGATGTGGAAAAGAGTCGTGGAAGTCGGCGTTCATGGTAATTCTCAAATCTGTTTTGGGAGCTGGAATGTAATGTGTCAACCGTTCCGGACGGGCTCGCGTGGATGTTGTTGAAGGACCGTCTTGTACATGTACTCTGCTCATAGCTAGATCTTGCCATTCGATGGGATGCTAAGCGGAGATCAGCTCGCAGAGCAAAGACAATGTAAATGCAGATTGACCATTGTAGATCTACCATAATAGATCAAAACGCGAGTATGTGTATGTTGGCTTTGCGGCGCCCTCCGCCACCTCCACCAAAGATCGATCGCATCCCCGCGCTCAGCCTTGCCTAGTCTTATCTGAACATGTTCGGTCCCAGCCTGGGAGATAGCAGCGAGATCGTTGCGTAATAGGTACTTGACATGAGCTACTTAGCTTTTTTATCCCGGCTTGCCTATCGTATGAGAGACAGCGCCTACATCCTGGGCTCTGGTGAAACGGCTGAACATGCTGTCTATCATGTGTTCGCGCAGTACACTTGAATTGTCCGTAGCAGCGATTAGTCAAGATGAATTCACAACCAAATGTTTGAGAAAAGTGAATCATAAGATGAAGAAATCACGGAATGAAAGCATGGTGGAACGAACCTGTGTTTAGTTTAGTACAGTGCGCGTGCGAATTGAAAATTTAACACACTGTCCGAAAGATCGGAGCTTCCACAGCTCAAGCTTCAATTTTTATTCTTTCTTACTTTTGCGAAATCCCGAATAAACTGCCCTTCCCGCCTTACGAAACCCTCGCAACAACTTCTCAACTAAGCTCATACGATGCGATAGCCTTGATCAGGCCTCAGACAACACATCCGCCGCAGCCATGTTCGAGAACCTGTGCACCCTGCCCCTCCAGGCCGACGTCTTCACCACCGCGCTGCATCCAACCGAACCACTCCTCACTGTCGGTCTTTCTAGCGGTCATGTTGAGACGTATCGCTTGCCGGTGCTTAATTCGGGGAGTAGCAGCTCGGGGGATAGTGCTGATGGCGATACGAGCGTGTTGAGCGACGGGAAGGGCATGATTGACTCGGTTTGGCGCACTCGTCGGCATAAGGGTAGTTGTCGGTGTCTTGCCTATACTCACGATGGGAAGGGTACGTTGTCCCTTTTTTTTTTTTTCTTTTTCCTTCTTCTTGGTCTCTTTCTAGCTGCAGCTATTCCTTGCTTTCAAGAAATTCATGGGCCTCGCTAACAAGGGAACAGCCATGTACTCTGCCGGCACCGACGCCATCGTGAAACACTTCGACGCCTCCACTGGCACCGTCCTCTCCAAATTCGCCATCCCAACCTCCACCTCCGTCCCCGACGCCCCAAGCCTCCTCCACGTCCTGAACCCACAATCCCTCCTCCTAGCCACCGACTCCGGCGCCCTCCACATCTTCGACACCCGCGACGGCCGCGCCACCACCGGCAAACCCGCCCAAACACACTTCCCCCACGCAGACTTTGTCTCCTCCCTCACGCCACTACCGCCGACGCAGCAGAGCACGAGTGGATTTTCGAAACAGTGGGTTAGTACGGGGGGCACGACGTTGGCGGTGACGGATGTTCGGAGGGGGGTGTTGGTGAGGAGTGAGGATCAAGAGGATGAGTTGATGAGTTCGTGTTTTGTTCCCGGGTTGGGGCCGAAGCATCATCGGGCGAATGGGGTGGTGGCTGTTGGTTCGGGGTCCGGCGTGTTGACCTTGTGGGATAAGGGGGCTTGGGATGACCAGCAGGAGCGCATTATTGTGGATGGAGCAAAGGGACCTGCGGGTGGGGAGAGTATTGATGCGACGGTTTTGGTACCTGAGGAGATGAACTTGGGTAAGACGGCGGCGTGTGCGCTTGGGGATGGGAGTATTCGGTTTGTGGACCTCAGGCGGAGGGAGGTTCTGGCCGATGCTACGGTCCGCCATGATGATATGGAGGGTGCCGTATCTTTGGGCTTCGACGCACGGAATAGGTTGATCAGCGCGGGTGGCAGGGTGGTCAAGGTATGGGAAGAGTTATCCGAATTGCAAGGGGATCGCAACCAGTACGATCAGTCCGACGAAAGTGAAGAGGAGGGCGACGACAACAACGAAGATGATTCGGATGATGGGGGTGACAATACCAATGACGGTGGGAAGGGAAAGAAACGACCAGCCGAGAGCGACGACGATGATGACGACAGCGAGGAGGATGGTGTTGAAGAGATGAAGAGGCGGCAGAAGAAACGTCGGGAGGAGCAAAAGGCCAAACTCGGACCCATGGGCGCTCACGGTATCCTTGGATTTGACGGCATGGACTAAACTGGTTTATGTAACACGAGCGTGAGCATCTATATACGCGCGCATACATGTAAATGTACTACTATTAGCAACGAAAAGCACACCACGGGTAGCTAAGGAAAAGTCTCCTGGGAGGGAAAAAAAACACGGTTCACGGAGTATAAAAGGGGTAGATACAGATACCCAGTATTTGATGAGAAAGAGCACATAGAATTACACATCACGTTGCCGTCCATCGTGAATTAGATTATTCATGTTTATATTGAGCTCTCGTCGTCATGTCTTGCAAATTGCTCATCCTATTCCCTATGAAACGCCAAACTAATCGTGAGATAAAAAACAAAGGAAAGGTCAAATACTAGAGGAAAATCCCAAATGAGAAAAAGAAGAGACAGATGGCCCTTGAACGCCTATGCTGCTGAATACTCTCGAAATGTCCTTCTATAACCTGCCTTGTACTGTTTCCGATTTTCTCCCATTGCCTATTTTGACCGGGACTCCATCACAATCTTCGCTCGTTTGTGCTCGAGCACCCTTGAGCGAGGCTCCTTCCTTGTTGCAGCTGGCCATCTGTCTTGTTTCTCTCCTCCTTCAAACTCCGCTTGCCTCAAATTCATCGACCGCGGTCATCAAAACCTAAAGCGGACTGTACTGATGGTTGGACAACAGTACTTCTTCTATCCGATGTAAAAGTGTGGCACTGTTTAGTACCCCACCGCGGAAACATTCGTCTTGCTTCTGGACCAGCCCTAGAAGGTAGTCGCGAGATCAAAGAATTCCTTTTGTCCTAAGTTCCTCCAACCGGGAGCGCTTCTAAAAAAGCCCATGCTCCGCGTCGCTAAAACGACTGCGTGTGGTCGAGTACTCGTGTGGATCGAGATCCCCCTCAAATTGACTGAGGGGGATGGGTGGGTTATGGAGATGTGCATATCTCTATCCACAACCCTGAAATGATATTTTAGGGGCCATCGAAGAGCAAAATTTGCTGGATTCGATGGAGAAAACACGCAGGGGATATGTCGTCCATGGGATATGTTGACGTAAAAGACATAAGAACTGGGGTTGTTGGGGAGGTCGAAAGATCCGGGTAAACTAGCGTTTCGGATGTGACCGTGTCCGTCTTCTCCAAGTGGCTTGATTGGTGTTGAGTGGTGTAGTTTTGTTTGCTTGGACTGAAGACGTGCGAGACTTTTAGACGCCGGGCAGGTGTATATAACTCCACTGGGCGTCGTCGTCAGTAGTAGACCGCCGCCTTGATTCGACCGAGGATTGTGCTTCGTTGGGAGCCGAGATGGTCATGGAACGGCTCGTGCTAGTAAGATCCTCGTCGTAGATGATAATGGTAGGCATAGCGTGATTATCAGCATCGCTGTTGGTGCTGCTCGACCCGCTACCGCTCTTCTCGGCACTGCTATCGCTCCGATGTCGTCGTGACTTGGACCCTCCTCTCCTGGCATCCCCCATCAGAGGCATTTCTGAACCGCTGTATGTTGTAGGAATACAGATATGTGGGATCTTTTTGCGCATGCCAACAGCCTTGGCTAGTTTCACAGCGGAGGAACCTCCAACACTGATAACACAATCACACCCACTGACGCGGCCTACAGCATCATCGACAACACGCTGAGGCACGTTGACGAGAGCCGAGTCGAGGATACGTGACCTGAGATTGGGAATCAGAGCTTGGACGCGGCGGGCGAGGCTGATCCGGGACGGGCTCGATACGATAAGCGGCGAGGTGAGGCGTAGATGATTGAGCTCGGAAGGAAGACGAGTAACAGCACCTTGGCCGAAAACGATGCGAGGAGAACCCGTGGAGGACTGTTTGGTGATGGGCCCGTTACACGAAGCAGCAGACGAAGTGAGAGAGGCCGAAGCTGAAGCTGAAGCCGAGGTGGACTTGCCACCTGTGAGGGCAGGCGAAGCGGTCGTAGGAGCGGTAGAAATGGTTGCTGTGGTTGTCGTTGTGTCTGTCCTCCCAACGCTCAGTCTATTATGCGGCGTGGTTGAGGCGGAATCGGGGCCGTTCATGACTCTATCGGCGCCGGAGGCATGGTGGTTTGAATTGAAGGTTGGACGGCGGAGGGCTCGAGTGCTCGATCTTCGGGATAGAGAAGAGGCCCGGAGATCGAAAGCCTACGATTGGGGATCGAGCTGGGTCCCTGATTTCCCGTTTCTGCACTTTCCCCATTCCTGCTTTTTTGCGCCCACTGTAAAAGTACCACTTTAGCTGGTGAAAATGTACCTTAGGCTACCTTACCGTACCGCCTTTTTTCCCTGGCCTGAGACGCTAAGCCACAAGCGCAGGGCAAGTTGCTGAAAAGGGCCAATAGGGGTCCTGAGTGCCCGCCATTCATCTGTTCAGGGTCTCATGATGGGCTGTCCTGGTGCTGTTGTTTACTGCTAGTAGTGAGAGGTGTCCCACCAATCGGGTGAATCGGGCCAATCATGCTGCGGGGAGAGGCTTGGTAGCACACCCTCTACAGCCTGTCAGCGGGCTTTGTTAGGCGTCTTCCTCCCCCTCCCTCCTCTTTGTGCTACCATAATTTGCCACTGGCGGACGATCTTTGGAGCAGAAGGTCCGTAGAGCTCACGTGGGAGATCATGTGATTTGGTTCTGATCGCGTTCTCCAGCCGTTCTGGAAGTCTCGAACCGAATTATTGGTACTACTTTAAATAAAAGATGGCACGAAAGGAATAATGCGGCATCTTTTTGGAGAGGTTAGTTACGAGTGGTTAGGAAATGGTTAGAAAGTGGTAAGCAGTGGCTGAGTATGTCTGAGTAGCAGCAGCAGCAGCAATACTGCTGCTACAAAGGATGTTTGGGGAGCTGACTTGCATCGAAAAGTACCTCCCATCATTCAAGTTGTCGATATTAAAATTACTACATGGTCAAACTGGGATTGTAATTAAAATTACATGCCCGTTGGCAATCTGAGCGACAGACAGCGTAACCCCCCGCCGTGGCTATGTGGCTGGTGCGCAACTTTCCCATCTTTTTCAACATGGGAATTCTGAATTTCGATTCACCTATTTTGTTGTGTGATGTGATGTGATGTGGGCAATTCCCCTGTCATTTCGCCACCGATCAAGACCATGACAAATTCCCATTGTCACTTTGCATTAGCATTTATGCCGCTCGGCCCCAAGCGAGCATTGTTTGGTTCCATGTGTCCTTTTTTCTCCGTGTCACAGGAAATTGTACAGCCTGTCACACCGAAGTAATTACGAGGTCCAGGTTCCCATAGCGGCGGCTTACCTAACGGAACCACCTTCCATTGATTGGAGGTAATTAATAGTGTTGGCAGGGCTGGAGGGAAGCTCCAGTCTCCGCTTATGTAATTATCAACTCCCAATTTCCTTCTCGCAACTTACACTGTTCTCCAATGACCAAGACTCAGAGGTTGATCTCATAACTCGAGCATTTGTACAACTGCGAGAGAAAGGAGGCGGAATTCCGCTAATTGGAAGAATATGCCCAGACTTAGCCCTCTTGTTTCTGCAAATGATAGTTCAGTACGGAGCATTGTCTCCTTCAACCCACTAACAGTTATTTCCTTATCTTACCCTATAACGCTGTTAACCATGATGGTTACCGTAGGATATCGCGGATTAGGTGTAGATATAAGTAGAATCCTGCACATATAGGCAGTTAGGAAACGTTTCAGTATCGTTAAATATTGAATTATATTCATTCCTCCGACATAATTTAATGTCGACGCTGCACCAACTCTGAACCGTAAATATGGTCTGTAAACCGGCACATCTCCCAAAGGATCTCGGGCACAGCCTTGAACGATAGGCCACTCAAAAAAAACCTGGCCTTTCACTCATGGACAGAGAAATAATATATATATATAAATTTTTTTTTTTTTTTTTAAAAAAAAGGAGAAGAGAGGGGAAAGTTGCCATGTCAGTGTTGTGTTTCATTCATCCGGATTCCAATCTTTGCTACTTTTGCACCCGTTTCCCCTCGTCCCAATCGTGTTTCCCCCTTACCCAATTTTAGCACTAAAAACGCCAAACTCCGTGTTTTTTCCCAACCTCTTCTTCTTCTTCCACCCAAGGAGACATGCTTAATAATAATACAAACGCCATGAATTGATACGCGACAATGGATATGGGACGTAATCCGGGCTCTCAACCCTACCAAAGTCCCGCAATGCCATCGAACAACGAACCAGCTCCCTTAGATTGTCATGCACAATCACTCTATCCCTCCGATCATCGGTTATGCGTTGAACTGTGGGAAGTCTGAACAAGCGCGGGTACATGATCCTGCCGTGAACGTGGGCCTCGATGCGGCGGAGGATGAAGCCCTCGTTGTCGACATTCCAGTCTACATTGGAAACGAGGCCTGGGACATTGAACAAGGTGTGTAAGTAGTCGAAGAGAACTGTTGGAGGAGCGCTGTCCACGACTAAATCAGCTCGGATGAACTCACAAGCCATCCACTCTTCTTCATAGTAGCGCCAAGCGCTGGCAATGAACTTGGTGTCGTTGATCTCAAACTCACCGTCGATAGGCCATTCCCGCTGGTCGGCCGGAACATCTTCAGGGAAGACCTTGGCGAGGGCCCTGGAGCGGTGTATGTTGGAATGATGCATCGAGGTGATTTCGAAGAGATCATGATAGCCTAGTCTTCTCATAACATTAAGGGCTGCATAGAAAGATTGAATTTCTAGATTGGGGTTGGCAGACATGCTATGCAAGTCTTCGACGAAGCAGCTTGGGTAGAGAAGAGACATGTTGGATGGGGTGAAACTGACGCGTTGACCAGAGAAGCGGTTTAGGATGGCCAATTCGAAGCTCGAAGTTGAATGTGGATGTGTAGACTGTCGAAAGGTGAGTGTACTGATGTGGAAAAGGAAGATGAAGCCGGGAATACACAGTATTGAGAAGGAATATATAGATTCTTCACTGTTCATGAATTTGATTCCACTGACGAGGAACAGGAAATGTTCAAATGATGTGAGACGTATTCTATGTGAAGAGCCAGTTACTCTTGAGCCTGAAACTCTGGACCTGCGATGCCGAACACCTGAGCATCGTAGGATCTCTTGAGTATATACTTTTTATTCGATATTGTCCAAGAAATTTTCATAGACTGCTTTGTCTCTTGCTGCGTTTGTCTTTCGGTTATTGGAAGTTTATTGCTATTCACTAATCGGTCGGGTTTCAGTTTCTAGCCATTCAATTTCCTTCAACTGAAATATCACATATCACATACACTTGCGAAACCACTGAGATTGATGGCCACGGAGCAGCGGTAGAGCATGAATCGTACATAAGCTTTTTATTCTGAAGTGATTGTAGTGCCTACAAGCCGAAGGGCTCATTGTCGGAAGAATGACTCTTGTTTGCAAAAGGTGTTGGAAGACGTTCTTAAGATAAGGACATATCAGCACACGTAGTTATTCAACCGCCTATATTTGAAGAAGCGCAGCGTCGCTAGCGAGCTCCAGACGCAAGCGCGCGCGAATTTGTATGAGCCGAGACTGACGGATCATGGCGGTCGGCATCGCCGTACATAGTTGATCCCTGAGCGGATCCGATGTCATCCCCACGGCACTGCCAAGCAACAATAATAACGCGAGGGAGCTAAGACCTTGAAAATCGGATGCAAAGTACTGCTCGGTTAGATTGAGTTGAAACTGACGCTGATTGATGATTATCAAAATGGATGGTAGGGGGGAATGAAAATTGAAACTGACGCCGAGTAATGGGACTTGACGCTGAGAGATCTGCCACCATGAAACGTGTGAAACGAAATTAACAACGAATCGACGACCAACCGGAACAAAGTAATGATCACGGCCTAACATTCTGTTTCATGCTTCGTTTGTCGTCTTTTCTAGAATATATAATGGTGAAATATTCTGTTCTAATTTTCTATCAAATCGTTCTATCACACTTTTCTCTTCAATCCAGCACTGCAGCGCAGCACTACTCAAGAACAGCCGGTCTCTTCTATTCTTACAACAATTTAATTTCTTTTATTACATCTCTTCTTTCTTTCTTTTCACAATGGTTCAGATCACCAAAATCGTTCTTGCCCTTGGACTTGCTGCCTCGGCTCTTAGCGCTCCTGCAGTTAAGCGACAGGGTCCATTGTGTCCTCCGGGTCAGCAAGACTGTAGTGGATTTCCTCCTGGTCCTCCTGGTACCAACGGCACTTTCATCGACTCTAAGCGCGAAGCGAAGCGCCAGGGTCCGTTTTGTCCCCCAGGCCGTGAGGGCTGCCCTGGGTTTCCTCCCGTCGTCAACGGCACCGCTACCAACGCTAAGCGTCAAGAAAAGCGACAGGGTCCCTTTTGTCCCCCTGGTCGAGAGGACTGCAACGGGCCCCCTCCTGGCTTCAACGGCACTTCTGTTGACTCTAAGCGCCAAGTGAACAACGAGGGTGAAGGACAGCCTCCTGAAGAGGTGGGCGATGTGGGTGATGCTTTCGGATGCCTTTTTGGTAATGATGAGAGTTGCGCCAAGATAAAGCGCCAGGATCCCCAACCGCCTCCTGAGGGGGAGGAGCAGGGCAGTGTGGGTGATGCTTTTCAATGCCTGCTTGGTAACGATGAGAAATGCAATACCTAGAAGCGTCTGGGTCCCCAAAGCCTGCTGAGGAGGACTGCTTTGGTGAAAGCCCCCTCCATAAGAGTTCGAGGAGGTGCCCGCGCCCTCCAAGGCAAAACATCAAGACGACACTGGTGTTACTGGATGCATTCTTGGCGAAGGAGTGGGGGACTGCACCGAGGTGAAGCTATAGAATCTTGAAACCCCGGTCTGCGATGACCTAAAAGCCGGACAAAACGGCCCCGAGGTGCTCGAACCTGGCGAGTCGGGTGACGATGACCCGGTAAGTTACCCGAGGCCGGAGGAGCAACCTCGGATATCATGGAAAATGCGAATGACCTTAAATTAGAATTTTTCAGGTAGGAAGGATTTCCATATGTCAAAAACATGGCTGTCTTAGAGTGGGATTATAGGTGGAAGGCGCGGCTGGCTCTCCCGCTCTGAAGAATTACGGGGACATTATCTTAGAGATAAGATAGGAATATATACATAACACAATTCATGTGGAGTATTGTCTTTCGTGATGGTTTGGCTTCTGAGTTATCGTCCATACTTATCTTTCTATCGATTAACACAACTGAGATGTTATATGTACCGGACTTTTGTTACAATCTATGCAGTACACGTAGCAAAGCCTGCGATTCCTCGCTTGCGCAAACTTAAAGGATGCCTTTCGCTCTTTGAAGCCTATTCAGAGACTCCTTATATAAAGATCAAAGGTATGAATGATTCTAAGTGCTGACAATCTATAGAACGTTAGGTAGATACTTAGTACTGACCGTAACACTAGTAATCTGTGAGCACTTGATTATAAATATCGTTGTTAGTAGCATGTTTAGGAGAAGGCTGATGCTTCTGAAACGTACTCAAATTCACTTTTCATGCTAGTGAATCCTTAGTTCTCTTCAAATAGCCCTCCTAGGACAACATTTATAAGGCAGAGCTATTTTAATACGTTAAATGAGCATGTAGCCAGAAGCGCACCAAAGTATATAAGTATATATACAACAGTAGCTGAAGGATGAATGCGCGACCGACCGAAGACTCTCTCTCCGTCAACCACAATAGGGGCTCCCGCTACCCTCTCCCCGTCTGGAATCGAGCGAGAGGGTGCATTAGATCGTATACAGAGATCCCGTGGACAGGGCTTTTCACATGAGTATTTTCTCGGTAGCACTGATAACTGTGCACAGAACTACTTAGAACTCCTTAGCCGCGTCGCCAATAAGCGTGTATAAGGCTGAAAGAGCCGATCTTGAAACGTAACTTGACTTAATTGGTGGGGTAAGTAACTTTCGGGCGCCATAATGCGAGCCTAGCTGCTGCGTCACGCCGAGATTGGTAATTGAAAGTTGCAGTTGGACGGTCATTTTGAGCCTTTCGGATCGCATCCCATTCCTGCGTTGGGCGGGGTTTCCTACAGTGTGAGTGGGTGTTATCAAACTGGAGTAGGAATGGCGTACTCTTATTCTGCTTATGTCTAGCCTTGCCGTGCCTCTATTCTGCCTTCGGCATGTTGTATAACAATGGCCGATATTTCCTATAGACTTCTTTGCACAACAGCCCGGCGCAAGAAACTATAAGTCTAGCTAAGTTTATTGTACTTAGTTAAGATCTCAATTACTATTGATAACAATTGCTTTCACTCTACGCTCGTAAATACACTGTTAGCTATGACTATATCCAGACTGAAGAACCCTCCACAATAAGCAAAATACACACACCGCGGCAGCAACAACAACAACCATAAAAATATGGCCGCGACTGCCAGTACAGACTCAGTTAGTAATACAGTGTAGCTGCGAGCCACTCCTTGCCTGCTACTTTGCATATTACAACATAAATGAGGCAAGCATGCACCTCGGTCGTAAGTGCACAAGTCGGTTTTATGAAAACAGTTATTCGGTGAGGTTTAATTATGTCGGACGAAAAGAAAGTAACGGTAACCTTTTGCTTCTGTAGCCTTCTGATTCTGTAGATGATTGTCACTATGTCGTTGTATTGTAAGTAGGAAGGTCGGGTTGGGTAGTATTTAGCTCTTATCTCTTGTCTCCTCGAGTTCATTCTGCATTTGCATCGGCCCAACGTGGGAAGACGCCGTCAGCTGAAATAGCGCCGCTGCAGCCGCTGCCAATGAGCTATGTTAGTAGCCACACACACGAGAAAGCTGCTCGAAGGAACAGCTTTTCAGCTGTTGTCATGCCTGCATGCCAAATATGATAATCTGATGTTATTGGCCCTCCATGCAGCTTGAGAGTAGGTTGCGAAAAATTTCGGACTTGCCACCCCGAGGAGCCTTTTGCACACCAACTTACAACGTGCTGACCGTCTTTACCGTTCGTATCTATGCGTTTTAGCTACGGCGAGACGTTGAGACTGCACAGGCTTCACAACCGGTGACTAATAGGGAAGCGAAGGTTGCATTTTCCAAGAAGAGGTACGACGTGGGGCAGTTTCTTAACCTCCAAGATCCCGAGGAGGCTGTTTCTTCTTCCTTTAAAACTCTTAGTTAACAAGAACTCTAAGGATCTTTAAGTAACCGCCCCTAACTATTCTCATATAAAGTCTGCCGTCAATTTAAGCTTTAGAAGCCTCCTGTCTTGCTACTAATAACCTCCGAAATTTCAGCTACTCTCGATCTCGACTATCATGGCCTCAAATGAGAATATCAACCCAGACGCTCTCATGCCCACTCATATACAGGATAATACCAACAAAGAGGTAGCTACCGAAGCAAACGGAATGGATGAGGATGAAAATGCCACAGGTAGTGGTATTTCTGAGCCTGAAAGTTCGAACGAGCACAGCAGTGAATCTACCGTGGAAGGTCGCACACGTCTTCATGAATGGCTTCTGGAGATGAGAGACAAGAACCCTACCGATGATAAGACCAGAGAGTTTTCCGACATGCTCAGGAAATCTGAGAATAAAGAGATCAATCATGCAGATGGGAATGGGCAAACGCCATTACACATTGCCGCTATACACGGGCTATTGAGTCCGACTGAGGAACTACTGAAACTAAAGGGAAAGGTTCAGGAGTCAATTCATCGTGGAGACAATCTGCAACTCCAGTCACTGCACCATGCCTGCGAGAGAGGGCATCTTGAGATTGCAGAAAAGTTACTGAATGAGGGAGCTGAGATAGAGGCTAAGCAAGAGGAGGGTATGAGCCCACTTGGTGTAGCATGCAGGGCAGGACAGACCAAAGTCGTGGACTTGCTACTTACCTGGAAGCCAACCCCTGCTAAGTACAATACAACTGATAATTATGGATGGTCTCCTTTGTATGAAGCAGTCTTCCATCAGCACGAGGAGGTTGTACGCCGTCTTCTACGAGAGAAAGATTTAAATCTCACGGCTGTTGCTGAGAATGATTATGGTTTTACTGCACTACATAGGGCAGCTCTGAATGAGAGCGAGGAAATCGTTGCTCAGTTGCTCGAACATAGAGCAAATACCGATACTCAGGATTATGATGGATGGACGCCGCTACGTACTGCAACATCTCAACAGAATTTGGAAATCATGAAACGACTGCTAAACTCGCCATCATCCAACGAGGCCCGTCATTTGGAGATACCTGATAAGGAAGGAGACACGCCTCTCCTTGTGGCAAGTAACATTGGTTTTACACAAGGCATCAAGCTTCTAGTCGAATATAAGGCAAATATTCATTCCTCAACCCAAGAAGGTTACCAGGCTTTACATATAGCAAGTGAGCAAGGTAAATTTTCTATTGTGGAATTGCTGATTGAACATGAAGCAAAAATCCATTCCTTGACCCAAGAAGGTTACCAAGCTTTACATCTGGCAAGCCGGCGAGGTAACACAGAAATTGCAAAGCTTCTACTTGAGCGTGGAACGGACGTCAATTGCAAAGATAATCATGAGAGAACACCACTCCATCATGCTTCAGAGCAGCAGAGTAAAGATTCGATCATCGAACTGTTAATCGACTGGGGAGCTACTCTGAATTCACAGGATGACCAAGGCTGGATTCCGATTTATCATGCGTATAGGAATGAGAGAGAAGAAGTCTTGGAGTATTTTGTTAAGCACCTCTTAGGCACTTCTCAGAGCGATGAAAGAAGCAAGGCTTTGTTATGGGCTGCTGAACTACCTGAGCGACACGAATTTGCCAAATGGCTCTTGTTAAGGATCCCAGCAGACCCAAAGCTTAAAGATCACAAAAAGTGGAGCGCAATCGAGTTAGCAACCTACAAGAAGCTTCCGAGTGTTCTTTTATTACTACTTGTCGCATCTCGCAGAGGTTCAGACACTCTAAAAGCAGTCGATTTAGCAACGAAAGAGACTAAGAAAAAGTTAAACGACTTGAATCGGCGGGATACCAATCAAGGTTCGAAAGAGAGCAAGAACAAGAAACAACAGGTAAAAGAAAGCGCTAAGGAGGTCGAGACCAAAAATGATAAGCAAAAGGGTAGCAAAACTAGGAAGGACCCTAAAACAGATGGACTGCACGTTATTCTAGACATCTTACAAGACTCGTCACTGCATTTCCAAATGCACTTACAAAAGGATGGCGAGTCGATTGACCCCCCCGAACCTATCGAATCGGATGTTCTAAGCGATGACGCTGCTGTGATACAAATATATAAAGACAAAGGTAAATCGGCCGCATTTCGCAGGCATCGGTCGGTACGTGAGGTTGTTTACACCGAGGGACCTAAAAAAGTCATGGAAGATGCAACAAACAAATTGCAAGAGATTGTTAGCGATATACCCAAAAGCATGGAAAGCAACCTTGGTCCGATTAGTGCCGTGATCGGAGCAAAGCCTAGATTCACGTGGATTCATTTGCCCGCGACAAATGTAAGTCATATCTCTACTTTGCAGTTAACTCTCTAACTCTGCTTAGATCAAATGGATGACTGTAATATATGGCTTTCTTATAAGGTTACATGTTCTGATTTAAAGCACTAACATAGCGTACAGGACTTACTAGCCACTATTATGGGGCGTGAAAAGTATTCTGCTTCTTCGTACCATAAAGTCCGAGCGTTTTTTCGGTATAGCTGGGTTGAGATTCCGGATCGAAACTCAGGCTCCCGATTTATGAGACCGCGATTCGTCGAAAGATTACAAAAGGGGACTAAAGATGAAAAAGTAGCTCGCGGCATCATAAATAGTCCTCTAGAGGGTGAGCTAAAAGATGATGAGAAGATAGGGGAAAGTGAAGACGATACATTTGTCGATGCGTCAGCTATCTACGTAAGGTTTTCTGCAATCAATTTTGCTCGCATAAGCTAATAGTTTGAAGATGCCCTACCTATTTTTCGCAACCCAGCACAAAAAGACTGAAACCCCAGCCAAGGCCGTTAGAAAAGGTCCCGTAGGTGGCAAGAACGGCAAGGATAGCGAAGGCGGCAAAGAATTCAAGGAGGTCGCAGAGCCAAAAGATCCCAAAGCAAAGTATAAAGCCCTAGTAAATGCTTATCCTGACACCGCTATTCATGGAGCCCCCACGCTGGATGAGTGGTATTACCATTTCAAGAAGGTTGACGAGCTGCATTCAAAAGAAAAGGACCGCGAGCATCGAAACAAGACCCAGGTAATCACCAAATACTTGAATGGAGATGTCACTGACCTTGCGGTGTGGCGCCTGCTGCGTGTTAATCAGGTCTGGATATGGACTATAGAAAACAGTTTGTTCCACATTATCCAATGGAATAATTAGGAATCGAAATTGACTTCTGAGCAGAATGGTTAATTACGGCCTCAAATGATCCTATCGACTACAGCGAAGATTCCTTATTAGAGGGAATTCTGACAGATCTCCACAAGCTCACAGAATCTGGGGGAAGTGACTCTCAGCCTGCATCAGCCCAGGATATGCGCAGACTTATCGTGGACCACTGCACCGGGTGCTTTGACAGACTACCTGGAAAGCCAGTGGAAAAGTCCGTCAAAGTTGATATTGGTAATCCAGATGGCAAACCTACGGACGACAGCGTCATAAACACACTGAAAAAGTCAGCTCAGGCTAATGTTGACCCTAACCCGAACAATCATACCAATAGAGACAATAAGGAAGGGAGCCTCTCGGTTGTTCAAAGGTCTTTAAATTTCATGCACCAGCTTGTTCGCAAAGCCCCTCCCAGATTAGAGGATCATACTAATAGCTAGTAGATGAGCAGTCAGAAGAGCAGTGACTCTAACAATCTTATTCTACTGAATGAGAGGAAAGAGGAGACATCAATGCGTCAGATTTTTTCCAACTTTATTAACAAGCTGGTTCGTAAACAATCAAAACCCCCAAGTTGGTCAATTTATCTCTAAACATATTATTCTAGGGACGAGATGAGGCAGATTTAGTCGAAAAGTTCTTCCTAAAACCAGATAGACCGAACGGTATAAGAAGACACCGGCTCCTCAGGGGAAGTGATATAAACAATATCAACTCGAAAGCACAAAGGCTAGCCTTTGAGATCAAAGATGTTCGGGACGAGTTGAATATCCTTAAATCGATTGCGGAGTATTAACTTATTGTCCAAAAAGGACTCGAAGATATCTCGGGGAAGTTAAAAAGAGATAATCTAACAGCCCAGTACATCACAGACGATATCAACGCGATGAACAGAGTCACGGAGAGAATTGAACTTTCAGTGAGTCTCTTATTGAATAGGCACAATAAGCACTTCAGTTCAATTAAGTATACTAACTGTATATTAATTAGGTTACTACTGCTATTTCTCTCCAAGATAGCCAGGAAACGGTACAACAAGGACGCACCTTCGTGGTCTTCACAGTGGCTACTATTCTATTTGTAAGATTCCCAAAGATTTTATCATTAGTTAGCCTAACTTTTGAAATTAGCTTCCTCTATCATTTTTATCATCGCTCTTCGCCTTAGATGTAGCATCCTTCCAGCAAGCTCCCGCATGGGCCTTGATTGTTATCTGTAAGTAGTGAAGTCGCAAATATATATCAACTATCTTTAACATAATTAATTATAGTCTCTGTATCATTTGCCTTTTTCATACTACTGGCATTTTACGCAAATTATCTAGATAGCTTTCTAGCATTGATCAAGAAGGTCCAGGGGAATCCTGCTAAGGATAAAAGCAGCAAGCGTTCTGATTCCAGTGGCGAGAAGGGAAGAATCGAATCGAATGAAGGCGAAGCTGCGTCTCGATGTACAGGAATAAGACAAATAGGTCTTTTTCAAAGACTTAAGTCACAACCAAACGGCGACGAAGAATCGAATATCAAGCCTCCTAGTACTTAGCAAGGTACCACAGTATAAGAGTGGCTTGAATCTTTAGCATGCATTGTTGGAATCAGTTGGCGCGCGGCGGTGGAATAGTTTAATCATAACCTAAACTATCTAAAGGCGTTAGTCCGGTTTTCTTTAGCTAGCTTGATAGTTTAACTGACTATACCGCAAGGCAAAGACCTGCGACTTACTGCACGATAATCATATGTATGAATATGTTGTTTTACTTCTTTTTAATATATTGCTTAAATTATGCGAACTAGCTTTGCATTCACTTTCAATACCTATTAGGTACTCGCAATTGCGTTGAATCTTTTCTGTTATCGATGTAGATGCAAGGCTGGAAAGTGACAAACTAAGGAGCATAAAAAAAGCAAACGCCTAAAGGGCGCATGGCTATCTATTAATCCTCTCTCGCATTAATAAAAATCTTCGTTCTGGAGCATAGCTATTTAGCGTTCTTGCTCTTTATTTTCAGTTTAGAGAAACATAATTATAAAATCTATATAACGGCGGTTCGCGCGAGATTTGCTGCTGATAGTTATAAGGCACCCATGGAGGATCGTCAGTACGAGCTCCTGGGGTGAGCATACTGCGAGTACTTGTATCAATGCCTCTAACCCTTAGTCTTAAGGAATTGGCTAGCAACAGAATCAAAGAGACTCTTCCGAAGAGATATGGACAAAATAACCCTCCGATGGCTCAAGCCAACAATATCGATTAAGAAAGAACATGGTTGTCGCTTGTCTGGGTACTGGACCTACTAGCTAACACACCTCCTGAAAGATTAGTTGAGCAAGTTAAGTATTGTCTAGCGGCATCGGTCAAGCTAGTACTGGGAGCAGTTAAAAAAGATAAATTCTAACATAATTCAGGCTCTTGTCAGAGGCCCATTATTCCCGATTATTCATCATGTTCTCAAAGCTGGATAAGGCAGAGGCGCCGCAAATTTTCTGTATTATTGGTGTACTCAGCCGGGTCAGCCACAGTTGAAACCCCGCTTTAGGTCGTTCAGCTCTAATCTCCTAAACCATCAATCTTTTCACGTCGCTCATGGGGAGCCGGGTTGCGAGCGCCGGCAAACAGAAACATGAAGAATCTTCTTTCTAGGGGCAAAAAGAAGCTTCAAAGAGTCTATCGCGACGAAGGCAATTCGACACCCAGCGAGGACGCTAGCGAACTAGTCAAGGCGCACACTAAGGTCACGGCGGGTCCGGTTTCTAGTCACCCGACAAAAGCCGCGAGCGAAGCGCACGAGAGCTCATCAAGCATACCGGCCGCGGATGCTTCGACGTCAAAGGATCTAGAGGATCCTTTAAGAATTGTTACATCTCAGCACAATGGCACGCCTCAGCAGAATAGCGATCTCGCCCAGACGGAACCTCACGCGAACTCGCCACCGCCATCGGTACCTTTACCTAGCGAGCAACCAGAAGACACACCAAAGACCTTGGTTAAAGAACAAGAGAAATTAAGATCTTCTAAAAAGGACGGCGGCGCTTACTGGCATGCTGCGTTTCAACGCCTGAGCAATGAAGAGAGAAAGTCATTGGAAAAATTGAATTTCTCCATGGACTTGCACAAAACCAGCAGCGATTCATCTACGACAGACAGCCAAATCACTAAAATTGCAAACGCGGAGGCCCTCATTGTCCAGACAAGTGCGTTGTTATCAACAAAGGTCGATAAATTGGATGATGAAGCTTGGACTCTTAGGTTCCGGGGTCGCAAGATTATATTGCGAGACGTGGCTAACAAGACTATTACGTGGCTGAATAAATTCAAGGAGGTAGGAGATATCATTGTTCAGTATGATCCTGTTCATGCCGCACTCCCCTGGGCGGCTTTTCGTTTTCTTCTCCAGGTGAGTTCTATATCCCCTTTAAACTTCTTGAAAAGTGCTCCGCTATATCAACCGCATGCTGACGCTTCATAGACAGTGACTTCGGAGCAGGAGTTGATGGGGCATATGCTCATTGGGGTTGAAAAGGTAGCATATCTACTGTCACGATGTCAGGTATACCGGAGACTTTACCTTAGTCAAGATCAGGATATATCGTGTCAGACAACAGAAATCTTGGAGAAAAGCACCATAGTACTTTATGCTGAGATACTGTCGATGCTGGCCTACTTGATTAGGCTTACCCAACTCACGTTAGCTAGCCGAGGGCTTCACGCGACACTCAATCCCAACGCATTGTCCGACCGAATAGCTAAATTGGAGAAGCTCGAAAGTCGCATTGATATCGACGCTTCACTGTGTGAAAAAGAAGCGAGAAACCTATCCGACAACGCTTGGCAGTTAAGATTTGAAGAACTCCAGGCGCTCTTTTCGCAGCAGACTCATCTATCTGAGACAGAAAGGCGCAAGTACTTCAAAGACTGTGAAGAGAACGAGAGAAGTGAAATTCTACAGTGGATATCTGATATTCAGTACGAGGCCGACTTGTACAATTTTCGGTCTGGCCGAACTGAAGGTACTGGCCAATGGCTCATCGACGACGAGAAGTACCAAGATTGGCGCACGGCGAGCGCATCTATTTGCTTCTGGCTTTATGGGATTCGTATGTGGATAGCCTTTTTCTTTATCCCAACTCTTATAGCTTGTTAGCTAATTCACTCCCGCAGCTGGCGCTGGCAAAACGAAACTCGCCACCAAAGTTATTGACGATTTGTTGGCGTCCGAGGATGATCAACCAGACTCGCCTGGCCTAGGGATAGCCTACTTTCTTTGCGACCGCACGCGTGAAAAGAATCAAGACCCACTCTGGGTCCTACGCTCTTTTGTTCGTCAGCTAGCTGCTTCGCAATCAGAAGCAACGATAGTTACATGCGTGCGTGACAAGTACATTAAGGCAAAAGCTAATGGCTTCGCTTCGATCCTTACTAAAGAAGATTGCTCCGAGTTACTTGCAGAGCTTGTCAATATCTTTCCTCAGACAAGTTTTGTGCTTGATGGACTTGATGAGTGTAATGCTGAGACCCGGCATATTCTTATGGATACCCTCGATTCTATCATGCGAAACGCAAAACATCCAGTCAAACTTTTTATTTCAAGCAGAGAGCATGAAGATATTGTAGAAAGATATTCTGGAGTGGAAAACCTTAAGGTTACTGCATCCAGGAATCAGGATGATATTGAGGCGTTCGTGCGAGAGAGACTGCAAACTAGTTCCTTCTGCCGGAATCGTTTGCAAAGCAGCGTTCGCAACCGTATCCTTCAAACTTTTCGTGAGAAGAGCGATGGAATGTAAGTGCTGTTTATTATAGACGTGAATTCGGTTGAACTGACACAAAGTCTTCCTTAGGTTCCAGTGGGCCGCTCTTCATATACGGGATCTGTTGAAGCTGAAACGCGAAGGTGAGATATTGAAGTACTTGAAAGACCTTCCAGCTGGTATCAAAGCAGCCTACGATAGAATATTCGATCATATCCAGTCTCTACATCATGGTCAGAGGCAGGTTGCTCTTACTGCACTAAAGATGATCGCAGTCGCTGCACATCCACTCGATGCAGGCCAATTAGTTATTGCAGCATGCCAAGATCCTGAGAAAGACTTCAATGAAGATATTGATATAGGCCCGGCATACATCTTAGACGCTTGTCAGAACTTAGTAGATGTCTATTACGCCCCGGGAGGAAATTACATGTTGGGCTACGCGACTTCTGCTCCGCCTCGGTTCGTAACTGCCGAGGAAGCACAACTTCTGCACCGAGCTTCAGAAGGAAGATCCAAAACAGCCCAACCCAGCGCACAAGCTCCTCACTCGCGGTCAATGGGATCCCGCACCACCAAGGACTCTGAAGGAGACGATGTTGAGGTGATTGGTCATGTGTATTTCAGGTTTTCACATCTTTCTGTGCAGGAGTACCTTGCTACAAGGTGGAATTCGTCTGACTTACATTGCTTCGCAGCAAAAATCTGTCTGAAAACTTTGATGAGATTTTCAATCCCAGAAGTGCCTGAGAAATATTATTGGAAAACAGTGTTTCAAGAGCTCGAAGTGTGGAACTCTTGGTCACTACAAAAAACCTACAGACGCATAGAATATCTTGCCCGAGCGGAAGTTGCTTTTAACCTTCACAGCATAGACATTTTTATCGAAAGGGCTAAAGAAGAGCTACAGGAGCGTGGTATCTCTCCATTCTGGATAATGCCCGCCCGGACTGCGTCTGTTATAAGTTACCGTCATCTCCACAGACTCTTACATCAGGCGCCATTGCTTTGGGTCGACTATGCAGTCACGGCATGGCATGTCCATGCGTGCGAGACAGGCGACCTGATGCAAGACGGGTCGGCGAGAGACGACTATCTGCATCAGCTTCTAAGCAGATTTTACGGCCACCCGTCCGATGGATCGCCTCACTATAAGTTCTGGACATTCTTGCAGTATGTGGCATCGACACCAGTCTATAGAAAGATTGGTATGATTTATGAGCAGCCTTTCCAATCTGCTATATGGTGTGCGGCAGAGGGAGACACAAACACCCTGAAAGAATGGTTAGACCAGGGTTTAATAGCCCCAGACTTTTCCGTTTTCAGGCCGTCAGGCCGTGATCCCCTATTGGAGAACTATGAGAACAATCCCGCGCCGAAGTCTCTTATTAAAGACTGGGGACCGAGGCATGGGCTCCTTCGTTTTGCGGTCGTGAATCAAAGGGAAGAAACCTGCCGCATGCTTATATCTCTAGGGGCGTATAAATGTGATGACGAGCGGTTTGATCCTATAATTGAGGATGCTGTACACAACTCACACGATAATATCTTTCGCTTATTTTGGGAAAATGGTCTTGACATTCATCGACTCTACCCGAATGGCAGATTGCTTCACTTAGCAGCATTCTTCGGAGCATTTGAAATTGTTAAGCTTCTAGTTCAGGCGGGAGCTAAACTGAAGGAGCAATCACCTGTCCGTGAATTTTCCTTCCCCCTAACTCCTTTAGAAGCAGCAACTCTTGGGAATCGGGAGGAAATAGCGCTTTATCTCATCGAGAAGGATGCCGATAATGCCACGATCAATGCAACAGTTCTGATGCTTGCCGCAGTCCTGAACTGTTCTCGCCTTATCCAAAAGCTAGTGGGGAGCGGCGTTAATGTCAATGCGCCACTATCAGATGCTAGCTTGGGAGAATTCTTGCAGATTCCGTTGTGCTGTACTCCCCTTCATGGAGTTGTTCGCCTCGGCTCACAAGTCTTCCCGCCAATGGGAAACATCGTCGACATTAATCGAAGATATGGGGTCTGGACATTGCTGCAGCATGGGGCTGACACTAATATTTCAGACCCAAGTGGATTATCTCCATTGCAGATAGCTATGGATCGGGCTGATTTTAACTGCATTCAAGCCTTGGTTCTGTATGGTGCTGATATAGGGGTTAAATACGCAGACGGTTCTACAATTCTTCAAAAGGCTTGTCTGAGAGGGAATATTCGGCTCATACGGTTCCTTATTCACGAGGGTGCTGACGTTAATGAAGTCTCTGGGCCTTTAAGAACAACATTATATGCCGCTTTTCATCACTTGATCAGGCCCTTCGGCCTATCTACCTACTCTGCGGGGGACCATGATCATGCCGGATTCCGGATTATGAGGTGTCACAGCTACGATAGGGAGTCTTCGAGCTTGGAAAGTTCACCTGGGTCCATCAGATATATAAACAGGTCGGATTCTTCAGAGAATTTCTCTAAGTACGAATACTTTGCAGATTCTGAGCCCTCAGACGAGTCGAGATTAGCTATAACGCAGTCATGGATCACTGCAACTGCTGCAGCAACGGACACAACAGCTAGCTCGGAAAGTTCTTATGAAGAATCTGGGCACTCATTAACTGATGATCACTACGGTGGGGAAAGACACGAAGGAGGAATATATGCCGAACCAAGGTCGAGTATTATTCCTGGACCAGAGCGTTGATCCCAGAACTATGAGTGGCCCTTGTGGAGGAATCTTAAGGCGGGTATTGAACCAAGACGCCTTCCCACAGACGAAGACATCGGTGCCAGTATCCGACTGCTACTAGAGAAGGATGCAAAGTTCAATATGGCAGATTACGAAGGTTTTCATGGGAAAGCTCGCGAGCTGGTTCTCTTACTAGAACTGCTTGTTCAGGGTTATACTAAGCTTCTAGATAAGCCGTACGAGGGAACACTTGAGCAGCGACTTCGGTGTCCCCGGCCTACTGAGAACCATGCCACAGGACCTTGGAGTGAAATTTCACAACGCTTGTTTCACGTTACTCCGGATGGGCGCGCAACGGTAAGGTATTACTTTAATGCTTTAAGCGATTAGTGTAACAGCAATCTTCCCTATGCTACTCAAGGGTCTACAGGAAAGTCGGCTATGTAATGATCAGATCGCACTTCAGGTGTCTGAGCTTGTAACAGTTATATCAGCATAGACGCAATAGCTTTAACTGGAGAAGAAGCATGGTATTGAATCTCTCGGTTTGGCACTAAAGTAACTTGATTGTAAGTATTTTGTTAACAAGGCTAGCACTTAACATCGGTCAGTGCAACGAAAACTGCCTGCTTCGGTGCTTAGACCTTCGTCGTAGGATGCACGTTTTCTTCGATAGCCTCCTTCTCCTCGTCCTCCTTTGCATGTTTCGCCGCCAAGCCGACATCCTCAACATGAGAGAAGTCAGCCGCACCAAACAATTCGTCCATGCGCTCAAGTGAAATCTGTACAGGGGTTTATGATTAGGAATACCATTCATCTTTGCTGAATGACAAACAGGACTCGAGGGAAGAAAACTTACACCCTTAGTTTCAGGAACCCAATAAGCAAGAACAGCCATCACGAAGTTGAATGATCCAAAGATGAAGTAGGCTCCGTACGGGATCGTTACAAGCATGGTAGGTGTGGCTTTGGACACCGCAAGATTTTGGATCCAGTGCGTCAGCGAGGCCAGACCGACGTTGTAGGCTCGCATTCTGTTCGTCGGGATTTCGGAAACATACACCCAAGCTGTTCTTGTCAGCTTGGAGCTTCTTCGTGTTTTTGAAAGATTGGGGTGATATCGCGACGGAACTTACAAACTGGTCCCCAGCCCATGTTGAAGGCAACGGCAAAGATGTACACCATAGCCAGAGCGGCGATTCCGGAGGGCGGCGGGGTAGTGTTCTCTCCAGGTTCAGGTCCGAAGCGAACATACTGGATGTTCATTAGCTATATTAAAAGACCAAGTCGGCCAGGAAGGATATCTTACACATCCAATGAAGAACATGCAGAAGGCCTGAAGAAAGCCGCTCCACATAAACGAGATCTTGCGGCCTAGCGAATCTGCAAGGAAGAACATGAAAAACATGCAACTGACGACCTTGACGACACCATAAATACCCTGAGCAAACAGAGCAGTGGTGGTGTCGCCTAGGCCTAAGTCGCTGAAAATCTTGGGAGCGTAGTAGTTGATGGCACCAGTCTGACAAACAAGAGTTAGCTCTCCATGTACAAATCTTACGACGTAAAGAAGATAGGTGATATAAGGGAGAGTATTTTGAGACGTACACCTGACCATTGCTGGAACGAAACAATTCCAATAGTCAACAAAGCTCTCTTGCGGTTTGTTGGTACAGTCCAGCACTCTTTCTGCAGTGCCCAGAACCCAGTTCCCTGCATAATGGAGTTCTCGTGGTCGATTTGTGTCTTGAGCTCAAGAAGCTCCTGTTCGAGGTATGGGTGACGACGGTCGAGGCGGCGCACGTCCGATAGAACTTCGGTTGCTTTCTCCCAGCGGTCTTGAGAAGCCAGCCAGCGCGGAGATTCGGGACAGAAGAGCATGCTGAGGAATAGGAGGGCTGGGCAAATGGATTGACACGCTAGCGGAACCATCCATGTAGCTCGGGGCTGTGAAAAGAGGATTAGATTAGCAGGTGCAAGATGTTCTCTTTTCTGAGTGAGGACGTACCGGTAGATGAAGGAGGGATCCATAGTTGATAAAGTAGGCCATCATTCCACCTAATACAAGCAACCACTGGAAGAAGCCGACGAGAAACCCTCGAATAGCACGAGGGGAATTTTCCGACACGTAAGTAGGTGCAAGCATAGTTCCGCCTCCAAGACCAAGTCCTTCGATAAATCTGCACAGGGTTGCACGTTAGACCAAAAAATTTCCTCGTAGAGATTTCACCAACGTACCGTCCAATGTAGAAGACTGGGTAGTGACCAAAGGCCAAGGCCTGCATCAGGCCTCCGATGAAACCCGTGATAGCTACAGCTAGAAGCGCAGGCTTTCTCCCCTTCCAGTCGGCGAACGGACTACAGAGAAGAGCTCCAGCTACCGCTCCAGCTTGCATCGTAGTGACGAGGTTGCCTTGGAGGTCAGCTGTTGCGGCATCTCCTTTGTTGTCGAGGCCGAACTCTCTGTTGGATGAGGTTAGTTAGCTATTCGTGTTCTGCCCAACTCAAAGCAAGTTTTGGGGTGACTGTACCTTTGAAAGTCTGGCATGACAATGACACCGCCAATGATGCCAGCATCAACACCAAAAAGCGCGCCGGCGAAGCATGACTGCCATCTTGTGGTCAGTAACCCTTCCTCAAGCAGTTCGCGAGGGAAGTGGAGGTGATTCGGCTCTGACTTACTGACGCGGCCAGAGCTAGAACACGCCAATTGTAGATCTCGGGCGGATCAAGACGGATCGCCTCATTGCGCACGACGCGCCGGAAGATGCCATGGATAGTCATCCTGGAATCTGTGATCACCGCGACAGGTTCTTGCCTAGCTTGTTTCCGATTCAAGCTTAAAATGGCACTGCCTGGAATCTTGCTGCCATTGGTCGAACGTGGTCAAGGGAGAGAATAAACCAGAGTGTCTCGAGACATGCAACAGCAGTTGCATGGACAGCTTGATATAAAGTCTGGCTGCAGGGCAAGGGTCTCCGGATCATACGTTGGGGACGGCAAGGTCCATCAATCAATTCCGGGGTTGACAGGGTCAATTGGGTGTCTAGGCCTGGGGAACGTCGAATTGGCTCCATCCCATATGCCAGAAATGGTGAGGTCTCCTGAAAGAACTGTCGATTCTGGGGCATGAAGCTGTCAACTACGTCTCGTGTTTGCGGCTCGGGGAGTCTCGGTAATGCCAAGAAATGCACTAGTCGTTGCTGTGCCGTGAAGCTTGGACTTAACTATGAGGCGACCTGGTGGTCGGGGAGTCTCGGCACGAAACCGGGCTGCCAGAATCTGCCAGACTTCTCTAGTCCTCTTAGTTGACCCACAAGGATGATTTGACAGACGCTATGACTTCTTCATCGACATGTGGGAAATGTAGATCCTCGGTAGTCGCTGTAGAATCAGAACAAAAATAGAAACAAGATCGGAGTATGTGAAACAGATCCTCATGAACCTTGCGTTTTCATTTACTCTTACACTCATCAAGGGTATACATATACTCAACTCGAAACAAACACCCGCACCGGAAGTAGCAACTAGTAGTACAAAAATAGTTTGACAGCAGCCTTGCGATCTACGCCTCATCCTCCCCAGACGGTCCCTGGATTATCCCAAATCAGCTCCAACTCTGATCGGAGGCTCGGCGTCGGCCATCCGCATCTTTCGCGACAGGCATCGAGCATCTCTAGCAAGCAGGTTCTCTGCCGAGGATCCTGCATGAACAGACCCGCTGTGGCAATCTCCAGTTAATCGCCTGTGCCGTAAAGTGAAAGGCGAGAAAGGGGTCGACGTACCTATGAACAAACACTGCGAGGAGAGCATGGTGGACGCGTCCTCGTTGAGTGTCATACCAATACCACAGACCATTTCCACGCTGCTCTGTATTGTAGCCTGGCGCTCCAGATAGCTCTCCAGACCACCCAAGCACGGCTCATGGGCGCAGAGAAGAATATGAGATACGTAATGTACCTGCATAGCAAGGCCTGTAGAAGCGCTCATTAGTTACACATTGCTCGTTGTGTGAATAGGGGAATCATGAAAAGAACGTACCAAAACATGGCGGGTGTATCAGGCGGGGGGTAAACACCTCGTCGAGTTCCCGATTCACCGCCGGCAGAGGTGAAAATTCCACAGTCAGATATGACCGCCAGTCCATGAGCATCTTGCGTAAGGCCTCAGCCCATGCGAGCTTCCCAGGAATGCTACTGTAGCTGCTGCTCCCGTTGCTACTACCACTCTCAGCACCATCGGCATCTAGCGCGCAGAAGTTGACGACCTGAGCTAAAATCCAGACCGACCGAGACGCCAATTCGTGACTGCTCAGTTCCGGAAGGGTCTTCTTAGGCGTCCATGTGCTGTATATCTTTCTCCTCTCCCGAAACGCCGCCCAAATGTCCTGCCTCAGCCATGCCCACCAAGTCGTACTCTCCAGTCCAGCTTTTTCAACCTCTATCTGGCGGGATCGCAAGATCCAGAACACGCCCTGAAGGTGCTGCTGCCAGTCACGGCGGGAGCCGCGGAGCATCTCATACGTAGAGACAATGAGCGTAGTAGCCATAAGCTCTTGACTGTGCTGGTAGGAAGGATAGCGCATGGCTCGCTGAATGTAGTGAAGCGTTTGATAGTAGTACTGTAGGGCGGTGCTCCGGTGTTTCTTGGGGTTGTCCTGTTTGAGATCTGACGCTTGATGAAAGCATGATAACGCGAGAATGGCGTTCAAAAGGCCCGCATTGCGAACGGCAAGATGCGGCACGCGTGTTGAAAATGTCTTGGCTGGGTCAAAGAGATCGAGCTGGACGCTGTCAGCCTATATCCAGCGATACACCAAACATTTATCGCAATGACAACGATAGAGAGAAGGGAGTCATACCCATGCGCAGACGCGATTTAGGAACGTCTCGAACCATGTCTGCTCCTCTTCCAGAAGCCAAATATCTTCTGGAGCTTGCCAAAGACTCTCTTCGGGCACACCTGGAGATACTGATACTGTCTTATCAGCCGGCGTTAGGGCTGGATCAACCTCGACATCTGGCGGTTGGTTGTCAATCATCCGCGTAGCCCTCTGCAGCGGCGTCATGTCGGCTTCCTCCTGGCCATCCGCTGGATCCAAGAATCCCTCTGCATCGGCATCAGAGTCAGGCACTTGGGCCTCATCGGATGCGTCTCGAGAGGCGTCGTTGGCTAGTAGGCCGAACCAACGGACTGCAGCCACACTCGTCGATGCCACAGGGGTAGTCCCTGCTGAAGAGATCTCAGTGTGATACGGCAACGTGTGATGCGTGCTGTGATTGTTTTCCCATGATACAGTCCGGCTCGGTGCTACTGCCACGGCGCTACAGCTATCCCCTCCATTTTGGGAGATCTGTGTGGTGGTGGCCGAAGGCGTCGGTGCCGAGTTCGCGACCGAGCGAATAATATGCAGCATGTCATCCTGAGAAGTGAGAATCTGATTCAACTGCCGCAATATCTCCAAACTAGCAGCATCGAATCTGCACGGTAAGCGACTCCAGTCAGCATCATAATCATCGTCATCATCGCAATTTACCCCAGCCAAGATCAATTAGACTCGTTTGGAAGTGGACATAATGACTCACGAAGAATGATCTTTATCCGCTCCATCGTAAGAACACGGAATATTCAAGGACGCACAAAAACCACAGGTTGGCTGGGCATTATCGCACTTAGTCTTACGCGCGCGGCAGACATGACATGCACGCAGACTGCGTTTCCGAGGATATCGCGAGTCCACGGCAGTTTGACGAGGCCTTTTACGGCCCCCATTGCTTGCGATAGGCATTGCTCGTATAGTATATGTGGGGGTGGGTAGACTCTTGGTGATTATTATTCAACGATACCAAACGTGTAAGAACCTTTCCAAGCGGGGGAAGCGCTGACAGGTGTCATAGGCTCAAAATGGAAGAAGTCCGAGGACTTGCTTGGTCAAGGCTTTCGGAGGTTGGTGGGTAGGGCTGTTTGTCTAGGCAAGGCTTCAGCTGGAAAGGTGAGTAGTATTAGTATGGGAAGTTTTGAGTCGGGGAGTGTCGGCACCATGGCATTGGACAGGAACTGTGCCGTACAAATAGGGCAATCCTTGGGTGGTAACGCCCAAAAATAGACGGGCGACCCCAGATTTCACAAATTACCACCAGCACCTTGTTGATCCTTTACCAGATCGACAGGGGTGGGGTCTTTCGGGGAGTGTCGGCAAGCAAGAGTCTAGGCAACGGAGTTTTCCATGAGCATCATGACATGACGTCGCATGAACGATTTGGAATATAAATACTCTATGGTGGGATGAAATCTGCTGCCTAGGTTGCAAGGGGCGAGTTTGTGCAAACGGCTTTCCCAATTTGTGCTTTGCTGAATCGCGTCGCGTCTGTGTTGAGAGCCCGTCGTAACTCTTACCTCTTAGACGACAATCGCTATTAATATCTCAGGCCACTCCAGAACAGCAAAAATGGGCGATCTTAGGCCTGAAGAGTCAGGGGTGGCGACCAACGGCGGACCTTATAGCCATATCAATGGGTCCTTAGCCGACCCAACGACAACTTCAGCGCTTTGGCCGATAGCCGGTTCGAGACACCAGACTCTCACCACTGATGTTCTCGTCGCTGGTGGCGGTTTGGGCGGCGTAGCGGCCGCCCTCGGTGCTCTTCGCCGAGGCCGCAGGGTTCTCCTGACAGATGAGTTTGAATGGCTCGGCGGGCAATTGACCAGTCAGGGCGTCCCTCCAGACGAGCACACGTGGGTTGAGCAGTTTGGTGTCACTCGATCCTACCGGGCGCTCCGGGACGGCATCCGGCAATACTACCGCGATCACTATCCCCTGACGGAGGAGGCTCGGAAGCGGCCGCAGCTAAATCCCGGGGCCGGCCATGTCAGTAAGCTTTGCCATGAGCCTCGCGTGGCCGTGTCTGTGATCGACTCCATGCTAGCGCCTTATGCCGGCAGTGGGCAGCTGGTTATAAAGAAGTTCTGCAAACCGATGTCATGCCAGATGGATGGTCAGCAGATCCGTTCCGTTGAGTTCCGTCGCGTCGATGGTAATTCCGGAAATACCTTCACCGTCCACGCCAGCTATGTCATCGACGCCACCGAGCTGGGCGACTTGCTCCCCATGACTAGCACCCCCTATGTGACGGGCTTTGAATCCCGACACGACACCGGCGAGCCTAGTGGGCCCGAAGAAGCTCAGCCAGAAAACTCCCAAGCCGTGTCCATTTGCTTCGCTGTCGACCACATCGCCGGCCAAGACAACACCATCCCCAAGCCCGCCGCCTACGACTTTTGGAGGCAGCGCCACCCAGATTTCTGGGGCGCACCATTGCTCGGCCTCCGCGCTCCGCATCCGCGCACCCTTGAGATTGTCGAGCGCGAATTCACGCCCAACACGGGTGATGATCCAGCCCTAGTCTGCGCTGATCAACGTCGTTCGGGTGGAGACATGAATCTATGGACCTTCCGGCGCATTGCTGCTAAAGATAACTTCACGCCTGGCGCCTACGAGTCAGATATTTGTCTTGTCAACTGGCCCATGATTGATTACTTTGAGAAGCCCATCATCGATGTGTTCGATGAGGATGAGCTTGCCCGTCGCTTGGGCGCTGCGGCTTCATTGTCCTACAGCATGCTGTACTACCTGCAGACGGAATGCCCTCGCGCCGATGGAAAGGGAACAGGATACCCTGGCTTAAGGCTGCGCGGGGATGTGACAGGTACCGAGCATGGACTTTGCATGGCTCCTTACATACGAGAGGGTCGACGTCTCAAAGCGGTGACGACCATTGTTGAACAAGACCTGTCACTCTCCGTGCGCAACAAGGAACATAATGGTAAAGCCAAGCACTATCGCGACAGCGTCGGTGTGGGAATGTACCGCATTGACCTGCACCCTTCAACTGGCGGCAACAACTACATTGATGTGGCTTGCTGCCCGTTCGAGATTCCGCTTGGAGCTCTGCTGCCCCAGGCTCGTGGAGGAAACCTGCTGGCTGGCTGCAAGAACATTGGTACGACTCATATTACTAATGGCTGCTACCGACTGCATCCCGTAGAGTGGAATATCGGAGAGGCAGCTGGGTTGTTGGCAGCTCATTGTCTGGATAAGGGGCTGTCACCGCATGATGTCCAAGCTGACGATAGCTTGTTCACCGAATATCATAAGATGATTGTGAAAGAGGGATTAGAGACAGAGTGGCCCGATGTGTCAGGGTACTAAAGCTACTTGTAGAAATCATCATGGTGCGGCAGTACATGGCTGGATCATGACTGGGTTATGAAAATCATGGTGATGCGATTACTCAGAAGTAGTCTTCAAGTAGATAAAAACAACTAATAAATGTCTCTTCGTGGTAAGCTTGTGATACTGGCACCCAAGACCTCTAAATAACTGAAAGTAAAGGACCGTCTAAAAATGAAACACTCTTCCTCCCCTACTTCTCTTCATCTTGTTTGACCCCTTTGCAATTAAGCACACAGGGTAAGAGTCACATCCTTCTCAGATGTGCAGTCCTTGACCTGGCTACCACCAGGAGGAACACCATCCTCCCAAACAATCTGAGGGCACGTAGGTTCAGCGCTCTTCACAACGAGCTTGTGGCCCTCAAAAGCGTCGCCAAAGACGCTGCTGAGGTCGTAGAAGACCTTGCCAGGGTCGAGGCTGTAGGCGTAGATGAGCTGAGGAGCACCAGTGTACAGCCCATCAGACTCGCGGGTGATCTTGAGAGAGATGCCGCCAGTGATATCGTCACGGTGGAAAGTCTCGGAGTAGACGCCACCGTTTGCGTCGAGGGTGTTGGGGCCGTGGATCTCGGAGTCGACGGACCAGAGGAAACTTTCGAAGTCGCAGTTGTTGACAACGCGGGCCTTGCCAACGGCAGAGACGAGGGGAGCGGCGAAAGCCAGGAGGCCAAGAGCAGTCTTGTACATCATGATGAAGAGTAGTGGTTGGTAGTCGGGATGTATAAGTGGAAGTGTGAGTCTGAAGAGTAGATTATAGTGATTGAGTGTTTGAGGAGCGGATGTGTTGCTGATCATTTCTTCTCTTCCGTAGCGACATAACCTCTCTTCTTATACTTTTGAAGTTCTCGTATGGAAAGCACATCACGGCAAAAACGGCCTCTTCGTTCAACAACACCTCGCGGCACAGTTTCTCACGCATTTGTCTTAGATACACGCGATGATGGGCTGAGAGAATTCAAAGCGAGATAGCCGGATGCTCTCCAAGGTGAACACGAGCTTCAAACGAGAGATGTCCTCGGTCTAAGCTATGTTTCGGCATGATCGACGAGTGACGTGGTCGGCCGGATAGGGCTGTTGGCTCATGTTTCATGCCAAGCCAGTGGTAAACCATGCACACGGTAAGAAAACAAATCCCAAAATAGGCATTATGAGTCCGGAGTATGAGGTAGTAAATACGAGGCTACCATGTGGGCACCCTGCATCTACCGGGCCCGCGTATCTCTCGGGTCTCGGCAAGCGACGAAAAGAGAAAAAAGGTGTAAGAGAGTAAGCACATCATACACCCACTCCTGTGGTTCCCCCTCCTTACAATACGATACGAGGGCCATCGGCATAAAATTTCCCCATTGTCACGGGTTGCGGATGTTGGGGGATCGGCAGTTGGGTTACCTTTTTTCCCCGCGTAAAGGGTTCCGCGCCGGCCCTTGGCTTACCGTATCTACGTGAATTTGCTTTTGGCGGGAGTCGCTGGCGGCGTGCGATTGGGCTAATCGTTTGGGGGACTTTTTGCCAAGCTGACTTCGTATTATTTGACAGCGCTGTAAGGAGACCTGACACAGTGGTCAAAATCGTATGTTCGGTGCATTGAGTTGCTGGTTGAATGTGATGCTTAACGCTTACCTGATAATGGGGGCTTAAGCCCATCACAACCTCGCCTTACAAGGTTTACTATGACGTTCTGATCACAAGTGGATAGTTATGAAAGTATTCATGGTGGCTGAACGAGGCGGGTTGAGTCCATATTCTGTCATCGCATTGACTAATAGGTTTCTTCTGGCCTAGCCATTCTACGGCAAGAAGCAGTGTTAATGACCCAGATTACGGTATACTTTGAGATCAGCCACTCAAACATGTGAGATCCCCAGCTTCATGCACAATGGTACACCCTAAATGATGTCTTTTCGGCTCCGTTCGAAACCCCGATCTTGACATAACACTGTACATGATCTCCGGTGCGTAGACTTAGTCTACGGCACGGAGGTCAAACTCCTTAACCAATACCGACCCTCCAAGCTCCTCCGTCGCAAAATTAAACACGGCGAACCGGAATGCCATAAAGAACTCCCACCTATTGTGAATCTCAAAGTCCGGCCCGAGTTTCTCAAAAGTATCGCCCCCATCCAGACTATACTCCAGCTCCGCAGTGTTTTGCCCACTAGGCTGTCCGAACGACGGCGTGACATCGGCCGTAATCCTCAGCCACAAGTCGCTCTCTCCGGAGGCAATGTCCTCAAGTCCTTGTGTAACACTGGCTTGCTCGCTGCCCTCTGAGACAAAGCTCCAGCCGTTGTCTCCTTCTTCCAATAAGATTCCGTCAACCATGGTCAAAGTGACGGTGTCGTCAGCCTCCTTGCGTACGCCGATGTAGGCAGACTCGTCGCGCAGGATGGCTGTGCCGGCAATATCGCCTACATTCATATCAGAAACGTTTATGCAGAAAGTTCCGGCACTTTTGGGACCAAGAATGCGGTGAGTGAGAGTGTTGCGTGCAGCATGGAGGTTAGTTGTCAGCGTCGCCGTGCTGAGCGTCAGCCCGCCGTTACCCAGGGACCATGCTGAGTTGTCTGGGTTGTGATTCCACTCCCAAGAAGGGCCCAGAGAGCTGCCGAAGTTATCAGTGAAGGGGCCGATTGGTGTCACGGACTTGTTGGTATCGATATTTGGGATGGGATAGGACTGGCCCCATCCGCCAGCATCATCCGTCACAACATTTGGCCAACCTTGCTCGTCAAACTCGATAGGAGCGAGAACGGGAATGCGCCCGGCGGGATATGCATCGAGGAATGCCATGTAGTACCAGTCCCCGTTGGGCGTGTCGACGATACCGCCCTGGTGCGGCGTACCAGCATTGGGGATGGGCGAAGTCATACGCTCGAGAACAGAGTGCTCCTCGTAAGCCCCCCAGGGGCTGTTGGCCTTGAGAACGTGCTGCTCATCGGCGGGCTTGGTAAGCCAGATATAGTAGTTGTTATTGATATTGTAGAAGCGGGCCCCTTCGAGATAGCGCTCTGAGTCAAGCCAGACAAGCTGCCCATCTGTTAGCGGAAAACAAGACTACACGGTGGGTTTATAAACGTACCTCGTCCCTGACTACGCTGAGACCATCCTCGGCAAGCTGGACAACGCCGATATCGTATCTCCCATAGGCCAGATACATGGTATCATCATCATCCACCAGGATACTAAGATCATAGTAGCACTCCGGCAGCGGGTCATGTTGTGTCCACTCCCCTGCCGGGTCCTCCGCCGTAAAGACATGTGTCTGGGCGAAATCAATACACCCATACCAGTACCAGAGCCCATTACTCTCGCGGTATCGCATCGAGCTGGCCCAAATACCGTTCACGTAGGCGGACTGCCCATCTTGGAGATTGTACTTGTCACCAAAAGCGAGGGTTGGGACGGAGTGGCCGAGGAACTCCCAGTTGATGAGGTCGTAAGAGCGCAGGATGGGGGCGCCCGGAGAGTAGTGCATGGTAGAGGCGGAATAGTAGAAGGCGTCTTCCACACGGAAGACGTCAAGGTCTGCAAAATCTTGCCAGATGATGGGATTGGTGAAGGAATCTTGGGCTGAGACCGCAGCCGCAAGGCCAGTCGTGAGGAGCGCAGGAAGATACTTCATTATTTGTGGTTGCGTCTATACTCTTTACTAGAAATTTCAGGCGAGCTTGAAGGAAGGACTAAAGACATGATGATGCCTTCGTTGTGCTGGTTCTTATAGACTTTGTTTTCTCAGTGTTTACGGCGTCTCCCAGGGGTGACGACAAGCAAGATCCGGTATTCATATGGAAGGGATCATGGCTGAACCGGTTAAAGTAGACTGAATGTGCGATCTGCCGTAGCGTATCATTTTCCATTGCCGGACGAATGAGACAAGGCCGCTCATCCAATCCGGGGTTGTGACTTTGCGGGGGAAGATGGTAATTGGTGCGCCAGCGCTCTGGTATCCGATCAAGGCGGCAGAAGCGATGAGGATAATATGCGTTTATGGAATGTTCGAAAGTCATGCCATATCATAATCAATGGAGTGTATATTTCAATTGAGCCTAGTACGACGTTGTAGTTGGAATTAATAAGTTATAACGGTGCATAGATTAGTGCGCAAAACAATACATTCCCTTGCTTATTTTGAATGTGATCTTACAACAACACCACACAACGAATCATTAAACGAGCAAAAGGTGACTTCAGACAAGACAACAGCATATGCGTGAACCTACAATTTTTCATCTACCTGGTACCGCCTTGACGCCAACATCAACGCCTTCATTCGTCATCAATCTGTGTCATTCAGGGTAGACTCTTCGGCTAACCCCGCAATCACCAAAAGAGACTCAAGATTAAGGTTACAACGTTCCTGGGCAGCGGAAACCTAACCGTTTTGATCACTTTTAGTGCCTAAAGTGCGGAGAAAGCACCTGGAGTGCCGCGATTTTAGGGGCGTTAGTGACCCAACTGCCTCTTTAGGCAGCTCCAACAGGCAAAAGTTAGCAATCTACAGCGGGTGGCGCCCCTAATTCACCGCCTAAAGCCGCTGTAATGCAAAGCACTCATCGCCTAAAATAGCCATCACCGGAAAGCTCACCAATCTCAAAAAGAAGGATTGTGATGATCCTTACTTATCCTTCTCTCTCCCTCTCCTCATCCCTCTTCACTTTTTTCATCTGTCAATTCAACGCCATCACCGGCAAGATGAGACTCTTTCAATCGGTCGCGAAAGTCATCACGACGGCCTCGGCTGTGGCGGTCGCCTCCGCGGCAGGCGTGGCTTCTAATGGCACCCACCGCTGCCTTATGTACCTGACCGGGTGAGCAAACATCGTGAGAAGGATTCACTTTGGAATAAATAATTGACAGTCTTGGATAGCCAACATGTTGTTATCCCCGAGCCGGAGCTCGCCAATCCCATCACCCACGTCTTCATGGCCTTCCTTACATCCGACGTCTTTGCCGTCGATGAGCCTCCCAAGGAGTACCCTCTCTTCATGACTGTTGACGAGGTTCGGAAGAAATTCGACCCGGCAACTAAGGTATCTGTCGCCATTGGAGGCTGGGGTGATTGGAAGGGCTTTCAGGAAGGATCGCGAACACCAGAAGCTCGGAAGAAGTGGGCTGAGCAGGTCAAGATTATGGTGGACAGGACTGGCGCGGATGGCGTTGATATTGACTGGGAATATCCTGGGTACGTGCCGTCTTCACTCTACTTACTGACCATGAGATTGATCATATACTGACCTGAGTGACAGAGGTAACCGTGACGACTACAAGGAAATCCCCAACTCCGAGCGCGAGTGGGAAATTGAGGCCTTCGTCAAGCTCCTCCAACAACTCCGTGAAACCCTCGGCAAGGACAAACTCCTCACCATCGCCACCCCAGGCAAGGAAGTCGACCTCATGGCTTTCACCAACGCTACCATGCCTCGCATCCTCGAAGCTGTTGACTTTATCAACGTCATGACTTACGACATGATGAATCGCCGCGACACTACCGTCCAGCACCACAGTGGCGTGCAAAAGTCTCGGGATGCTCTTCAGCGCTACATGGACCGTGGTGCGCCTTCTCGGATGCTTAATGTTGGATTGGGGTACTATGTCAAGTATTTTATGACTACTGACCAATGCGACCCTAAGGATCCTGTTGGCTGCCCGACTCAGCTCTTGGAGGACCCAGACACGGGCGCCGATCTAGGCAAGACAGGCGGCTTCAGTTACCACGATGATGTCCCCGAGGACGTGGCTGATTCGTTTGCACGGGCTCTAGAAGATGGCATCTATGACGATGATGGTAGCTACGGATACTGGGACGAGGACGAGGTCCGATGGTGGACGTTTGATAAGCCGAAGACGATTGAGACTAAGATGAAAGAGCTTGTTGGTGGGATGAACCTTGGCGGTGCGTTCGCATGGGGACTTGGCGAGGATGCGCCCAAGTTTGATCACCTTAAGGCTACGATCAAGGGGCTGAATGAGCTCGAGGGAGGCAAGGATGAACTATAGTCATCAAAATTTACTCTCTACATAGTCAAGTCGAAATGGAAAGACTATCTGGCTCTCCTACCTGAGCCCCGGTAGTACCTACATTAAGTACTAAGAATAAACTCGGGATGTATGCGACGCTGACCATGAACCCGAGATTGCATATACCCGTGTACATGAGAATGAAATCTAGGTTACGAACACAGCTAGTTGTGTCACTCTGATTAGCATTATGCATTGCTCTTCTAGTATGAGTACCGGAAGCCACGCTTCTCGTAGTCCGTGAGATCTGCAAGCTGAAGCTCAGGAAGAGGCTCCTCCATACTCAGAGCTCCCTCCTTCGTGTCTCGCCTCTTATTCTCAATCTTACATCCCAGCGCATACACCGCCATACAAGTTATCGCAGCAACCTCAAACCCCAATATCGCGTTATATCCAGTCGGATAATCAGGAGCTTCCACTTCTCTGAAGACCTGGGGTCCAATCATGTTGGCGACGCAGTAGGCTAAGAATACAGTGGCGTTGACAGTCAACTTCTTGGTGTGGCCGGCTACGTTTGCCATGGGCAGCGTAAGCCCTAGAATGCTTCTAGTCAGACAATTTCAAAGGTTCGACTCTGGTTTGGTGAGCTTACCGGTTGCGTAGGGTCCCCAGAAGAAGTAGAAGAAATAATAGGCCATAAGCCTGCCTATCTTATTTTCGTGCGGAAGTACTAGCAAAGGTGTTAGATATTTTGACTAACCTTTAGAAAAGATCTGCTGAACCTACATCGGATGAGAACGGAGCAGGTAAGAGGTACCAGACAACAGAGCGCGCATGACAAGCACCGCTTGTTGGTCATCCAGCGCTGCGGTATAGCTACCATAAAACCAGCAAGACTCTGCATGACACCCGTCGGCATCCCAAGCAATACCGTGTTAAGAGGCGAGTAGCCTAAGCCGGAAACAATCTGGGCGGCGAAGGTAACTAGTCCACCCGTTGGTACGTTGATGCTGAGAAAGAAGACAAACAAAACGTATGTCTTGTAATCTGTGAAGGCTTCTCGGACTTGATACCATTTCAGTTGCTATAGTCCATTAGCTTGGATTCTGCTTATGATGATTGCCTTCCTGCGCTTATACCTTGTTTTCGATGCCCGTCATGTTGTCTTTAACTCTGTCTAGAGCAATGTACTTGTCCTTGCCGCGTAGGAAGTTCTCTCGTATAGGCGAGTCGGGAAGCCAGATGATCAGGATAACGCCCCAGACAAGAGTAAAGCCTCCAATGACAAGGAATAGGAGTCTCCACGAGGCTATTGCCGTGTTGGTACGTCCAATGCCGTACGAGATGACACCAGTCACCAACTATGAAGTGTAAGATGCCGACTCTTTACAATCTCAAGGTATCTGTTATGACTTACACTCGAGAATGCGGTAAAAGTAATAGCCATGCGAACAGGCTGCTCAGACTTCTTGTACCACATTGTATTTAAAATAGTCACCGCCGGGAACAGCGGAGCCTCTAACGCACCCATGATAAAGCGCAACACCATGAGTCCGGCTCCGTTCTGGGCAGCTGCGAGACACATGACTATGACGCCCCAAAGAACCACAGCGGAGCCAACGGTCTTGCCCACCGGTAGTTTCTGTAGAACTATATTTGCTGGGTATTCGGCGACTAGCCAACCAAAGTAGAAAATCGACCCAACTAATTTGTTTGCATTAGCCCTTGAAAACACAAGCAATCGTTTAGGAGATGCGACTAACCCCAACTATACTGCTGTCCGACTAAATTAGTGTCTTCCGACATTCCATATAAGGCAGCATTGGAGATGATGATTTTCTAAGCAGAGCAAAGTTAATTATGCATAAGAAAGGCCTGCTGAGAGTCAATGGGAGACCTACATCGACCGCTGCAATGGTAATTGTGCCGATGATGAGAGGCATCAATCGCCAATCGATCTTACGGAGAACTTTCTTGGCCTCATCCGCGCTGTAGTCAGCCCACTCAGCGCGGTGTTCATTGATATATGCCGCTGCAACATCTTCAGTCAAGGCGGCCTGGGTGGTCGCTTCAATGTCAGACTTTGAATCAGACTCTTCGGTTGTAGGGCTTTTGGGGTTTGCAGGATGTTCTTGCATGAAAGTCATAGTGACTGGCGTAGTTAACGCTTGACTATGCAAAGTTCAAGAAGATGCCAGTTTAGCCACCAGAGGAGGTCGAACGCAGTGTAAATATAACAATCAATTGTTTTAACGGCCTGTACCTAACACCGGACCTGTGGTGTTTGCTGGGGCAAAGCTGCTCCTCGGATGGGTACTTATAGATTTCCACTATCTGTAAGCATGTTGTCCCTCGTAACACAATGCGGGGTGATGTTTGCGGTTACATTGTCAAGGAAGGACCTTGTCGATTGGTTTGCATGGGGTTTGAAGCAGTGGATGACCGAGAGCTGGAGTCATTTGTGGGGGAGCGGACAAAGTGCGATGAGGCTTCGCACGTAAGTCCGACGACTAAGCCCCTGCACACCGGATCATCGTATCTGGACGTGATCGTCGGACAACAAATAAGCTCAACGGTTCTATGATATTAATGATTAGTATGGATTAGTATGAATGTACACTGGAATTGAAGTGAAAATTCCCCTCTAGATTCTCCACTGTCTTGATTCAGTCGTTGCATAAAGCTGACCCATGTTATTCTTATACCTGCAAGTCGACTTAAGATACGCATTCTCGTGCCAGACTTTCGTTCTTTCTACCTCCTCAAAATTTCAAGCGGATCGGAAATACTATTCGCTGCTTCTGGCTGAATCTTAGTTCTGATATACCAAACATCAACATTAGCACCTACATCCAACATGGCTATCCTCGATTATGAATATGATCCTAAGTCACTCCCGGCCGAAATCAAGCGCGGCATCGATTTCATGTACGAGGCTGCTGACCGAAAAGCCGCCGGCGATGCATGGGCAGACTGCTTCACGAAAGATGGGAAGCTGCACAAGGGCGAGTTGTCACCCGTTGGCACGGACGGTAAGTAGAATGCCGTTGCTCAAAATTACTAGAGTGCAACTAACGATGCCGCTGGTAGCTTTGAGAGAATATATCATTGGCAGCTGGAACAACACTGATTCGCGCGTGCACGATGTAAAGAAAGTTTCCGTACTTCAATCATCCCCGCTGGTCTTGCAGATTGAGGGAGTGACTACGTATCAACGCTCTAATGGTAAAGAGCAGCAAGGAACTTGGACGGCTAAACAAACCTATGCTGAGGAGAACGGCTCCCAGAAAGTCTGTGACTATGAGATACAATTTGTGAGTGATGAATACGTTGGCTTGATATTCGAAAGAGTTAACTAACAGATCGCTGAAGACTATGTTATATTAGAGTGCGGTGTTAGCCTGCAGGGAAAGTAAAATATGAAATGCAATGTTTGCAGGAAGATGTTTCTAGAGCTTTTCAATAAAAGGCATTGAAAAGCTCTAGAAACATCTTCCTGCAAACATTGCATGAGCCCATTGCCCAGTATGGGGAGATCTATTGCCATCTAAATAAGGCAAGATCAGTTCATGATTCATATTTCCAAATGCACCAACAGGACTCTAGTTAGAAGTTGAAAAGATCAAGACCACCGTTATACAAGGCGGGGGCAAGCTCCAATTGAGTACACGCCTCCATTCCCCGGCTCTGCAATCCACTCATCATCTCCTCAACAATAGATATCACGGCTGAATGAACCTTCTGCAACCTCATCTCCATGAGACAATCCTTTAGGCTGGATAGACGGTCCCCCTCCAAACACGGATACGGTTGGGATGGCGAAGGCTCACTTGAATAGTCCATGAAGGTAGAGACATTACTGGGAAAGCCGAGATTCGTACCATCAAATATAGCCTCCGTCAGGATCTGGAAAGCGTTTAGAAATATCGTGGACTTGGGCCATCTCTGCGAGAACTTGAATAAAGTCTTCTGACAGTTCTTAACCCCACGTGTTGCTTCCTGTGAAGGGAAGTCTGACTCTTGTATCATGTTCGGCATGATTGAGTAACAGTATAGAACTAGGACTCCAAGTCGGAATTGGTACATGAGCTGGAATGATTTTAGCTTCAGTGTCATTAAAATACGCCAAATGCGATGTTGGCTTACCGCGGCCCAAGTCCAATACACAGCTGAATCACGCTCTTGCGAAGCCTGAAACGTACACAGAGCTTCACTACAGCAGCGTAGTAGTTGATTCATATTCTCCACCACCGTAGTGGAAGGCCTTTCCAGCATTAAAATGGCCAGACTGTAGTCGTAGAGCTTGAAGAGGGAGGTAGGGTTGTAATAGATAGGCCTCGTGTCAGATCCTGAGTCGTCAACTGTCTGTATAGACTGCTTCCATTCTTCTAACTCAGCCTTGAGACGTGTATGACACTTTCTTCTCAGAGGATCCTCCACATCTAGATGTCGTAGCGCTTTGTTTTCGTGGCGGATTCTAGATTGAATGCATCTCAGCTGGAAAAGCTGATCGAAGACTGAACTGTTGTCTGGAGAGGACTGTAAACTTGATACGTATCCGAATATCTGAAGTCATTAGTTAGAACGAGGTAATTAAGAGGCGGCTGATCATCTAACTCGCCTTGTCGTCCATTGTCTCACTCATAGCAGATTGCGGGAATGTCCAAGCCGACGATACCACTTCATTTAAGATATGGCAAGTCATGATGACACGTTGGCTGATGCCTTGATCTTGCTGTCCAGCGTTTCGCTCGCCCTGAAGCTGAGGTACATGTACTTCTGATATGAGGCTGACGCAGTTCATCATAGCAACCATGGCACTTGGCTCGATTGCTTCCGGACTGGAGTCATGGAACGCATGAATAAGTAATAGCAAAGCACCCTGAGTGCGGAGTAGAATAGGCGAGTCTCTTGTGAGCTCCTCAAAGTCACAACGGAGCGCGTTGCGGTAGAGTTTCTGGCTGTGATGCAGATGTGGGCAGTTAGACCTGAATGAGCTGCAGACAAGGGCGCCGATGGAGAGAACCAGCTGAACTAGGAAACTTCTCGAGCGGCTTAATCGGACTGATCCCTCTATCCACAGCGCAAAGTCGGTATCCCAAGCTTCTTCGTCCATAAGTGGCCATTGGGGCTGCATGTGCTGGAAATACACAGTGGCGTAGTGCTCAGCCCAATCAGCAGGTAGCGTCCTGGTCGTGGCTACTTCGTGCGAAAGCGAGTTCGTAACGAAGGCTTCTCCAGCCGCCATGCTTTTCGTCACAATCGGTGGTCTTCGTCCGGGTCCAGTGGCCCGGGGCCCGATAGAAGAAGAAGCAGAGTGGGCTGCTGAAGATGGGCGATGGCCGCCCTGACTGAGAGCATCTTCCAAAGGCGAGGGATAGGCTGTTTGAGCTTCTCTCTCAGACGGCGAAGAAGCTTGAAGGGGATCTTCTATTATACCGTTGTGGTTTGACTCGGCATCATATTCAGAAGGCGGAATGTCGGATGAGGATGATTGGAGAGGGATAGATCCCTCTAGCTGGCGTAGATAAGCCAAGGGAACAGTGACGATTGACCCTCGTTGCTTCACGCCCGACTGGAGACACTGCGTGCCAGCTTTACTGCACTCTCCACAGACGGGCAAGACATGATCGCAGCGTTTCTTCCGTCTCCGACAGCGGACACATGCGATCCGCCGCAGCGGCTTGCTGGGGTCCACGGGGGCGTTGTTTACATCGATTTCATCACTCATTGTTCAAGGCTGCTCTTCTTACGTACACTTCTTTGTATATTCAAGCCAATCTCTGTGCACTCTGGCGAAAAGATTGTTTTCGGTTTGGCCTTCTGAGGTGGTTAGCTGACAGTGTTCAAATGTGGAAAGCAAGGGTTCAGTTCACGCACGTTTCGGCAAATCGGATAGGAAGTGTAAGGGTCGCTGGCCTCATGGAACTAGGGCAATTCTCTGTGGGGAGGAAAGCTATCTGTGCATTCAAAAAGCTGGGAGCCCCATACCAATCATTGTACCCCAGCACCTGTCTGCATGGCTTTGGCTTGGAATGATAACCATGAGCGGAGGCACCCAGCTTATCGGGTTCCGGTCGAGAAACTTCAATGTCCTATCGAAGACGACCTTTGCCGCGGGCTTACTTACCCCACCGGCGGTCGGCTCTAGTTTAACTCTGTCGGACTAAAGTGCGACATAGTCGGACAGGATACCGCGCAGTTACACAGTCTAACGGCAGTATCATAGCGGACTCGAAGTTATGCATACAAAGTCTAGGCGGTCCTCGCCTATCATAAAGCTTTATGATAAGAGAGATGGTGCCTGCAGTCAAATTAGCATCTTTGAATCATACAGGGGAGCAATTCAGGGCCCAGAATTGATAAGGTTCACATTGCGCCCTAGACAAGATGGGCTCACTGGACGAGACTCTAAGCTCAAAGCACATCAATTTGCAATTAGGGTAAGCACCTCGAACTTCTTCCTGTCATTGTTATGCTTTCAATCGTTGATTAATTGTATAGGTGGCCCACACCGTCGTTGTTCCCTGCACAGTCTCTTGTCGACGCTGCCCAACATGTCTTACTGGACAAAGAACTATCGGCACAAGCTCTTGTCTATGGGCCGGATCCAGGCCACAAAGCTTCGAGAGAGGCTACTACCTCGTGGTTAGGACGCCTGCATAGCCTTGAGGCCGACTCTACACCCTCACCAGATAATATCTTCATCACCAACGGGGCATCAGCAGGCATTGGCTATCTCCTTGCTAGATTCACTGATCCCACATACACTCGCAGGATATGGATGGTCGAGCCGACTTACTTTCTCGCTTGTCCCGTCTTCGAGCAAGCAGGCTTTAAAGGTCGGCTTCGTGGGGTCCCTGAGGACGATCAAGGCATTGACCTGGCATACCTTAAACATGCTATGGACCAGGCTGGGCGGGAAGATGATGTGGCAAAATCTTTCGAATATAAGAGCGGTCGTGGTCAACTGCCTAAAACATACCGCCATATTATCTACGTTGTCCCGACTTTCAGTAATCCAAGCGGCAAGCGCATGCCTCGGGACCGTCGGATAGAGCTTATACAGCTTGCTCGCGAATATAACGCTCTGATCATTTCTGATGATGTCTATGATAGCCTAGGTTGGGCAGACACATACGTGGACGACGACAATCCTCAGTCTGTACAGGCACTCCCTCCCCGCCTTGTCGATGTTGATCGTCAGCTACCGGGATACCTCCCTTGGGGCAATGCTGTCAGCAACGGTTCATTCTCTAAGATTGTCGGGCCTGGGGTAAGGGTCGGATGGATCGACGGTTCTCTGGAAACGGCTCGTGACCTTTGCAAGCTAGGACCGGTTGTTTCTGGTGGTTGCCAGGGGCATCTAGCTTCCATGATGGTCAGTGACCTACTTCAAACAGGTGCTTTAGAGAAGCACATCAGTGATGTGTTAGTACCGACATACCGCAAACGACGCACAGCTATGCTTAGAGCGATTGATACTTATCTCATTCCACTTGGCATCACTGTTGCTCATCTCGGACATACATCGCCGCTTAGCGAGCCAGCAACCTTAGCAGGCGGATTTTTCCTCTACTTGAATCTACCATGTAGCATGGATACAGTGGTACAACTTGGTCGCGTTGCGCTGGAGGAGTTCAACTTGAAAGCGGCAACGGGAAGCATGATGGTTGTGGCAGGGGACGAAGGAAGTACCAAGAGAGCAGCTTCTAGCTTCGGTAGGGGTATAAGACTTTGCTGGTCGTGGCACGAAGAAGATGAGATAGTTGAAGGGGTTCAAAGACTTGCAGCTGCTTACAAGAAGGTCACGAAAGGCAGGATGGGCTCTGAGTAAATATGTAAGCGTAGCAGAGCTGCTTCTCCATAATGTTAAACATAAGCTACTTATATTCATAGAATCATTTTTATCTGACGCGGGAAGCAATACAAAGCCGATTAATTTATTTTACCTCAGCCCAGATGCTTTACGTGATGGTCAGAGAGAAGTCCTTTGCCATATTCACTATTCTCAAACAGCATCAACTGCAGTCTCGAAATTGAAAATCATACAACAGCTATCTGGTTAGATATTTTCTCACATACCGACTAAGGCAGTAACGAACAGAAAATTTACTCACTCAAACTCTCAGATAATTCAGGTATTATCATCAATATCAATGTTCTGGGCTGGGGTCTAAGATAGGCGAAACTCTATTACTCCACATTACCCAATGGCTTGCTTTTCCGCGGCCCATTATTAGCTCCAGTTGGTGGTAGTCTTATCGTAACGACTGCGTGTCGGACAAAAGTCCGCTTTTTCAACGAGGCGGACAGTGGAGCGACACTAAGACCATGACTCGGTTCTGTGGGGTGTTGATCTGGGGTTGAGATTCCTTGTTAGATGAAGCGAGGGATGTAATAGCTTGAGTGTTTGCTTTGATGTGTCACCGCTAGAGTAGTACTTAATATGCACGTCTTCCTCCAAAGTCCGGGGAAAGGCTGAAACCTGGAATCTCTCGAGGTCGACTTGATCCATCTCCCCGAACACTGTACTTCAAATTCCATTATATTATACCGATTCTCCCAATCTAGGTGTGTATTGTTCATTCTGCGCACATCATGGCAGACGAGAAGGTCGAGTCGGGCGTCATAGACGAAACCCATGTCAATGAGACAAAGGCCGGGCTAGCTGCCCCGAAGCGAGGTGGCGATTTGGCCGCTGGCCTGGTTGAAAGATTCGCCAACGAACCACCTTACGATCGCGAAGAAGAGACCAAACTACGATGGAAGCTTGACTTGAGGCTTGTGCCGTTTCTTTTCTTCAACATTACGCTCCCGGCTATGGATAAGGTTACTCCTTCAACTGGAGCGCTGTACGGTCTTCGCGAAGATCTTAAATTAAAGGGGGACGAATACGCTTGGATTGGCTCTGCGTTCTACGTAAGTAGCATTCCCTTCTTCCGAATATCTTCAAAGCTAGGGCCTGGTCGCTAAATCAGCATTGTTGTTGACTAGTTTGGCTACCTCATTTGGTGTTTTCCCTCGGCTCAGATCCTGCAAAGACTCCCAATTGCAAAGTCCATGACTACGGTGATGGTCTTGTGGGGACTTTTGCTCATCGGTGCTGGTTTCGCTCAAAACTTTGCAACCATGATAGCGACAAGGGTTCTCCTAGGTGCCCTCGAAGCTCCCGTTGCGCCGGGCAACTTTATTCTGATGACTATGTGGTACACACGAGAAGAGCAGCCCGTGCGTGCCGGCCTTTTCTACACCGGTAGGTACCCACTTCGAGTCTGAGAAAATCCAGTGCATTGTATAATGAGTGAAAAGTGCTGACCCATCAAAGGCCTCGCGACACTTATCACAGGAACAGCTGGTTGGGCCGTTGGATTCATCCACCGCGATTGGGCATGGAGAAGCTTCTTTTGGATCACCGGTGTCATCACCCTCATCTACGCTGTCCTTGTGGGTATATTTCTTCCCGACAACCCCATGAAGGCCAAGTTCATTTCTGAGCGCGAAAGATTCGTGGCAATCGAGCGCATGAGAGCCGACCAAACGGGAATCGAGAATAAGACATTCGTTAAATCTCAACTGTGGGAAGTTTTCAAGGATCCCAAAACTTGGCTCTTGTTCTTCTTCAATATCTTTGTTTCGATTCCTAACGGAGGACTTACCAACTTTGCGCCTCTCATTATCAACGGCTTAGGTTTCACTCCACAGCGATCGACCTTACTGATGATGCCTACCGGTGTTATCCAGACTCTGTCTAGCTATTTGTGTAATTTTGGCGTGTTCATTTGCGCTAAGAAGCTCCCAAAATTTCAATTACGGGGAGCTTTCATCATCGGTGGACTAATAGTTGGCATGATTTCAACCGTTTTGCTCTATACCTTGCCTTTGGAGAGCTATATCTCACGGCTTATTGCGCTTTACTTTTCGTACTTCTATTTGGGCCCTTACATTGGTAAGTTCAATTCAAAAATCCTACAAAAGATAGGATGTTCTTGAATCAGATTACTCTTCTTCTTCTTCTTCTTTACTCTTTTCAACCCCCGCTAATGGATCTATTTCTACATGTAGTTGCCTTGGGCCTGAATAGTGCCAATACTGCCGGCCACACTAAAAAAGTCACGACGAACGCAATACTATTCGGGTCGTACTGCATCAGCAACATTATTGCTCCCCAATTTTTCAAGCCCTCACAAGCCCCTTTATACTCACTGGGTATGGCAGCGATGCTGGCATCATATGGTCTAAGCATTCTCACCATTATTCTGTACATGCTATACTGCTGGAGTGAAAATCGCAGGCGCGATGCGTTGGATAGCGCTACTGGGGGAAGGGTTCACCTTGACACAGATTTTCAGGACCTTACGGACCATGAGAACATTCATTTCAGGTATATTTGGTAGATTCAGCAACTGAAAGACTGAGAGATCGAGGGCTTCGTGTCTACCTGTGAAATTACGCTAGTCTTGCCTTGGTAGCAGGACGAACATACGAATACTTCCAATTCTCTATCATAACAAGCTATCACATGTTCTAAAGCAACTTGACTCTAGTGTTGTGATTGAGACAGAATGTAAGATGCAAACTTACCTTATTAGGCGTATTTCACTCTGGGGAACCAATCATAGCCAACTTAGTCCTAAGTAGGTGCTTCCAGGCGACGAAGCCAGTTTTGCTGTTTACGGGATTCTGAGCCCACGTTGCGGGAGTGCATATGGATTGTATAAAGTCTGTCATGCCACCACTCTGATCAAGGTCAATGATGGCCAATGGACTCGTTTGACCTCACGCTGGTACATCACCCTTTTACTGTATAGCACACCCTATAGGCCTACATTAATTTTGATGTCAGCAACGCTAAAAGACAATTATTCAAACTACACTCCTCGCATCCACCTACATGTATGACTAAACTCAATTGAATTTTTTTAGATTGTCATGTCCAAAATACGCTTAATGCTGGCGGACCAAGACTCTGCATGGTGAACTTTGTCCACGTTTTCAGGCGGCGACTATTCAACAACTGTCACCAACTTCCTGTTCACAGCTATCGATGATTAGTGCAACAATTCTGGACCAATATCCACTGCCAAATCTTAGTAGATATTCAAAGCGACAGAGTCGGAAGTCATCGTGTAGTCCGTTTAGTTGGTGGAATCAGCTTTAAGGCGGATTATCGCAGTTAGAATTCTTTACTGGACGCCAGCAGCATCTTTCTTCTAACCTCGACCAAAGAGCTCTTCGCGTCCGAGCAGCGCTAGCAAGAGGCAAGACAAGATAACCTTGGTTGAATAGAGCAAGCTTTGCGCGTAATTACGCCTGTTTTGTTTCTAAATCGTCACCCTAACTAAAGTTTTGAAACAATCTATTACTCCGTAGAAGAAATGCCGTCACATCGCTCGAAAGAAACACGTGGGGGAGAAGGAAAATCAAGGATCATGGAAGGCGTTGTTAGCAGTCAGCACGGCGGACGAATCAGCGACTGCAATTGTTGCACGAGCGAAGGATTCCCTAGCGACGGCCCATAAGTGCTGAAAGCGGATGATGATGCCGAGAATTTGGTGGTTAGAAGAGGCGGGGCGAGAAAAGCTGGGAATAAGTCGATTGATCAAGGATATCAATGATACGGAAACGGAACACGATTTGGAAGTAGGCCAGTCAGTTTTAAGGCAATTGAGAGAAGGTATATTAAATGTTATACTAAATGAAGCTGAAAATCCGAGGTATTCATGTCACAGGCGCGAATTGATATCGATAAATGAAGTACAGGGGATCAATCACTGTCTGCAGCCTGTAATTGCCCGAAATTACCCTCTCTGCCTGCCATTTCGGCCAAACTTCACTTCGATCCTCAGGCATGCAGGCTTCAGCTCGGGCCCACAAGAAGCAGCATCGTCCAAGGCTCTAACTTGAAGAGATAGAGACTAACCTGGAAAACTCCAAAATCCACACCACCATCATCATCCACCATGCCGAACATCCCTCCACATCCATGTCCCGCTCTGCATGGCCCTACGTAACCTCCGCCCTGGCGCTGGTAATTAGTAGGCACACCCGTATTTGTGTTCCTCGATCGCCGCCAGAATGGATTGGTAGATAAGCAGCTGGGGGCCTCATCCCTCGGGCCCCAGCTTCGATTCTTCTCAGCTCCCTCTTCTACGCCTCCTCTCGCTTTTGCTCCCTCTAAACGGAGTACCCCAAGGCGCAACTCGTTGGGAATCGTCTCGAGGTCAATTGACTTGTCAATCCATCATGCGCGTCAACGCTCTCGTCGCTGCCCTCGCGGCTGGCGCCGCCGCCACGCCCTACAAGCAGCCTGGCCACGGCTCAGAGTTCACCCGCAAGCCCATCAAGCGCATTGACCTCGGCCCTCGCCCTGGCTTCCTCGTCGACGACATGGATGAGGGCCCTCTTAAGGACGAGCTCACAACTTGCCTCGAGAAGGGTAAGCCGCTCAAGGCTTCGACCTGGAGCATTGCCCACCGTGGTGGTGGTACCCTCCAGATTCCCGAGCACTCGCTCCAGTCTAACATGGCCGGCGCGCGCATGGGCTCGGGTATCCTCGAATGCGATGTCGCCTTCACCAAGGACCGCAAGCTCGTCTGCCGTCACTCGCAGTGTGATCTTCACTACACCACCGACATCCTCTCGCGCCCTGAGCTCGCCGCCAAGTGCTCCGAGCCATTCAGCCCGGCTGGCAACGGTACCGACGCCGGCGCCAAGTGCTGTACTGCCGACATCACTCTCAAGGAGTTCAAGTCCCTGTGCGCAACCATGGAGGGCGAGAACGTGAATGCTACTTCGATCGACGAGTACCACCCCGCCACTCCCAACTGGCGCACCGACCTCTACGCTACTTGCGGCACCACCATGTCTCTGCTCGAGCACATTGAGCTGGTTGAGTCTCTTGGTCTGCTACATAGCCCGGAGCTCAAGACCCCCGAGGTTCCGATGCCCTTCGAGGGCGACTACACCCAGGAGCACTACGCCCAGCAGCTGGTTGACGACTACAAGAAGTCTGGCATCTCTCCTAGCAAGGTCTTTATGCAAAGCTTTCTCTACGACGATCTCTTGTACTGGCTGAAGAACGAGCCCAAGTTTGGTGCCAATGCCATGTTCCTCGACGAGTCTGCCGACGACCCGAAGGACCTCCCCGCTGCCGTCGCCAACCTGACCAACTTCAAGGAGGACGGTCTGCGCTACATTGCCCCTCCTCTGCCGTACATTCTCACCTCCAAGGACGGCAAGATCGTTCCCAGCGCTTACGCCAAGAAGGCCAACGAGCTGGGCCTCAAGATTGTGGCCTGGACGCTCGACCGCTCTGGCCCCTTGGCTGTCGTTGAAGAAGAGGAGGACTACTACTTCATGAACTACGCCGACGCTGTCGATAACGATGGTGATGTGTACAACTTGGTTGACGTTCTCGCGCGCAAGATTGGTATTGTTGGGTTGTTCTCCGACTGGAGCGCTACAGCTACCTTCTACGCCAACTGCATGGGTATCAAGCTGATGGATTAGAGGTTTTATCTTGAAGTTACAATTGGGATGTTATGATGATGATAGCGAGCGTTGGAGCGAACATGTAGATATTGCAGAGCAGGTGAGCGAGGCATGATAGAAATGTAACTCAACAATGAAATCGATCATGATGCAGTGGTATTTGCTCATAAATGATCTGCTAGCTAGTAGTATGCGGGTGCATCCTTGTGCTGAATTACTTTCATCGTGACTGTCGATGAAACCATCATCTACGTAAGAGGATTTTTATAAACGTACACGGACTGACCAGCAGGACCCGTCTTGTCAGCTCTCACGGCCCTCTTATATCACGAATCACCTCCTCCAACACATCCATATACCTGAGCATATCCGGTGCCTCCCCCGCCCAAAACTCCATCCTCGCAAAAACCTTCTTCAACCGCCCCCCAACCATCCTCTTCCCTCCCAAAGAACACCCATTCCCAGGCGTATGCACCGCCGCTGACGACGCCGTTGTAGGCGCATACTCTTCCGGACCCCATAGTGCTTCCACACCTCCCGGAATCCAGGCTTCATTGCCGCTTTTGACAATAGCTAGCAGGATGAGCGAGGCGGTCATGAGGCTGCGTAGGTCGAACCATAGTCCGTGGTGGCGGTGTCCACGTGCGCGCACGTCGATCGTTTTAAGGCAGCATTCAATGCCGGAAGTAATAAGAGACTGAAGGACGGCGAGGTCTTCGGTGTCGAGCGGGGTGGTGGGACCGGGAGGTTGTTGGGGTTGTGGCTGTTGCTGTTGGACTGGGTGGCTTGTGAAATCGACGGAGTGAACTGAGCCAGTGGTTGTGCTGGGAGACCATGGGTTGAGTAGGTTTGGGATGGCTTGACGGGATTCGAGGGTTGGACTTCCGGTGTAGGCTTCTGAGAGGGACGTGGTCGATCCTGGATGGTGATGGTGTTGATGGTGGTTGTGAGGATAGTGATGAGCATGTCCAAGGGGTACGCCGACATGGATGAGATAGTACAGAAAGGGCTGATACAACCACGTCTGCATCTCAAGTAAACGATTATCAATAGCCCAGCTCAGCTCCCGAGAAACATGACTCCGCGCCCCTTCTCCTTGATAGTTCAGATGTGGCGCCCTGATCATCGACGACGTCTCATACTGCTGCATCGCCGGCGGTAAATGAGCACTCCAAGACCCAACTTGGGCCTCAAACTCACGGGCCATGCGGAGCAAAGGCCGGATGTTGCTGTTGCTCTGCCAGAATGATGGTCTTTGTGTGTGTTGACCGGCGGTAGGAGCCGCAGGGAAGAAAGTGTTGATAATACGATTGCCGATACGGCGGAGGGCGATCTCGGTTAGGTAGTAGTACCAGCTTTCTTCCTCGTTACAGAGGCGCATGGCATGTTGTCTGAGTTCAAGATGTTCATCTGTCCAGCCTCCGTCGCCGTCGCCGTCCGAGGTCTTTGTACTCCCATTCACTCCCGCACCACCCCCATCCCGTCCACCGCCCTCAGGCTCAGGTGTCCCCAACACCGGCGACGGTGGCGAAGGAAACAACTGCGGATACTCCCCCATACTAATCTCCGACTGCGGCAGCGGCAACTCCACGCGGAACTCGCACTCGGATTTGAAGCATGACCAGTATAAACTCTGTTCTATCCGGCGGGCTTTGCGCTCCGCGGAGGGGAGGGCGTGGGAGGGCGGACTGGTGAGGACTTCGGCGAAGGTGTCGGATAGGCCGTGGGTCATGCGCAGGTAGAATTGAGTGAATGTGGAGGCTTGGAAGAAGTAGTGCCAAGATTGGATGGGGCGGAGGGTGTACATCAGATACACTTGTTTTTGTGTTGGTCAGCTTTGTTTTCTAAATAAGGAGTTGGGATGAACGAGAAGGGAGAACGTACCTCCAGCGAAGAAATAGCATTGTGCTCCGAGCATCGAGTACCGCAGGGAGCCTAGCCGTCGGCATGCTAGGGTGAAGCAAGAGTCTCCCTGCTGCAACTCTTTGGCATACAAGCGAGCAGATGAGTTGGAAACACCTGATGTTGTTGCGTCTGCCGTGGCCGTCGAGCTGGACCGGTCAAAAGGCGTAGCTACAACTCCCAATGCGCAGGCCAGCAGCACGAGGCACGACCAACCATCCCAGCCCACGCCGCTATCAGCACACTTCCGACCATGCTTCACTAGCGACTCAACGTCCAGAATTGGGTTCTTGGTATAGACGTTGGTGAGAAACCTATCTATCAAGGCAGGAATCTGCTCATCATCTAGTGGCGTTAGTCCCACTGATGATGATCCCGTTGGTAAATCCGGAACTGCTGAGGGTGATGCCGCAGGACGACTTGACGGCGGCGCGTCGCTGTTGTCCGGGTGGAAAAGAAGACCGACGAGGGCGTTGGGCGGGTATTTATTTTGGAAGACGTCCCATTGTAGAACGGTGTCGGCGCTGGCACGGTGAGGTGGGATGCGGAGGAAGTCCCGAGATGGCTCCACGAGAGTGGCAGAGGTTGAAGAGGCGTTGTTTGGAATGGATAGTTGAGGATCTAAAGAGAGAGCTGTATGAGCTTGCGGTGCTGCTGTTGTAGCTGCTGCAACGGCTGCTTGTTGTTGGCGATTATACAGATTACCTGGTAAGGTGTTAATAGGAGTCCTAACTACTCCTTATTCATTCTGGGGTCCTTAACATACTCTGGTACTGTGTTTGCTTCACGCTGTCTAACTCTTGGCGGAGATTATCAAGGCGCTCTAAGATGGTATGAGTGGCCGTTTCGAGACTGAATCTATCGTCAGTATAAGTCGAAGTAGCAGGATAGGAGTTATTTTACGTACGTGATTTTATCGCTTGTGTCATTAAGGTACTCGCAGACAACGCCGCTGGCTCGGCATATGGCACAGCATGGTCTCTTCTTGTCGCACTTGACCTTGCGTAGACGACAGGCTTGACAAGCTGCTTGCCGCCGCTGTGCTGAGCGTATTAGCTATCTTGGCCTTGAAAATCATATTGAGAAGGTTTATATGGGGATTATGATGGAGGACTCCAAGTTGAGACGGTTGTCATGTGCAGTGTGTGATGAAGGCTGGCTTACACCAGAATTAGACGTCTTCTCGTCATGAGACCCCTTCTGCTTCTTGGCCGGCGGCTCCCCGAAGTGATCCTCATTATGCGACCCCCGCGATCTGTTTCCCGGGGACGAGTGTACCATGGTGTCGGTACCGCTCCTTATCCATGCAAATTTCAAGTACTATCGTGGGGAACCAACTCAGAATGTCGGTCCCATTTTTTCGGCGGATATTCTGCGCTTCTGCCTTCTCATGCATGTAAAAATAAAGGCAATGACGGCTCAGCTCGTAGATCCGGTCCGTCGTGAACGAGCGAAACGGAAGGCTTCTTGGTCCCCTTTAACAAGAATGACGGGGACATCGGTCGGAATCGCCGTGGGCAGGTTTGGAGTAAAATAATCTCCACTGTAGGACCGTTTGTTTGATTCTCCACAGATGGGGAGGAGCAAGTGCGTTAGTGAGCGCTAGAGCGTCTCCGGGGGGAATGCGGGATTTCTCCCCGAGGGGAGCGAGGTGAGCTGAGCAGCGTAGGTTGGGTTGTTGTGAGGGTGTCGTGAGTGTCGATCTTTCATATATCTCGCAGGAGATCGCATTGATAATCTACATGTTCGTGAAACAATGGATGTCATTACTGTGCCCTTACTGTCTTGTTTCACTGGAAGACCGGCACGGCTCGGCAACGCCGTGTTAGCTTGTTTGAGGCGATCACCATCACTAGACTCAAATATTCTTCTAGAATAGCGGAAGATCCTCACTACTAGTTACGTATAGTACCTACAATTGGCGGGCGAAAGCCGAGGCTTTGTCTTATTCTGTCAGTTGGCCAGTCTAAGTGAGATTCCGGTGGTCCGCTCAGAGCTACGGGGGGTCCATGAATCCAGATTTCACAAAGCGCTTCGAGCCAAGCTACAAGTGGGCGCATATCTTGGGCCCTATTATCCTGACATGCAGTGAAAAGTCTGGACTTTGTAATTTGGGTAACTAATGCCTCCATCCAAGACTAAATCTCACGATACTTGACGCCAAGCTATGAATTGGCACATCTCTTGAAACCGCCCCATCCTACCCATGGCATCCACCACCGTTAGGTAATGAATGACGCGGGAGGCTTGACAAGCGAGTGATGTTCGCCTTCACCGAAACATTCGGCGCCACGTGGGATCGTTCATTCAGCTCGGGCATTTCACCTGGAATTCCCCTTCTGATGAACTAAATGAGGAAGGCTACGCGTACCCCGGATTTCATTTCGTTCGTGCGCCCATCAGCGCGGCTGGGTGACGCTTGGTGCCGAAATCATATCTCGCCGCATGGTTGGAAGATCTCCGCAAGTATACGGTCACAAAGAGCTAACCATGAGCCAGTCTAATCTAGTCATTCGTAACTACTACGATGATGAATATTGGAGCAACGTGTGGACGCTCACAATTCCTGGGCGGTAAGGTTTTCACACCAGGCAGCCGTCTATTAATTAGCCCTGGTCCGACAAGATTTACACACAATGCGGCATTCACTCACTCCCAGCTCTATGGTCACCCACTCACATCAGTCAGAACCAAAATCGAACCACTGCTGCGTACTACCGCCCCAATCACAGTCTTCCGTGGCAAGCTACCTCTCGATCTAACGGCTTGTCCAAGCTCCACAACTACCGGCCCCGCAAACCGGACATTGCCTTTCCCAAGCCTATTGCTTAAAAGCTTTTAAGCAGCGGGAGAAGCATGTGGAGAACATTGGTAGATGGATCCCCGTCGAAGCCTTTTCCGGCTTCTGACTGGCTCAATGCTCCGGCTCGGGGTGAAAACCGCTCAGTCCCCGAGGCTGATGGCGACGGGGATTATTCAATAAGCAGCACGAAGCTTCTCGCTTGACCGCACGGGAATGGGGTAAACGCGCGGTGGCTAAGCATCGTGCTAGCGTTCACCGTGTGTCATGTGTTGATTTTCTCCGTAGGGATGTAGAAATGCACTCCAGACCTTGCCTCGTCTCCACACAGAGAAGTTTACGGATGGGGAGAGCAAAAAAAAGTGGAAGTTGAGATTGCTTGCCCTTGGGGTCTCCAACCCGCATCTCCATGCCACGGTCGGTTCCGTTGCATTCCTGAAGTATTAAAAGGGCCCGCATGCCCTCCACCCCCGACATCGTGGAATCGATCAGCATGTCATAATACGAGATCTCTCTCAGGCCCATCAAACGAGGCTCACGAATTTATCTATTATTGCCCTCCCTCTACCTGATATCACGGTGACCTCTTGCCCACTATGGCCAAGGGCCCAGTCGTGACCGATAGTCCCCTCCGGGGCTGGATCGGCAAATACAACGTCGCTAACAAGCTCTACAAACAAAGTCTTCTCAACGTCTGCTGTCTCGTCGCCGGTCTGTCCATCTTCTCCTTCGGTTATGACCAAGGCCTGATGGGCGGCGTCAACACATCTCGCAGCTATGTCGAGCTCATGAAAATTGGCGAATGGGACGAGGCTTCGGGCATGGTCCAAATTACCAACCCAGGTCTGCAGGGACTTATCAATGGCTGCTTTTATCTTCCTGGGACGTTGGTCGGATGCTTGTTGGGAGGCTGGTTTGGTGACAAGTTTGGACGTACAACCACGATTGGTTGGATGTGCGTCTGGGCTTGCGGTACGGCTGCTATCATGGCTTCAGCTCAAAGTTCGGATATGATGATTGTCGCTCGCGTGGCTAACGGCATGGGAACGGGTATTCTCAACGCTGTTACGCCTGTGTGGGCGACCGAAACGGCTTCTTACCAGTCTCGGGGTGCCTTTGTGTCCAGCCAGTTTACGCTCAATATTGCTGGTGTTGTCGTGGCCTACTGGTTGCAATTGTGAGTTGCCATATGAACGGATCTAGAGCAATTGATCATGTTACTGACTGTGAAACACAGCGGCACGTCCAAGATGCCTGACCCGTACTCATCCTTCATCTGGCGATTCCCCATCGCCTTCCAGATTGTTCCGCTTATGGTACTCTTCTGCGTCATCTGGTTCATGCCCGAATCTCCACGATGGCTCGTCAGTCAAGGGCGCGAGGACGAGGCTCGCTTCATTCTCCAGCGTCTGCGTGGCTCCGAGGGTGAGGATGGTGAGCTCGCCGAATCGGAACTGCAGGACATCATCAACATGCGTAACCTTGAAAGTGAGACCTCTCACAAGTCGAGCTATTTCCACATGTTCTTCGGAATTGGCCAGGGCAAGCTTCACACAGCCCGTCGCGTTCAGCTTGTTATTTGGCTACAGATCTTCCAGGAGTGGGTTGGCATTGCTGGTATTACCATCTACGGACCGACCATCTTCTCTATTGCGGGTATTGGACCTGACGATCGTCTCTGGGTGAGCGGTCTGAACAACATTACCTACATGGTGAGTACAGCCTTTATTTACTTTTTTTTATTTAAGAATTCACTAACATCGCTAGTTCTCTACTTTAATCTGCGTCTTCACGCTCGACCGCATCGGCCGCCGCTGGACTCTGTGGTGGGGAGCTGCCGGCCAAGCTGTGTCCATGTTCGCTGCTGGTGGTCTCGCCCGAGCTACAATGGATGCTAGCGAAGGAAACAAGGACGGTGTTGGCGGCGGCGCCACCTTTTTTGTCTTCCTTTACACGGCCATTTTCGGCGCGACCTGGCTTACTGTACCCTGGTTGTACCAGGCTGAGATCTTCCCACTGAGGATCAGAGCAAAGGGAAATGCTTTCGGTGTTGCTGGATGGTCTATCGGAAACGGATGGTGCGTCTTCCTGCTCCCGACCATCTTCGACCGCATCCACGAGAAAGCGCTGTACATCTTCGGTGCCGCCAACGTTATTTCCATTGTCATCACTTGGGCACTCTACCCTGAATCTAATCAGCGGACGTTGGAGGAGATGGATCTGGTGTTTGCGTGCGACAGCATCTGGAACTGGGAGGCGGAGAAGAACTTTGCACGCATCAAAGACGAGAACCCGCAGCTTGTGCAGGCGGCTAAAGCGGGAGACATGGTTGATCCGGAGACTGGTCTTGTCAGCTCTCGTCGTGCCAGCCGTGCGACAGTTGAGCATGCTAAGGCTACGATGGAGAAGAAGGAAGTCTCGGATTAGATGACAGCATTTTTCACTAATTGAGTTCAAATTTCTTCATCTATAGTCGTTCTCTTTCTGTACTCTTGGTAAAGAATTAGACTAAGCACTCAACCTCGTTGCTTATTTGGTGTATTGTCTTATGATGGTGTTGATGCATTTGACTTTTCTCTATGAAACTTCCAATCTTAGGAGCGGTCAAGTTGAAAAGAGTCTTCTTCTGGGGCTGCCTCTACTCTTGCAAGTACCTCCCGTGTGACTCGGATGCCCCCGGCAAGCAGCTAGCAACTTGACAAGGATCCCGAGTCCGAAGTTGGAGACGCCCCGCGACTCCCGTCGCCTCCCCCAAGTTATGGAGCCTCGGCCCCGCTAGTCTCCCTCCACATGCTAAACAACCCTCTGTCATGTCAGACCACCTTCTTTCTTTGTTCTCTTCTTCCATCAACTGAGACTCTTCCAGCATACGATGGCTTCCGAAACCAAGCCCGTTATCATTGTTGGCGCTGGGCTCGCCGGGCTCGTCGCAGCTTTCGAGCTGTCCCGGCGCGGCGTGCCGACCTTGCTCCTAGACCAAGAGAACCGTGCCAACCTAGGTGGACAAGCCTTCTGGTCTCTCGGCGGTCTCTTCATCGTTGATTCAGCTGAGCAGCGTCGCCTGGGCATCAATGACTCGCGCGAACTTGCCATGCAGGACTGGATGGGCAGCGCGCAGTTTGACCGCGACCGAGATGACTACTGGCCACGACGATGGGCCGAGGCGTTTGTGGACTTTGCTACGGATGAGATGGAGAGTTATGTGAAGAAACGTGGGTTAGGGTTTCTCTTCAGTGTTGGCTGGGCAGAGCGCGGAGATGGCAGGGCTGACGGGCATGGTAACTCGGTGCCGCGTTTCCACTTGTCGTGGGGTACTGGACCAGAGGTGGTACGGGTCTTTCAGGAGCCTGTATTGGAGGCAGAGAAGAAAGGCATTGTTGAGTTCAAGTTTCGGCACGCCGTCGACGAACTGATTGTGGATGAGTCCGGTCGCGCTGTGGGTGTACGGGGCCGGGTACTGGAGCCGGATGATTCAGACCGGGGCGTCAAGTCAGCGCGGGTAGCAGTCGACAGCTTCGAGATCTACGGTTCAGCGGTGGTAGTGTCATCCGGCGGCATCGGGGGTAATGTCGAAGCCGTGAAGAAAGCATGGCCGTTGGATAGATTAGGTCCCAAAGTCCCGGAGAATGTTGTTGTCGGAGTTCCAGCTCACGTTGACGGGCGCATGATTGGCATCGCCGAGCAAGCTGGTGCGCATGTCATTAACCGCGATCGCATGTGGCACTATACCGAAGGCATTCAAAATTGGGATCCCATCTGGCCAATGCATGGTATCCGTATTTTGCCGGCACCTTCGTCTCTGTGGCTGGATGCTACCGGCAAGCGGTTGCCTAACTTCCTCTTCCCTGGTTCGGATACTCTGGCTACGCTGAAGCACATCTGCTCAACCGGTTACGACTACACCTGGTTTATCCTCGACCAAACTATCATCGCCCGCGAGTTTGCCCTGTCTGGGTCTGAGCAGAACCCTGACATCACTGGGAAGAGCATCTGGCAGTTCCTCACCCAGCGCGTGCTCGGCAAGAAAGGCACTGGCGCTGTTCAGAACTTCCAGAAGCACGGCGCCGACTTTGTCGTCCGTGATAACCTCGAGGATCTAGTTGAGGGAATGAACGGCCTAGCTAGCGAGCGCGATGGGCCTAAGCTATCTTACGAGGATGTTGAGAATGTTGTGAAACTGCGCGACAGCCAGATGAACAACCCTTTCTCCAAGGATGCCCAGGCTATGCTCATCAATAACGCGAGGCAACTGTGGACTGACAAGCGCAGCCGTGTCTCTCCACCGCACAAGCTGCTCGACCCGGCCCATGGTCCGCTCATCGCTGTTCGCCTGAACATCCTAACCCGCAAGACTCTCGGTGGCATCGAGACAAACCTCAGCAGCAATGCAATGAAGGCAGATGGCTCACCATTCCCAGGCTTGTACGCTGCGGGCGAGGCAGCTGGATTCGGTGGAGGAGGTGTCCATGGATACAACTCCCTTGAAGGGACTTTCCTTGGCGGCTGTATCTTCTCGGGTAGGGCAGCTGGGATAGCGATTGCTGATGAAGTGCAAGGGAAGAGCCAGGCGGCTCAGCAAGGGTCAATGTCTTCGAAGTTATGATATGTGAAAGCGTGAACAGACCATCACTTAAATAACGTAAATGTATATGTATGTGCTTTGATTATCATTTGCACTGTCTTGCACAAAGCAGCCAGAACCGTGTTATCCGTGATTTTTTCTCATGACTCTACACGAATATACAAATCAGTGTTTAACCCATTTTGGTAGTAAGTCATGGTCTACGTGTTGGTCGGGCGAAAGTGCAGTATGCCACCGAAGATGCACCCTCCAGAAGGCTGCGTCGAGGACCGCGAAAGTGAGGCGACAAGGCAAATGAGACTATATAAATGATTCATATTGCCAATATGTGCGCACTCTTCTCTGTCAAGGGAAATAGTAGCTACGTTTTACACTTAATATCATTGGAACAACATCTGACCCGCACCATGGATCCGCAAATTCAGTCAAGTCTCTTACGTCTGCCTGCTGAAATTCGTAACATGATTTATCTGGAAGTCTGGAAGTCATGCGGACTGCGTCAACACCTATTTTGGCATGAGGAAGCCAACTCAAATGCCCTCAGCGGGCACTTTTGGCGCTGGCCGTGCTCTACCGACTACGGGGGGGTCACAGATGCTCTACAAACTGATATCCAGTTTCATTGTGACTCTACCGAAATGCACTATGGGCAATATTTCAGACATGATAAGCTATCTCGTCGACTCTGGTCTCCTTGGATTAATCATTGGGCCTGTGAAGAACATTACTGCAGTGAATGTGGTATTGATGCTAAGGAGTCGACATTCTCGTCTTGCCCACCCCAACCTTGTCGGAAGAGAGAGCAGCATAACATCCCTTTACATGGATGCGGCACCTACATGTCGATGCTATTATCATGTAAGATAATGTGAGCAAATAGGAATTTCTTTTGTCTTCTCTCTCCAATACTACCCTGCTAATAATACTCATGACTAGGTCATCGGAATGCCTTCGTTCTATCTTCAAATCTACTACTTTCGTTTTCAACGACATGACGTCGTTACAAAAGATGACCGGAAGTTGCCAGACAATGCTTACAAGGCATTCATTAGCTACGCCGTCCAAATCTCCGTCTCCGGCATATTTCCCGGCATTCTTTCAGCATGTTCGTAGCCTTGAGATCGCCCTTGGATCAGATTTCATGACCTCCATTCCCTGCGTCAATCGGACCCCGACGATACTCGAGAACCCGCATGATGCTTTTGACTTTCACTGGCTGCAACTTGAAAGATTCCAGAATCTGCGACATCTGAATATTTGGATATCAGCACGATCAAGTAGAAGAGCCCCGCTTGGCCGAGTAGGACAAGGAATCACTGAGCTGCGCGCAGAGTCGCTAAAGAAGGCCTTGGCCAACCTTGGGACTGTGAAAAGATTGACAATCAGCTCGCCGCTTCATCATAGCATAGAGCCAGACGAAGGCTTTGTACAGGGGATCACGCTGCCTGGACATCAACTATGGAAAAGGTCGACAGGTGACCGGGCTCATCCGGTTCCGGGCTATACGATGCCAGGTAAAGAATGGAACTCGCTCATTTTCACGAGCAACTCAAGAAGAGTAATTGGCTGAGATTTCAATACAGAGCTAGTGAAGTTTGAAAGGGTGGTTTAATAATTGGAGGAAGTATTGTGGTGGTAGTAATGCAAGATTTATGAAACTAATAGATAACTCATCGCATTGCCTTCACTGCCTTCTTTCTTCTGATTAAGCGACCGCAAGATGACCAGGTACTATTCGGCCAAATGATGGCTTCAAGCTCTTCAACGTTTTGAACTTACATGGCATTAGTATCAACTTCTATGATCCATTCCCAAAACACTCAGATCACAGCACGAGCGTCGCTGACCTCTACAAAGTGTGTAAGCTTAATATCTCTTGCACTTTTCAGAGATGACTTACCTTCTCCCTGTTGCTTAGCCTTAATAGCGTTGTAGAAGAGAGCCAAGTCTAATGGAATTTTCTCTCCAAGCCATATGGCATGCTGCGTATGGTCTCTGAGCTCGCTAATTGTCGGATCCACATTAGGGTCGTTGGTGTTGGGATGGACCAGCGCTGAGAGATCGCCCCTCCACATGGCGAGCCAAGGTACGAAGGCTCCAAACTGTGCTGGCGTGAAGATATTGACCTCGAACATGGCTACGGGGTGAGGTCCGATCGGTTTATCCCAGAAGCGGTAGATTCTCAGTTCGGGAACTAAATCGACCCATGAGCACTGCATGCGGAGACTCTCGCTACTAACACTCACATTCTCGCCGGATTCGCTCCCATAGCGCCTTTGCAAATTTGAGCTGTTTTTCATTGTTTTGATAATAGTATATATGCACATCGCTGCAGTGGAATACCTCATTAGCCTTGAGCACTTTCATGCGCGGTCTGAGTACGGCATGGATGGCACGTGTTCCTGCGCAGGTTCGACTTACAAACCACCCCTCCTGTCTTTGTTTAGCGGATCCGGAAACACCTCGTAAGCTTTACTCAGTGAGTCCGACTCGGGATTCTTGAAACTTTTGCCGTCGTCATTACGCTCCTCCGAGAGCGGAGGGGCATCCTCATAGCCTGCGAGAGGCCATGTATGCTCTTTAGCAACTGTATCGAAAGGCGGCGGGAGGGGCATCTTCTATGTGAGGCTGAACTGGAGGGGGCTTTGGGCTAGTGATTTGAGAACTAATCTCAGCTGATCTCAATCAGATCGTGAAGCTTCTTGCTAATGAAAGATGGCAACACTATCTGGTTGTAATAGTAGTCTGAGGTGGATTGAAAATCGGATGAAAACGACAAAAGTTCTCAGTTGCTCCGCTTCGGATGGTGCTGATTGATAAGCGGGGGTAACTTTAATATGATGCCCATCACGCTACCGCGCGGGATACGAAGCCCTGACGACACTACCGCGCGCGAAGAAACTTAGATATAGCCAATTACTGGATATATCATTCAGTGGCGTTCTGTCATCAGCAACGCCAATTCTGACATGCCTCCGCCATCGCGTAAATGAGAGATGAGTCCCAACATGCCCGAAATTCGGTGGTATTGGGGAATCAGAAAGGGAAGGTCGTTGTATCCAAGGCCCTCGATTCTTTCATCTCACTCATCAGTTGCGCCTTCTCCATTGGCTTGTCTGATTTAAATCTTGCGTCGCACATGGAGGCCGATTGATTTGACGCAACCGCTGTCGGACCTGTCGAGTCACGGCTATCTGGTGATGCGGTTGTTGACAGTGAAGACCGGTCATCTTGTCGGCCAAAACCTGGTGCTGATGATCCCCCAGTGTGATCTCCCGAGAGATCTGCTGGTAGTGCACGAAGCTCGGCAGGCTTTTCTGTAGAAGACCGGCAGAATTCGGACTTGCTGCACCGAGTTCCCGCCAGCGTTGAGGATTTTAGGCCATCGAAGTCGGCAAAGGCAGTCGGTCGGCTATCGCGATGCGACTTAGAGTCGTCGTGATCATAATCACGGCCAGGTCCCCCGAGCAAGCAACGAGGTCGCCCAGCTAAAAACGCTTGCTCAGTGATTCTAGGAAAAGTCATCCTATGATATATGAATGCAAAGTTTATACCTTGGCCAAGTCCGACGAAATGACGCAAACGCGAAGATTCGAAAGTAGCACGAAGCAGTGAAGCTTGAAGTTGGCATGAGAAGAAGTCATCCTTGACATATTTCTTAGTCGAACAGGCGGGCTTATTAACCATTATCAGTTAGGAGAGAGAAAACTTGCGTGTCAAACACAATGGTTCTTTAGGGGCGGATCGGAGGCCATTTAGTGCCCACCCAATCCTCTTCTATATCGGTTAGAATCTAGATGCAATATTTGAGGCGCTCATCTTAGATTATTTGAAAAGTAGCCAAATCCACCACTATTTCTACTTATTCAGACGTGGCGCTCTCTCAATGTCCCTCCAATACAAACAAGCTTCCCTGCGAATATCATCATCCTCCGCCTGCGTACCACCCTCCTCCTTTGGCTGCACAACCAATTGTTTCCCAGGGTCATCGCCCAATTCATTCCCTTCCGGCTCATACATTGGCCATTTCGGGCTCCCTGGATATCTGTGCGTATTGGGATTCCCCGTTGTGACGAAGCTCGCTAGGTAGGCGTGGTAAATATGGCTAATCTCGGGATACTGCACCGCCGGCTCGTCCCAGGTGTACTTTGCGTCCGCCCCATGCGGGATGCCTTTCCATTCGGGGTAACTCTGGTTGGTGTTGAATCTCACTTTCCACGTCGGCACTCCTGCTGCGGCCGAGCGGTAGGCTGACTCCTGGCCCGGGCATATGTACCCATAATCGCTCCACGCTGCCGAAAGACGATCGTACTGAGTGCTGTTGGGCGAATTGGCGAAGGGAGAGTCAGGGTCTGTGGCGGGATCTGAGTACAGTTCTTCAAGGAGCTCCAAATCGGTCTCGTTTAGCTGAGGTGAGATGTTATACATAAAGTCCATGAACTCTTCGTTAGTCTCCAGATCTCCAGGCAGATACAACTTGGCCTCGTCTGTGACCGTGGAAGCAAGAATTGGAACATGGTAGAACGTGCCGTCAACACCTGACTGTGCGCCGCTTTTCTCAAACAATGGGCCGCCATGGACAGGCTGGAAGGGCCAGGTAGTAGCAACTTCGTTGTCTTTGAAGATCTTGGTACTAATGTCGCGGATCTCGTCAATGTCGGCGGAGCGTAGGCACTCTAGCGTCTCCTCATTGTCGTCAAGGTCGTCGCAGCCAATGTAGCTCATATACTCGTCGTACTGCTCTTTGTACAGAGGATACGATGCGTTGGGGAAGTTGCGCGATGTGACTGATCCAGATTGGAGAATGACGCCCGCGAAAAGTGGCTCGGCGCCCTTGTCGTCGCCGTACTGGTGCGCGTGGTGAATGCCTGAGCTGTGAGCACCGGCGCTTCTGCCGCCAATGGTAATGGCATCGGGGTCGCCTCCGAATGACTCAACATGTTTGTGGATGAACTCCAGGAACAGACGCTGGTCCCGAATGTTGATGTTCGCCAGGCCTTCATCTAAGAAGAGTTCTGAGGGTAGGGAGCCGAGAGAGTTGACACGGTAGTGGAAGGACACAACAACAATGGGTTCTTTGGAAGAAGCAGCGAAGGAGGCACCGTCAAAGCTCGTGTACGATCCGGACATGAAGTAACCGCCGTGGATCCAGACAAGAACGGGCAGCTTCTTGTCGAGCGACGTCTGAGTCCGATAGACGTTGAAGTTGAGGCAGGCCTCATCCTGCATATCTTCCGTGATGGTGTCCGAGATCTCTTGAACACAGGCTTTGCCGTATTCATCGGCAGCCTTGACTCCATCGAAGGGCTCTGCCCAGACTGTCGGCTTGAATCGTCTATCGCCGACGGGCTGTACAGCATAGTCCATGCCAAGCCAGGCATCTACAGCCTGAGGAAGCTCATCGCCGCCATATGTCTCGTTGATGGTAGTGCCGCTGAATGTCCCATATCCTTTGAGCTCGACGGGGTTGTAAACTTCGCCGCTGGCATAAGACAGAACAGCCTGTGAGGCTGCGGACAGCAGGGCGGTCATGGCAATGGAGCGCGTCATAATCTCTCAGTACACTATGAGTTGAACCTAGTGGGCCATCAAGTTCAAGTCAACGTGCAACGAGCGGGGGGGAGTCTTTAGATATACCGAAAGCCTAGGTCATAATCCCGGCCTCCCACGTTGCCGAGTGTCCGATGGCGAGCAACCCTGGAAGGTCCCCACGATAAGCCTTCGGGATAGAATCGGTTGTCAATGTAACTGCCGGACTTGAACATGTATCCGTAGCCGGAGTCGCTCACTTCCCTGTCTCGCCGCGGGGAACCCTGGCATATCTAGTCCCGGACTGTTCTTCTGGCCTCCGACGGGGTGGGGCCGATGATGCCGATCTTCTATCGTGTGTGAAGGCAGCGTCAGCAAATGGAACGCTTCAAGGGTAAGCAATTGAATTTGAAAGATCCGGCTTCCCAAAATAAGATGACTGGGATTTGGCGATTGACGCAATGCGATCTTGGCCGCTATATCAGCTCGGACATTGTATCCCGAGCGATTACCCGTACCTGACTGAGGTAATAAAGTAGCCATGCCTGCCAATATCATCGCTTTGAATAATTGCAATCATTGTTCTCATGCTGAATGTTCCAGTGATCAAGTCTCTCGGTAAGGTGAGCTGTTCGTCGAACAAACATTTTCGACCAAAGGAGTTTTCTCCAAAGAGCTCTGCATTATGGGTGAGTGTGTGATTCACGGCCAGCGTCCCTCGAGGCTCCAAATGCCCTTATAAACGATTGTTGTCTTGTCGTCAATTGAAATCCATCAAGTCAATCCCGCAATGCCTCGCTATCTTCCTCTGTCTTCACGCGCTGATAGCGTTGCCGTCTAGTGAAATAAAGCCTGGCCAGTTTCCACAACCCGATAGCAACCCCGATTAGGGATAGACATGTTGCCACAATGCCTAGAATAGTGAGCAAAATATTGTTGCCTATCCATTTGAACATGTAATTGTCCCAATTATCCCACGATCCGCCCTTCGTCTCCGAGAAAAATGTTGATGGCGCAGCGCCTGGTCGACCGTCCATCATGACCCTGGTCAGCTCGGGCTTTCCACTGGGGAGAGCCTTGTGATAGCGTTGCCAGATATCCGTGATGAACCATTGCCCTGTCGCGTAGCTGATAGTCAAATACGGTAGCGGGTAGTTCCAGGAATAGGAAAGGAGAGAATCTGTAACAAGTTCCCAGAAAGGATGGTTTGGCTGTGCTCCTAGGATGTTGTTGCTCAAGGCGCCGCGACCACCATCGGTGAGCCACGTCGGGTAGTAGAGGAGAGGTTCGAGATTCTGTTTGCAGCCCTGAAAGACACATCAGTATGTAGTAGCTTGTAGAGGAAAACCCGGGGTCTCGCCGCACATTATCGAGGTCAATGTAAATGCCACCGTAATGCCTCATGAGAAAGTATCGAAGCGCGTCGACCCTTTGAACAGGATAGGTGAACCCATCGTACGTTTCCAAAAACCAGGGGTATTCCCTCTCTATAAATTCGCGCGATGGCTTCCCTGTCCATAACTAGTGATCCGACATAATTAGCACAAGATCTTCGTTTTTATAACAGTGTATTTCGCGACAATCATACAATGTACTCCCAGTCTTCATGCAGCTTCATGCACGAATGTCGGGCGTCATCCCACGTGTCCGGTATGGTCGCATTGGCGTCGTCATGCCAATTGTGAAAGATTTGATGGATGATGCGAGGAATATACTTCGTTCCCTTCTCATCGTCGTTGCTCTCGAAGGCGGCAGCAATTTCGCCTTGGGTCAGCGTGACGCCTGCGTGCTCTCTGAAGATCCCTCGAATTCGAGCATTCAGCCTGAGACCCACAAACACGACAAGCGCAATAGTGGCGCACAAAACAAACAACAAAAATGGTCTGCGAGTGGACCGAAAGGCGCGGAGGCCCATCTTTGTGCGCACCCAGCGTCAATAGTCAGGTCACTAGTCCCTTGGGAGCATGCAGATCGAGCGCCACAAGCCTATGTCCAAGGCACCAAGACACCATCGGTCGGAGAATTCGTACTAGACGAAGCTGTCAAATGCAGAGTAAAGAAGTGGGAGGGGAGCTTCGAGGCGAAAGTCTTTAAAACAAGCAACTTGGGGCATTAATAGCATTGTCATCTTATCTTCTTCAAGATTCCTTTATGACTGATAGCTGTGTGACGAGGCTGGCCCACCAATCCGGGCACTTGTAGTGCGAGACCAGGGTTCTAAGCCAACCGATTGTCAACGTTGTGGAATATGCGGCGCGCGTTGGAGATAAGGCCTTATTGCGACACTAAAGTACATGTATATTGGTGATCATCTGTGAATGTCGCTTGGTTGATGTTTCCAACGCAGCACTGATGCCGTTGTTTTCGGAATAAAAGTATAGAAAATAGAAAAACATAGGTTCGAGAGAAAGAAGAGTGAAAAGAATATTGTTTGTGTTCCTTTCAACTACAAATACTATCCTAATATTTATCATGATTCAAGAAGTACTAACTCCTAACCTAGACCACCATTAATCATTCCATATTTAGTTCCCAGATCCTTGATGCCGTCCAGAGCTGGAAATATAAATCCAATAACGTATTTCAATGTTCATAAAAGGTGCTAATATATCCAAAAACCCCCTGTGGACTTGTGTACGTGTTTTGTCGAATTCAACCCAGTTTGGTCACACTCCTCAATGCTATGCCATACAAATCGTGACTTAATGCAATCCCTCATCAGTGGACAATGGATTTCTTCCAGTATGGCTATGTGCAATCGCACACTATTGACATTGCCGTCTGGGGATCGCCTTAGGAAATGGCGACTAAATCCTCATCAAACTCCACCAGCTTCGGCAGTCGGCTTGTGAGACGCTCCATGACTGATCGCTTGGCGCAACAGTAATCCGCTATCTCTAGCTTTCGCAGATCGGGAAAACGTTCCTTGCGAAAGATGACATGTTAGTGTCTCAAACTCCATGAAGAAAGCAAAATGCCAGATCCACACTCACCGGAATCTGCTCGAACAAAGGCTCCGTATCCTCCTCCTCAACCCGATACGAAATAGGGTTGGGCTCGTTGATATCAGGAAAGATCTCACAGTGAGGATCGAAGCTGAGCTCCGTAACCTTGTTGGGGCCGATCCTGGGGATGTGTCGTTGGAGACTATCCACGAACATTTGAACTGAAGTGAGTCTGGGGAAGCGAAGCCCCTCCAGAGCTCTGTCACACCAGCTTGCGTCTTCAGCTGTTACGCTGTTCAAAACAGCCTTCTCGACAGCGCTGGCATATATATTCCGTCGAGGAGACTCGCTGACGGCGGCGAAGACTGAAGGAAGCGTCCATTTGTTCCAGGTGCCGGGCACGTCCGTAGGGTCTCTCCAAAGGAAGGGAATTGCTTCGGTGAACCATAGCCTGTTGACGAGACTGCACTGGAGCAGGACCGAGTTGCTACCGACCCATTCTTTCTCAGCTACTTGGAAATCCCAATCTTTGACGCTGAGCCATGACAGAATCTCAGAAATGATCTCTGGCAAGAGCATGGCCTTGTGTGGGTTCTTGGCTGCCATAATGCTCGGGGTGTTGCTGTAGCCGACTGTATGAGAATGTGGAAATCGAGAAGAAGAAGAAGAATGGTTTCTGGCTGGATTTATGTATTGGTTGTCAGCACGGGTCGATTGAGTCACTGCCAACGCCAGTGACTGGAGGCCAATGACCATTCCGAATACGGGAGGCTGCATTGGAAACATTCTGTCAGGTTCAATTGTCTTCCTAACTAAACGCAACCAACCGTCCAACAATGCAATGTCGCCGAAGTTAGCATGACTTTCGATTGGGTTAGTTAATGTTCCCCACCCCCCTGCTGATGTGTTGCAGGACAAGCCGAAGCAAACAAGAAAAATGATGGGCTGGATATCTCCTTTCTGTATTCGATATAGGCCATCCACCACAGAGCCTGCTCGAACACAATCGAGGCATAGTCGCTTGCTATCATGCAGACCGCCTGACGCAAGCCTCGCTAAACAAGCGGGATTTTCTGCAGCTTGACCAGGCTAAAGATGGGTGCTGGAGGCAAACGAAAACTTATAGGGCTTTCATCGAGTGATCTGACCTCACCTCGGTGATCCTCAATCGGTGTCAATAGCCAACGACAACACTAGTCAGTGTGGAATTAGAGGCAACAAAAATTTGAGGCATGTCCAAGATTGGTGCTTGGGGAAAGGAGATTCGGCAAATAGAATTTGAAGGAATAACCAGGCTTGCTATTAGATATTCTAGAAAGTTAAGTAGTCACATTATTCATACCGCTTGAACTGCACCCATGTTCAATCCGCAAACAGAGCCGAACGTCCAAACTTGGAATTAGATGCTCTCGTGAAGACTTTCCTTCTCAGCTTTGATCTTGGGCATTAAATGCTTCCATGGATAAGTCCCCGAGAACGGCTCCTCTGAAGGAATGTAGTCAACTACCAGCGAGTCCTTGGCTCGGATACCACAACGGAGCTTCGCCATGATGGGATCCACTATAGACAACAGATACCAGGCCAGAATGTAGTATAGCCAGTTGTCCCAAGACTGCACACGCGAAACCGCCCACGAGTGTGTCATGTCTCCATTCAGTGTACGAAGCCTCTCTTTTTCAAAGTCACTGAAAACCTTGGTTAGACGCGTACCACTTAGTTGGTCGTCTTTGGACTCCTTCATCGCCGCGTTGAGTCCATTGCAGATACAAACAATGTCCTGCAGGCCGTTGTTGAGACCCAGACCTCCGTTAGGCGTGTACTTGTGGTTTGCGTCGCCAGCAATGACCACACGACCGTGACTGAGTTTCTTTACGACACCTTCCTCTAAGAGGGACATGCCCGCAGTCTTTTTGTTGAAAACGTCCTTAAACTTGATCTTGTCGGACAAACACCACTCGGCATACTTTTCGGCGAACGCATCAATGTCTTCCGAAGTATATTTCCGGTACTCGTTGGTCGGTTTGGGGAGTTTTTCGAACATGAAGACCCAAGCTCTCTTCTTGCCGGGGATGAAGATGCTAGAGCGGTCCTTAGCCTCCGTATCGGTAACGGCTCCCGGGACGGCCGACTCAGGCAGGGGAAAGCTGCACCAAAGGCACTTGTAATAGGCAGTGAATGGTCTCTCGGGATCCCAACTGGCCCGAGGGTTCGCCTTCAGTGCTTGCTGTCGCATGTACTGCCTCGTGAAGCTATACACTCCGTCCGCGCCTAAGATCATCGATCCAGTGAAGGAGCTTCCGTCGGCGCAAGTTACGGTCACATCGTTTGCTGTTTCTGTGATGCCTTCGATGCGCTTTTTGGGTAGGACTTTTTCCTTCGCTGCTTCGGGAAGGTTATCGTAAATGATCTGAACAAGTTCGGCTCGATGATAGGCATGCGGAGCGTAACCAAAACTAAGTAAAGTTTAGCAACACGATATAAGAAGAATGAAGCAGTCAAGAACCTCATGGGAAAGTAGAAAAGCAGGTAGGCTATACGTACGCCTCTTTCAGAATTCCCATTTGCGCACTTCCACCAAATTCGCGACCCTCCTTTGTGTAAGACGTCAACTTGTGAAACTCAATGCCGGCTTCCAAGAGCTGATCAAGCAGTCCAAACTGCGAAAGGACCCGCATATTGCATGACTCGAGAATGAGACTGGAGCCAATGTCCTCGAGGATCGTGTCCCTCCTCTCTAACACGACAAAGTCGATTCCGGCTGCGAATAGAGCGTGGGCGGCAAAAAGGCCGACTGGGCCACCGCCCACGACGATGACTCTGAACTCCGTAGAAGCCATTTCGGTCTCAATGAACAAGATGATAACAGGGAGAGGTTGCCCATATTGAGGGAGGGAACTACAAATAAAGGGTTGACTGGGGTTAGGCGCGCATAGTGGAACTAGCATAGACTCATGCAAATGTAAACGAATGCGATCGTCACCTCATTGCAAAATATCGGCACGGGTAGAGCTCCTGACAGTTTACTAGTACAGACTATTCCACAAGAATCTTAGATTCTGTGGGTTGGCTCAGGGATACCATGCTATGTGCAGGCGCTTGCTTGGCCAGGTTAGGTAGGTTGATTCGAATCGCAGGGCTGTGAAGGATCCGAAAACCGAGCGCCTATGGAGCAGGGGACATGGGGGTGGAGGCTGTCAACTAGAGAAAAGTGTATACGCCTGAGTACCGGGATCCGGGAAATCGTTTCGTAATACATGCCTTACTTCATACTTGGTTGAAGACAAGTGCTTCGATAGATCAAGTGTTGCTGCTTGGCTTTGTAGCCGGAACATTGCAGCAAAGAAAAAAAAAAAAGACTTCCAACGTTGTTGATCAAGACTGACAGGGTTATCGGGCACTAGTGGATGTCACTTGGCAAGTTGGCAATGCGAGGGGTTATTCCTCGACACTGATAGCAGGGTTATCCTGGCATACCCGTGTAGGTCTTATACATCGGCAAGTTGTTTGGATTCGAGACCAAAAATTTATTCAACATGGAGATGTTTTCATTCTCCAGTCTCTTGCGTGAGTTTCGAATTCTCTGCTTAGCATATAATCTTATTGCCAGTTTAAGGAAAGACAAAAGGGTCTATCATGTACAAATTCTAAGCCCTTTAACAGTCCATTTACCAGGAAAGAAGCCAAACATGAATTGCATAAGGCCAAGACATGATCCTAACGGCAAATGCCGTTGTGACCGCTACGACCCCATAGAATTGAAAGCCATGTAACAGCAGCCCCTCGGCATTTTCTTTAGCCAAAGGTTCGAGCCTTGATTATGTCCGCAGCCTATTCACCGAATCGTCAGCAACCCTTGTCTTCACCTAAAGTAGTAATAACTAACGCACCTTTTCTGCGATCGCATACACCGTCTGCTGGGTCGTAGCCCCAACATTGGTCGGCATGATGCTCGCATCAATCACCGACAGCTTTTTCGTGCCGTACACGCGAAGCTGCTCGTCTACACAACCGCCATGTTCCCGAGGAACCTTGGCGCAAGAGCCGACCGGGTGGAAAACGGATGGGATGATCTGCTCCTTGACCCACTCCACGAGCTGCGCCGTCGAGTTGTAGTCCGGGCCTGGGGAGAACTCCCTCGGCTCATATTTGGCGAGCTTCTCGGAGGCCATGTAGCGCCGCATGAAGTGGATGTTGTGAGCCATGATCTCGAGGTCAAGAGGGTTGCTTGCTCCGCGGTAGTCAACCACCACCTCACTATCGGGATTTGTCTCGTTCAAGCGGATCGTGCCGCGGGATACTGGGTGGAGATTCTGAATGGAACCTCCAGGACCGAACATCATCATTTCATTGAACGTGGTGTCTGGCGACTGCATCAAGCGAGAGAACACGGCTTGCTGCTGGCGGTAGCCGTCCACCTGCTCCTCGGTGTAAGTGTTCGGAAGATGCGACTCGGGATCTTGATTCGCATATCGGGCTGAGAGATCCTTGTAGTCCTTTGGTGCCAAGTTTGGGATGCCGATCATGGCCACCAAGTTAGGCGCCTCGGTCATACCGCCGCCAGGAGAATTTGGCGGATCTTCTCCCCCTTTACATTTACACGTTGGTTAGTTACATCTTGTCAGTCATCATCTTTGGGGGCCAGATCGGGTGGGGGCCGATCAACACCAGGGACGCAATTAGTGCTTACATCTGTATCCGATCGATGGGATGTAGCTGTGATCTTGGAAATTGCTTCCTACTCCCGGTAGGTCGAGCTTGATATCAATACCGGCCTCTTCGAGGTGATGGGCGGGGCCGACGCCGCTGAGCATGAGCACCTGTGGCGTGTGGATGGCGCCAGCTGCCAAAATGACTTCTCGACGAGCCTTGACGCTGTGGGTGGTCGAGTTCGTGCTGTTGAGGGAATGGAACTGGACCCCAGTGGCCACCATTCCGTAGTCAAAGTCGATCTGGTCGACCTTGGCTCCAACAACCATTTCGTAGTTGTCACGAGGAACATTATCCCAATGAGCGGAGCGGGCGTAGGCTCGCTGACTAGTTCCAGGAATATGGGACGTCCCATACCAGTATAGACCATTCTCGCCAGAACCACTGTCTTCAGCAATGTTTATGCCGGGTATACCGGCCATAGCTGCGTAAAGATCCTCTACATCGTGCATTAGCATAAGGAAAGTTATCAAAGTCACGGATATTGGAGCTTACTGGTAAGCCCACTTGGGTTCTTCGTTCCGTATGATGAGTAGATGGGTGTTTCATCGCCCCAGTAGTCCTGGCTGTAGCGGACATTATACTCCACGGAAACATTCTTGGCCGGCGGCGACAGCATGTGGGCCTGCACCGGTCAGTAAACTGAATCTAATGACCTTATAAACGAGATTATCACCTTCTTGAAGTAGGGCAACAGGCCCTCCCAGTCCCAGTCGGAATCTGGACCTCCCAGCTCTTTCCAAGCATCGTACTCCTCCTTGGTACCGCGGAGCATGACTTGGCCATTGACGAGGGAGCTGCCGCCAACACCGCATCCAATGCCAACCATGAAGCTACGTCCACCAAGCTCTGGACTGGGTTCCGATGTAATGTCAAACATTCGGTCAGGGTGCATGCCAGTCTGATTATCTAGAGATCTTCTTAATCACAGCTCCATCTGGCCATATCTCTAGAATTTGGGTAAACTTACGGTACAATCCATATTCTATGACGAGGACAGAATCTTACTCAACTGTAAGCCACGGTTTTTCTCACCAATTATCTTGTCTACTTACACTCTCCATTCTCAGTAAGACGGTCCGCGACTGTAAGTCCAGCGGTTCCGCCGCCAACAATAACATAGTCATACTCTTCCTTTACTTCGTCCTGTCTTTTGAGAATGTGTGCATTCAGCCGTGGTTGTGGCAAGGCCAAGGCTAACTGCCCGGCGACAGTAAAGAGTGATAAAACAACAGTCTTCAACATTATCGTAGTGAGGTCGTTGGAAATCGTCCGACTGACGGATTATTATTTGGCTTAGCTAGGGCAATTACTTGCTCTTATAGCTTTACACCTTCTTTGAATCCTAACTCGTATATCTTACTTTCCATTTAGGGTACTGAGAACGTACCACGAGTATGCTTACGACGAATTAGCCGCCAGGGCAGCACATATTGAGGTAACAGCCAGGGGTAAAGAACACCCAATAATCTGCAGGTGTCAATCCGGCGGAATTCAAATGTAACCACAAATGAATTTTGACTCGCATGCGGGGAAGACAAGTGAACCACAGGTCTGGGGCATTGCGCCACTGCAACGAAATGGGTATAAGTGCCTGAATTTCGCTTGGTTCCGAGGAGGAAATGGGAGCCCAGGTGGTATAGCAGCCCTCCGACATCAACTGCCGGTGTTGCCTAGTAAGACTAGACCAGATTGGATTTGCTGACTTCGTTTCAATGGCCGCACCCCGCATGCGGATCGGAGGAGAATGAATTCCCTAAAGAGGTACAGATGCGATCATATAGCCTGAAGTGTAATAAAATAGGTAATACTTTGGCTCGGCGTGGCGTTGAGAGATGGTTCTAGACTGGCCGAACCGGTTATGCTTTTGTCGTATTCCTGGTGTTTAGGCAACACGTCGATGTTCGAGCTCACAAGATATACCTGTAGCTTGCATTTGAGGCGGGCAAACGGAGGAGACTACGTTGTATCCATTGTGATGACCTTGTGCCTGAACAAGCACGTCAAGTCAAATGAACAAGAGAGTTTTGCTAAAGTACCAGGAATAGCAAATCCTAATTTGGCTCCATTAAAACAGTATCTTCAGCGGCTCTTTATTGGCCCTAGATTGGCCTTAGGTTGACAAAGAGGAGTTCTTCTCAAATTCCCCGAGGCCTGGGCAACAATCAGACTGTATCAAATACCTCTAGAACCTGGTCGCTAGCAATACAATCTGCCAACAGCTAAAGTGACGGCAAACAAAGATCAACAAAATGAGTGCTCCGGAAGCCGTGAAACTTGCCCATTTCCCCATTATCCTCGACAATTTCTCGCTTGTAGGCTTTTCTCACCAATGCTTCTCTGAAATCTCCACTATGTTGACATCGACCCCATCTTTGAACCATCTCTCACCATCGCTGATCTTAACGTCGTTTCCACTCATCTGTCGCTTCCTCATCAGACCGTTTGACGCAAAGGTCCAATCCTCAAGACCATACGTCCGGTACCATTGACCAGACTCGTCGTACCACTCATACCAAAATTGAACCGCAATCTAGCCATCCGTTAGCACTCTGTGGGCAAGAATAGCAACGAGTATGTAGCCTGATTACAGCCAATTCAGTTCGCACATACTTTGTCGTCTGAGAATGAGAAAAGCTCTTTTCGAAGTCGATATCCGTTCTCCCTGTTCCACTTCTTTGTAAGGAAGTTTTGAATCTCGTCGCGTCCTACAAAGAACTGATCGCGGTTTCGCCAAATCGAATCTTCCGTGTATGCCATTTTGACCTTCTCTGGAGCTCTGATAGCAATGAAAAAAAGGCACTCATGTTAGAAATGAGAGAAAATTTGTGGCTAGAGCACGCTCACCGGGTATTCCAGGCATCTTGAGCGGCCTTTACTTTGATCTGAGCCGTCTCCGCATTAAAAGGCGGATAGGGAGGCCTGCCCTCTTGCTGCGACATGATTATGCGCGCCGATTTGCTGATATAAATAATTCGATTGAGGGTTGTCTGTGCTGGAATAGAACATTGAAGATAATGCGGTAATTCAAAACAGAAATCTGACGTTTGAGGTGACGCCATTTATAATGCCTCTCAAGCTCATAGTTGAACGTGACTAATCTGCATGGACCGTTGCAGCAGTAAGATAGATATCGAACGCCGAAAGCTTCCGAACTACCTACAGGAGGTATTCAGACACCAAAAATGACTGAATAAAGTCCTATACATCGCTTTACACCAGTGATGGCCGAAAAAAGGTCAGTAAGCAGTAAGCACATACGTATTCGCGCCTTTTACTTGACTAGTTACCCACCTGAGCTTGTGATCGTAGTAATTTTTACTATTAACTCAATTTGATGGCCCTGCACGTCATGTGTAAGTTGTACGTACAAGCTGAACAGACATCGAGGAGTGTTATTTTTTCGAAACTACTCTCAGCAAGACCACTTTGGTATCAAGAGGCGGGATGGTGTTGAGAAGACAAAGACAGCTATGACTACTAAGTACATGTACTCATTCAAGCTAGTGTATCTACTTCCTGAATGCACTCCTCTTGCATCAAACAACTAGACGCTTAAATAGGAGTGACGTCTACCCAGAAGCGAGTGTCATCTGACAGGTAAACAGGATCCGAGTCAATCTGCTGCTGAATCCATTCAACGCCGCTCCGGTATCGCTGAATGTCAGGGGTATTCGGGTTGTCAATCCCGCTAGCACCGTTTCGGTGCCCGGCGAACCATGTGTCAAGGCCGAAGAAGTCCTGGCACTCATGGCGAGACGTCACATCCAAGGAGAGATCATCGCTGGAAAGAATCAGCACGGATTTAAGTCTGTGAAAATATTCCGATAATTACATACTTCAATAGGGCGCCGTTGTTCCAATCGTCCTGGGACTGACCGACAAAGCCGGCACTGGAGGCACACTGGCGTAGCATACCCCAGTTCTGCTTGAAGATACCGAAGTTGGAGGAGTCAAGCTGCTTGTTGTCACCTTTTGCGTGTCAATGATTTTCACTTCATACAAGAAAGACTGGTTTGCTTACCATAGTCGTAGTCTGTTCCCATGTTGGTCGTCTCGAGCATCGCAATGGCTAGGTCGAGTGAGTCGGCACCAGCACCGATAACCTCCTGCTTGCGAGCGCCGAGACCTGGGATGTTTTCTTGTCCGCGGTCATCCTGAGCGCTGGCGAAGGCGAAGAGGAAGGCGAGAGCCAAAGACTTGACGGACTGCATGGTGATTGAGAAAGTAGAGGTTAGCTTTAACTATCAAGATTGCTTGTAGGACCTGTAAACTGAGATACAAGGTCATTTCAGCATCATAAGACTATGTTCAAAGTTCTTTCGTGATGTATTTAAGCTCTTCGGGATTTTAATTCCCCATGCGGGCGGACCTGTATCATCCGAATCGCATCTCAAACAGCGTAGATCCGTGGGGAAGACTCCAGGCCCGCATCATCTCTTAGCGTTGCGTGTTCACGAAACAAGGCTTATGGCAAATTCGAAGAACCCCAAGCTAAGTTTGGTAGGTTATCTAGTCTGCACGCTGTCGGTGCGCGGGGCGTCCGTCGCCGTGGTTTCCGTTCCGATTCTAGCCTGTTTCAGGGTATCGTGTCGCCGGCAGAAGGTTATTTTTAGGAGGGATGCAACTGAAGAAATACGCCGCCGCGTGCTTCCCTAGTCTAAGACGATGACATTCAGTCCAGGTTCCCAATTGATGATTTGGGAAGGTGTCTTATGAGTAGGTGAAGATGGCTTGAGGAAGTCGGGGGTAATGATGGTAGTCCCCGAGCAGCCAGGTAACAGTGGCGACTCCAAGAATCTTAGCTGGGGAAGTAATCCGAAGACAGTAAGTTTTTTATAAGGGCTCATGCAGGTTTATATGTGTCGAACCGAGATCTTGATCAAGACGGCACTGTCACTCAGGCTTAAGTGTCATGAATATGGACAGAAGCGGTCGGCCTATCCGTATCTTTGAGTGTATCAGATTATTACTCCTGCCTAGCATAGTCCCAGAAGCGAAACCCACGACGATCACAAGCTTCATCCAATACCATGCCGGTCTTTCACTAAAATCTTAAGTTCTGAACATTCTCAACCAACCAATCGTAGGATTTCGCCCTGAAATCATCGCTTATCAACTTCGAACTGAGAGCGGATATCTGCGCCAATTTGTTCCCCTCTGACCACTGAGGCCACTCCGGAAAGCCCGTATCCCCATCTCCATTAGGATCCTGAGAATAAACGAAATTGATAAAGTACGATCTCGTACTCTTAGCTGCATAATTGTTGTAGATTCCATAGAAGACCTGAATGATATCGGAGCCATGGAAGGTCCCCAACACTGGCGTTCCGTAGTTTTGAGACAGCATGTAAGACCAAGACGGAACATCCTTGTGCAGCGAACTGGTGATCGACAGGAAAAGCCGTCTAGACAGGGTAAAGGTCAAGTCTCCTAAAATGGCAGCGCGTCTTTTGAAACCGGGGAAAATGTCATTCAAGAGACCTGTTCGGTGGGGACTGCCATAGGTCAAAGCACCCACCCCACTTCCGTACGTGTCGACCATCTCGTTGAGCTCCTGAGTTGTGACATCCTCAAAGTAGTAGTCCTTCAAGTATGTCACTAGCTTCTCCTTGGTTGTGACCTCGCTTTGCATAAGGGCGAAGAAGGTTCCTTCATCTTCCATACCACCGATGATCATAGGCACCGCAGCGTACTTGCCCTGCTCAACGAGTCTATCCGGAGAATCTGTCAAGACTTTCCCATCAGGGCGGGGAAGGTATGACAAGGCGAGAGAGTTGAATGATAAAATGTGCGGCACCGAGCTAACTGCGTCCAAAAAGTCGTCGTAAGGCAGCTCCCGGAGGCACTCAAGTGTGTCTTCGGCATCACTGCAACCCCCTGACTCAACCACTTGATCGTAGACAGCCTGCCCTTTATCGGAATCCAGAGGTTTCACTGGGATTACACTCCCAGAGCTCATAATTCCTCCCCTAAAAAGAGGGGAGCCCTTGTATTTGTTATCGCCATCATAAAGGCACATCTGGGCAGTGACGGAGATGGATCCTGCCGACTCGCCCCAGATGGTCACTTTATCCGGGTCGCCTCCGAAGGCCGCAATGTTGTCGGCAACCCATTCAAGACCCATGCGCTGATCAAGAAGACCAAGATTCCCAGCTCCGTCATCTTGCACCTCCTTTCCCGGCATGAACCCGAAGCCGGCGACGCGGTAGTTGACGGCCACGAAAATGAATGGCTTGCCAATTTCCACGCCGTAATTCACTAAATTTGATCCATCGTACATTGACGACCAACCAAGCTATTTTGAAGTTCTGTCAGCCATTGACCTCAACTAATAGAAGGGCCAGATTGAATTACCTCAAATCCGCCGCCGAAGATCCAAAACAACACAGGCAGTTTATCACCAGCTTTGGTCCCCTCGGGCCTCGCAACCGTAATAGACAGGCAGTCCTCGCTCTGCCCAGTAGCATTCTGCACAAGCGGATGATTCGCCAAATCACTCAGGATGTCGAAAAGGAAGTTGCCGCTTTCCTGGGAAGCAACGAATTGCGGACAAGCGCCAGCCGGACCTGTGCCGTCGAAAGTGCCGAGATCTCTGGTCAAACGCTGCGGAGGTCTCAGCCTCAGAGAGCCCTCCGGTGGATCCGCGAACGGAATGCCGCCGTACGATTCGACCTTATCTTGGACATTGCCGAGAATTGTGGCTTTGGGGGATGGGATCACGACCGTGGCAGTTTTCGCTGCTCGCTCTTCAACGTCCACCGCCGGCGCTGCGATGACGCTGGCCACGGGCAACAACCAGCGGATACCAGTTAGAAAACGCATCTCAACAAGTGAACGAAGGTAACAACCGGCACTGCAGGGGCAGCGATCGGACTAATAAGTGACTAGTAACGTGCATCGACAAGGAATCAAGGGAGCAGGACTTTAGCGGAAGGGATGGGTTCAAATACGCTGTCTAAGACAAGCCCCGGACTAGCTCAGCTGCCCGTCTCCGACCTAGAGGATCCCAAGAAAAATACGAATTCCCATCTGATGGTATCGATGTCGAGTGAATACGATCCCCGCATTTTGATTCATCTGTACTGGGGTGGTTTCGACTCGTACACCTCAGCAGATCCACCTCCTAGCCTCGGTTCGGGGCCGGATTCGACAAAATATTACTGTAAGATTGGCGCGGCGGCTCGTGATAGAAGCGTTCTATGGGACCAATTAATGAGCTGAATGCCCAAAAGAGCCTGGCACCCCAGGTGCGGAGAAGCGGGACGTCTTGGCGCGGAGCGATTGTCGAGTCGCGATCGTGGGGTACGGGGATTCGACCGACTCCGAGGTAGCATTGGAAGATTTCTAAACCAATAGCAAGCTGACAAAGTCCGCTGTACCCCTGATCTCTCCCTTGGGTTGGGTGACTTAGGCGCCGGAGAAATGAGTACGGTCGACGTCGATTCTCGGTAATTCGCTCTGCTTTGATGTCGGCGAGCGGGGTTAACGTGTTGATTCATAGATACCTGCGGTCAGCAGACGTCGACCTTGTCAAGACATTTAGAATCTTCGATGCTAAGGTTTTGAAGCCATAGTCAGAACTGGGCATCTCCTTGGAATGCAATCAGTTTTATGCCGCAATGTCGGGCGTATGACCAACCGACGTCGGCCGTTGCCTGACGGGTTCACTCCCAGGAACGGCCGTCGGTAAGTACATGTAGCGATGTAGCGAGTACAAGGAAAACCTTAGATGCCGCGAAAAGTAAAAAATAAAACTAGAAAAGAAGAGAGCCTGTCACTTCGGCAAGTACATGTAGATTCTTAAGGTCTTCACATGTACTCGTAGGGTCATAGAAGGTGGGCAGCCATTGCCTATTAAGTGATCTGGAGTAAGAATCCGATGGCAATCAGCTAGTGCAAAAGCGAAATGCCACTAGAACCACGGGGTCAAATGTACCTCTAAGAGCTTAGTGCTAAGTGCAAGGCTTTAATCTACGAAGGGACCAAATATTTCAGCTTTCGTGCTCACGGAAGTCGCCGTCAGTGGCCCCGTGCGACTCAGGATTGAGAAAACCGGGACTGTCAATGCGTTGACCGATGCTGATTCCTTCTTGAAATACACGAGGCACAAGAACAGAAGTAAAGCGAGCCAACGTTGCTCTCAGTCATAGATCAAGGGCCCCGGGAGGACGGTCGACCAGCTAAATCTCCTCTCGTTTTATCATTGCTGAAGTGTATCGATGGAAGATTGTAGCAGAGCTTATCCGATCTATGAGCTGGTTGATCGATCTCTAGAGCAACATGTTGATAATAATCCACCCTGAACAACTCATGCATCGCCATAAGAAGCAGTGCCAAATTCATTGATCTGCCTCGTACCACGAAATTTGATACTTCATTATACAATTACATGTACCTTTATATGCGTATGTTGCTGCTCTTGGAGGCAAAACCTTCAATGATTTACTTTACCCTTTTCTGTTTTTCTAAGTTTTCCCCCCTCCATTTAGCGGATAATTGTTTACAAGTTTGCTTGCTGTGTTTAGCTTCACCACTAGCAGTTTCCAGTATTAGCGTGGTTTCGAAAGCTTGAAGCATCCCTTCTTCCAGGGGGGATGGCGCGATTTTAGCAACTGTGGCAATGCTCCCAGAAACCTTGTCCCAAGACCTGATATTCCCTGTTGTTAAACAATATTAAACCTGTCCAAACTAAAAATGAGGCAAAGTAAATCTCTACTGAGCCTCACGCACAGGGGTAAAGGTTCTTTTCTAGAGTGAGTTCGTACAAGACTTTCAGTGCTCTTCGTATCTTCGGCCATAGCGCCTGGGGTCTGCGAAGATCAACATACTCAACATCAACGGGTCCTCCGTTAGTCTAGGATGCTGTCTGGCTAGGCAGCCTTTCCTTTCGCATGGGTGATGATAAATTGAAGTTGAGGATCAAAGGATGTTTCAAGGGTCCTTGATCGTTTTTAAACGATTCATAAAACGCAAAGCTCTGTGCCACATACAGCAACCACTAATGAGGTGCTATGACGCAGATCATGGCTTTCATCATGGATAATGGGGTCTGAAATTTACCGGTTTTACCACCGTCGATCGCGCGTATCCTAGCATTCGATGACAATCCATAATTTCGTGATCTAAAGCAATGGGAGATCTACCCACAAAAGATTTCATGCTGCACCGGTGGCAGATCCTAAACGGGGAAGCGCGGAACGTTGACAGATCTATGGTAGCGTGTAATTGAAATAAATATGACCGAGCCAGTCCCCTTCTTGAACTAAGCCAAGAACTTTGTTTTCGATACCGTCAAAGCTACAACAAATCTTCTACCAAAAGCGACTCCTTGTCCCCCATCACCACCACAATGAAGTTTTTCGCTCTCATTCTGAGCTTTATTACACTATCGACCACAGTCGTTGCCCAAGTATTCGCCCCGAAATGTCTTTGTCATACTCGCGAAGATGACAAGGTCGAGAACGAGTTACATTCAAACAGTTGCTGCGAAAGCGCTGGAGGCCTCTATATCGAGGAGTACGTCGATAATGCATGGGGTTTCAAGAACAAATGCAGATTTTTTGCCGAAAACGAAGAGGAAGTGGATCGGGCCCTTGAGGATTTGGAACAGTGTTGTGGGTCTATGGGCCACGATGTGACGTGCTGGGACGATGAAGAATGAAAGAAAAACGAATCATCATAAAACCCTGCATAATTCTTTTACTAGCGATAGACATTTCTGACAACTTCAATGTTCATATTTCAGGGGTTAAATAAAATAAGAATCTTACAACGTCATAAAAGCCAAGCACAGATAAGCTTTGCTATGTATGTCTGTGCCCGTCATTGGGATGAAAGAGGAGTGGAAAGTCTCTCCGGCTCTTATTGATTCTTGTTATGCATAATTTATACAATAGTGGAGAACATGACTCGCTCACGTACTCGTAGTCGGCAGGGAGCATTGCGCGAAGTGATAATGAATTATTAACCCTTGACCTACACGTAGCTGTAAATTCACCAAGGGAGGGTAAAAGATGTTCTTGTAATTGCTCAAGAATACTTGCAGTGCTTTATTAGAAAGGAAATTCTCAAGTTTAGTTGGCGCACTCATAGCATGAACAGGTGGCGCATTTTCCGCTTCCCATTCGAGCAGCACAGTTCGCTTCTAGCAATGATGAGCATGAAATCCAAAATCGCACGAATCGCTTTAGAGGGCTGAAGGTAGTTTTATTGTAACACATGAAGATATTGGTGGTAACCGATAACCAGGTGGGACAACATTCAGCCCCTTCATCGATGTTGATTTAGAGGCCATGTTCTCCCGCAGCCAGACCACACTCCTTGGTCGATTGAATGCCCGCAGCTTAACAAAAAACGACAGAATCGACAGCTATAACAAAAATCTTTAAGGAGTGTTGGGGTTACACCAATGGAAGAATCTTCAGCAGTAATAATATCTCTACCTCATCCCGTACCCATACTTGCAACAGAACTTGCCAGGCTCGGCCCAAGCAGGTAAACGGTACATCCCTTGCAATCATTTGCGGAGATGCTCCTCCCGAGGCAACAATCAAGCATGCTTCACCATTTCTCAATGGTACAAGTGCAGCATCAGATTTTGTAGTATTAACCTGGTCCGATTGAACGCGACATGCCCCTGATTTACGGAGCCTCCGAGACGTGGTGGGATTCAATCAGCTGTTTAATCTACTACAATTGAATACGGAACACAGACACAGATCAAGTGTAGGTTTAGATTTGGCAAACCTCGAATTTCTTCTCGTTCGCTGTAGTCTGCAAACAAAATAAAGGCTAATGATCTTTTGCAACTCTATGAGTAAATGATTCCATGGATTGAAGCTTCGAGGCCGCTTTTGATTTTCTCCTTGGGCCAGATTGTGACCGCGTGGATGAAGACTGAAGCAAGGCGATCGCCTGTTTCAATGATCGAAGAAGTCGGTATAGTAAGAACTATGTTATTACCACTCAAAGAACCTCTCCCTTTTATCGTCGTACCACATGTGCATCCGGGCCACTTCCTGAGAATAGACATATTGCCTACTTTTCGCCAAATTGCGGTTCTAAGCTGGGTTACAAGTTGGGTTCATATGAATGTTGCCCTCCAGCTATTATTGACTGATGCTGCTGGTGGCTCACGCCAAACACATTGTCAGGCTATTGTAGACAGAGCCAATGAGATTTTGCATCACGCCGACTTCTGAAGTGTACTAAAAAAGCAAAGCAGACCAGAGCCATGATAAGTCCTTGCCCTTTCCGTAGCGCTAAGACAATGAATGACGCTACGAACAGGAGCAGCAGCACGAATAGGTCAAGACAACGACTTCTTAAAAAGCTGCCGTAGACAAACTTGATAGAGGTAGTGATGGCAAAAGAACAAATAGCAAGCTTCATGCCTGTCATACTTCAGCCCAGCAAGAGTTCTGGCAAATTTGCCGTGGTCCATGTGACCGAAGTTGACGGAAGCAAGGTTAAGGTCAATCGACGAGGCGAGATGAAGTTGAGAGTACGGTTATTTGACTGTAGGGAACAACTCGTTTCGAATCCTCTCGGCTCGCAAATCGCGTCTATAGACTCTGAAGATTTCGGATTCATTCATTTCACATCTGAAGAAATCGAGGTCCGCAACCGATTTGGCAACATTTTACGTTGGCAAGCTAAGTCCAGCAGAGACTTTGCAGTGATTTCAGAGGACCTTACCATTTCATCAACTCAGCTAAGGCAGATTCTAAAGAATGACGCTCGAGAGCTTTTGGCGATTGGGTGGCATGTCAAAGGTAATACAGCTAATTATGTGGATACACGGGTAACGCAGAAGACTTTAATTGCTGGGAAGCCAATTCCGAACCATGTACCATCTAAGAGAGGATCAATTTAGCCCTTGGCGAAAGAGGATACATTGTGAATTCTAGAGCAGTTGCATTCTTTCCGCACGGGGGGCGATATTTTGCTTGGGGACAAAGGTCTTTTCCCCAAGGGTACTAGAGATGTATAAGGCGCGTGTCAGTCTCGAAGTGCAAGGCTGGAAAAGATAATAAATCTACATGCTGTATGCATTGAGAATATAGTCAATCCCCTGAAGAATGGCTCCGGTGGAGTCCGCCAAGGAAACGATGAAGGGTGTAGCCTCAGGGATTTTCAAGTGACCAAGCTCTTACAATGTCGCAAGCTGCCAGTAGCGTCTCTAAGTCAAGATGGCTCCAGGTACTTTAGCGTGAAATAAAATGGGCAACCCTAAGCACGAGATATCGGGAATATTCTCATACGTCCTTTTTCCCCCTTATGTGTATATTTACAAAACATACATCACGGCAGTTGTCAATATGGCAGCCCCTGCATGTCAAAATCTGCATGCGCAAAGTCGCATGATACCAAGAAACGCGGAGAAATGCGCATTGAGTTGGCCAGGATGCAACGTCTCGGATGTTTTACTAACCCCGGCCGCAAAGGGAATCGGATGCACCCGAGTGGACGCGGATACAAACGTACGGAATACAACCCTCCGCAGCGACGGTTCCGGGTGTTCCCATATTACAACCCTGGTCATCGTCTCAGGTAAAGCCACGAGGAGGGCCATGGTTATTTCCTTCAAGTTGGCTGGGCTTCCATTCGCTATGCTCGGCGCATTGATGCCCCGCTAGGTTACGCTCGCCCATTAGACGATCCGAAACGAGGTCGGCATCGTTGATGGCTTCGTGTTGAAACTTTGTTTGATTGGAGGAATCTCAACAAAACTCTTGATCATCTTGTTTCCTCTCTGCCGGCAGTTCTCACGCGAGACGATATATGGGTCTTGCCTACGCTTACCATGTATAAAGATCGTAGCAGGCATCGAAATGGCCGTCGAAAAAAAAAAACTCTTCCGTGACCACAAGTCTCCTCTTTAAGCAAACCTCGACACCTCAGCCATGATGCGTTCAGCTATTGTATCTGCCCTGGCCTTTGCCTCAGCCGCCTACGCCCAGTGCGGCAGTGGCTCGGCCGATGCTACAGTCAATGGCGAGAGCGGTGCATACACAGCCACCGTTGGCTCCGACGAGGTATACTCAGGCTCCGACTACCGTGAAGCCATCCAAGCCGCCGTCGACGGAGCAGCAGGCGGGACCGTCGCCGTCATCGCCTCCGGCTCTATCGGCGAAAGCTCCATCTCGATCCCCAGCGGCACCACCTTCGAAGGCTGCGGCACCATCGACGTAGGCAACAACGCCGGCCATGGTGCCATTGAGGTCCTCGACGCGGAGGATGTTTCGATCCCGTACCTCAGCATGACCGGTGCCCCGTACTTTGGTCTGCGCTTCTATGGTGTGCACGGCTTGCACCTCGGAGAGATCGATATGAACCTCAGCGGTGGCCTGGGTATCCGTTTCGAGCGTGACGAGGCTGCCAACTCGGACGTGACGATGGATACCATCACCGTGACGGGAGCGGGTAGTCACGCTGTCGAGACGTGGAACATTGATGGTCTGACCATCGGTTCGGTGATTGCGCGCGATGTTGGCGAGTGCGGTTTGCTGCTGCAAACGACGACGAACGCGCAGGTCGGGCTCGTCGACGGCGACAATGTGGCGGCTGGCAACGGCTATGCGACATTCCGCATGGCCAACAACAACGGACAATTGGCTGACGGTAGCTACACTACAAACGTCTTTGTCGACCGGGTCGTATCGCGCGGAGGTGGTCGAGGCATCTTCTGCGTGTCGCAGTCCGGCGCGGCGGAAATTGGCACCATTGATCTTGCGGACAACGGCAACAATGCGATCCTGATCGAGAACTGCTACGGTGTGTCGATTCTCGGCGGTACCGTCAGCGGCGGTGGTGAAGTGCGTCTGTCGGCGAGGGACGAGTTCCCGATCACCAGTGATATCTCCATCTCCTTGGAAGTCAACGGCAACACGGTGCGCGAGTCGCCCTGCGGCGAGAACATTACCTGGGACATTTCGGGCGACGCTACTTTGGATGTGTGCTAAAGTCAAGTGTTGGTCGAGGGTTGTAAAGACATGGGTGTATTTAGGCTAGTGTCGATATGAGTAGTAGTATCGGTATAGTACATATGGGTTTAAAAACAAATGACGATGGATCATGAAGTACATGAGATCTACTCTTCCGTTCAAACGCTCCTATAGCCCAAGTAACCCCAGAGAGCGGCAAACACGCCCGACGCTCCCACTAACATCCCAGCGTCCTCCACGCCTGGGATCGTCATGATCGCTACGACACACATCAATACATCGCCAACATCCACTAAAACGTTTCCCCACATTAACATTTGTCGCAGATTGGCGCGTGCGTTGGGATCCCTCCTCTCAGTGTACTTCTTGTAGAGGGACCAGGTGAGAGCCCCGACGGCTATCTCGCGTGTGCCGAGCTGACGGGTGATGAGGCTTGCTGAAGACCCCAAGTCCAGCCCCATCATTCGTGTTGTAAGTTGGGGCGCAGCCAGTATTTGGAGACCCATCACGCCACGGAGGCCCGCGATCGAAGTGATCAGGGTTGGACCCCAGCTTGAATTACTGGTAGATGATGAAGATGGTTTAGACATGTTGGGAGTTTGAGTTTTGTCAGTCAATTCAATATAACTGCAATTGACAAGATTGATTAAGATAAAGTGCTTGGTTTTGATTCTGCTCGATTCTTGTTGCTTAATCTGCTTTATTATAAGTCTTCGAATTGCGTTATGGTTTCTTCTAAGCGTTATGCTCACGCGTTATGGTGAAGCTAGGATAATACAACATAACACACAACTGTTTCATTACCTTGACACATTCATTAAAATTCTTCGGCGACGACATCAAAAGATCCATGTACTCTTCGGCATCTCGGACTCAGTTTTATTTCTTTCTTTTATTGGCAGGCCACGGCAAAACAAAAGCTCGCAATTTGGAGACACCTTATTGCAGGGTAGTTGTCATTGGCAAATGTACGCCCGCTAGAGGCAGCCGCTATAATTTCCAAGGCAACACAGAACAAAGCTAAGGCTTCTCATTCTAAGCCAGAACCAGCGATGATGGTTGTGGAAACCTGGCAGGCAACGGCAAAATGGAACATGAAGATCGGGTCGCAAGTCTACATGTAGGCTGCAAAGGATGGACTGCATATGTCTCTTCTCCCATTATTTCGTTGCCTTGGGTTGCTGTATTCAACTAAATAGCGGGCCTAACGCACTGAGATGGAACACTCTCACGACCTACACCAGAGTGCGGCCGACTTCGGGAGTCTGACACATACAAAGAGCCTCAACAGCTCTGCCTAGCTCTATACAGTCCTTGAAGCACAAAGGCACGATATAGGATTGGAAGACGACCTAAGTATTACATTGGTTAGCAGTCAAATATCATCATGTCGCCTTCCGAAGCTCAACCTGATCCCCCGCTCTCTTTCACAACATCACCATCCATCAACTCCATCAACATCCCACGTGCAGTCTTCCTCGCTTCAAGACCGCGCATCAAGGCCCTCATGGCCGGAGCCGTGGTTTTCTGCCAGCCCTCAGCGAGCGATCCCGACTCGGTCGACCGGATCTTGCTGGTCCGTCGCGCAGCCTCCGATTCGTGGCCCCTCTTATGGGAGATCCCCGGCGGCAGCGTCGATGAGACTGATACCACAGTCGCAGCTGGAGCCGCGCGCGAGCTGTGGGAAGAGACAGGGCTACGCGCCAGACACCTTGCCTGCGTGGTGGGTATGGGCTTGGAAGACTTGGCGTTTGAAACCAAAGGGCTTGGCATCGAGCCCTTAGAAGAGGGCGCGGAGCTGGACGACGATGGGCTCACGGTTACTTTCATCGAGTCGGGCGGCAGATGGGGGAGATCTACCGTTATGGTTGAGGTAGAAAATACAGACAACGTGACGGTTCGCCCGGAGGAGCATGCCGATTGGGCTTGGGCTAGCGAAGAAGACATTCGCCGGGGCTGGACAGACAGTCAGGATGGAGAGAGGAAGGCATTGCCGTTTATTAGCGAAGCGATGATACGCATATTGCTGGAAAGCTTTCGACTTAGGAGAGAGATGCGAGCAATGCCAAATTAGGCTTCTTAGACAATTTTGCGGGCACAAGGAAAAATTCAAGCCCGGGGCTGACCCCGAATCGCACAGAGTTAGCTCATGTCGTTCTTCATTGTCAAACGCTGTTGCCGATCGCTGATGGTATTGCCGTGTACATAAGCTTCCTTTCCGTTTTTGCGCTTTGTTTGATCCTCGCCGAGCGTACTTCATGGGCTTAGTGTTAAACTTGCGCGAAGTCGTCTGTCGGTCCTGATTGCGTCGATTAGAGCTATCTTTCGGGGCTACTGTTGTTCATGCTTCGTTGTGGTTACTGAAAGTGACTGTTATTTGTAAACGACCCAACCAACTTTCCGAGGCCCTGTTTAAAAACCATACCATAATGGGCAAGAGGAAATCATATTGCGACGAATTCCAAGATCCAGACGACATGAGTCTATATTCGAGTAAACCTGACCTCTTAGATAAGGGTAGTATCAGTGATTCACATAGAGGTACACTACATGTACGCTTGCTGTATACATAGCTCAAATTCCAAGACGGTTTTCACTCGAGAGTTGCAAATGCAATGCTGTGCTATGAGTGGAACCAAGAAGATAAATTTAGGTGTAGAACTAGAAGGAGAGAAATTCGAACTAGTCATATTCGTACAATGACAAGTTGCTCTGGATGAATTCCATTTCTTTTTCCGACCCGTGGCTGAGTACATGTAGCATCGGAATTCCCTTCCAGTCCCCGACGACTCATCTCTGTTCTTGATTCCTTCAAGTGCAGCATCTTGCTTTAGCCATTGCAAACGCAAACGCTACAATAATAGTATTAGTCACGCCGTAATATAAGTAGACTCAGATTCAAGACTTACTTCTTAGAGTTACAGTAACCCCCGCCATTTCCGCCGATGAAGCACTGAAAGCCATTAGTTAGCACCATGCAAGACTGAATATTGCAAGAAACAAGTGAGATGAGATGTACTCGAGTAGTGCATAGACGGTTCCCGCCAAATGCGCATGTGGTGCCCTGGCGAGCAGCGAGCTCGGGCTCGCTAGCCGCATCGCGGGCCAAGAGGTTGGCAAGATCGTTGGATTTCATTTGGATATCAGCAGGGGCTGCAAGAGCTCCAAGCGGCATAAAGATAGCCGCAGCCGAGACGATAGCTTTGGTGAAAATCATGGTGTAGAATCTGCTTAAGTTGAAGTTACAAGATGATATCAATTGCTGGAACTATCGGGCAAACGCCCTTCTTTATAGATCCTCGATGACATACGTTGGATCTGCCGCATACTTCAGCAAAGCTCTATATGCACTGGTGACGTTTCTTACGGGTTTTCTGTAAGCATTCTAGACATAAAACATCGCCACAAGCGGGAAGAACAATTTTGGAATGCCAGCAATAGCGGAAGCAACTACACTTGCCAAATAAGCACGGGCTATTTTGTCCGCATCATATGCAAGGTTGATGTTTATGCCGTCACCTCGTGAAAGAAACTCATCTTTGTATGCGGGGTCTCCAGCTCTTGAAGCACCCTGATTGTCTTGGAGCGGCATAATTGGAATGTGAGCCTGGTGCAAAGGGAGGCTTTACCACGCTTCCTGCCCACCATGTGCGGGAGTAGGCAAGGGATATTACGAATTTCCGCTCCATGAAAATCAAAAGCATGGTACATGACTATCGTATTGATCGTATCCATAAACCCATACTACAGATAAATGCGACAGGCCGGCAACGTCACTATGAGACATTCTCATGAGAGTGACTAAGACCCTTATCGTTTAAGGAGAAGAAAAATGGGCTCTTAGTGCTATCGGACTGTCCGTGGTTTGACCTGACACTGTATAGCCTCAGCTGAGAAAGACACCTAGCTCTCACCTAATTCGTAGCTTAATTAAGGTAAGTATGAGACATGTGCTTGCCGGACAGCCCCTTTTCGGATGAAACGCCTGCGTTGCTCAGCCATGCCGCGCTCAATCCGCGCCACACACAACGGTTTGGGGACTTGAAGGATATCAATTGAGACCCTGCGAAGCTTAGTATTGTGTGTTATGACCAAGACTGCTTATAATGAGTCCTGGGTCAAGCTCGTGTGCTCGGCAATCAGAATATCCTTTCTGTAAGCTTGATCCCCTCGGCCTCTACTTGTGCCGGTAAAACATCGCAGACCTCGCGAGTATAGGCAGCCCACACAACGGGGCTAGTCAAGGAACCAAAACCGTTGAGAAACGCTTGGGTGGCGATCCTACACATGGTTCCGACAGATCGTGACATGGCGGAATACCTTTCCCGCTCACCAAAAAGCTTAAGTATTAGGATACCAGTATTCTACGTGCGGTCATAATTAGCAAGCAATCCAGTAAAACAACACAGGCATGGAACAGTGTATCATAGAGGCAAATAGAAGAAGTGCTTGCGGTGGAACCGTTACGCTATTGGACGGAGAACTTGAGCTGGAGCATGAATAGGCATCTTTCACCAGGCTGATAGCTGCAGAGGCTCTCCAGCTGTGCTGAAACAGTGTCAAGTTAGTTGCCCCGGCAAGATGGCAATTGGCTGGAGAAAAGTCCCATCCATCCACTTTAAACCCGAAAGAACTTGAGCTCGTTCCTCTAGAGAAGAAAATTTGTAATGGCTTTCAATCGCGTCAACAAGATCATGCTTGGATGAGGACTCTGCGTTCGTTCATTGCTGTAAGATCTGAGCTCAAGTCAATTATTCAAGCCAGAACTTGTTGGATGTATCAGATACATAGCTTGTAATAACAGCACGAGTATTTCTCTTTATTGCGGAGCGAATGATGTCTTCATGGTGTGGGACGAGAGAATGGACAAGATCGTGATTAGAAACCTCGGGATCGGGTTCGAAGGCTGCGACGTCTGAGGAGATGACCTTCACTCTAGGGTGTCCGCTCCCAATGCTTTCTGCCGTTGCCAGCGTGCATCAGGCTACGGGTTCGGAAAATCAGCATTGAGTTATGATGCCAATTAGTGAAGTGAATGGGTGAATTGCTAGTACTTGCCGACCATGCGTTGGTTGTCTGGATCTCTCAGCAAGTGCTCAACACTTGGCTTGGATACCAGGCCCTTCTAAGCACCAGAAATACTCTCCAAGGCTGGAGATTGTATCGCAATTGCTGTTGAATGGGCTTTAAATGTAGCTCGTCATATCTTGGCATAGTCCCGCAAAGGTTTATGAGAGAGAAAAGACATGCTCTCAGGCCTTACAAGTTACACGCAAGATCATAACGCTGAAGTTAGTCCACGTGGCGTAGCCGGAACTTGATTTACTGGACTTGAAATCCAATTGCGAAGTTACCGGTAGCTGACTTGACTAGGAACTTCTACCCGCCCCCACGATGTTGTAAACAAAGTTACCTTTGATCTTCTTTGAGTAGGTCTTCAATTCTACTCAATGTAGAGAACAGCGTCACGCCTAATTCGAAGTCGGACGAAGAACTATGCTGTTGTAGAGATGGTCATCAAGCGAGCAACAATGCAAGTCTTGATTAAGGCCCCAGCACCCGAAAACACAAGGAGAATTTGTGAAAGGGAAACTGAAAGAGACTCCTCCCTCTCCTTTGACTCAACGCCCCCCATAATGCACAAAGGCACCTTGAACATGATTCATTGTCAGTGAAATCTTTTTCTAGCCCTAAAGTACTATCACCACGGTTGACAGTCCTCCACAATGGACACTCCCAAAATGTTCAAACAATTTCCTGATCGTACATTGTCATTGCTTGATAGAACAAGGGCATTGTAGTATTCCTGTCACTGCAACTCTTGATTCTCACACCAAGAACATGAACAACTTCGTAGCCGTCCTCAGTATAAGTTCTCTCGACATTCCTCTATCTCCTAGACAAAAATTCAAATCCAATTGCCACCTGAACACCACAGCATAGGAATCGATCTAGAACCGCATTTACTCAACACCCCTTGCACGCAAATACGACTTCGAAGTAAAGATAATTGATCGCAAACATGGTCGCGCCCGACAGGATTACCATTCTGAGCCCAAAAGGCTTCGAAGATGAAGAATTGGAAGAGATCCTCATCAATGGGGGCTTTGGATATGTCGTCCAGGACAGAGTTGATGATGTTGCATGGGAGCTGCGCTACAAAGGCGTAGTTGGTCCTTCCAAAATCTATCAAACGGTAGCCTATATCTTCCTCTATGAGCGTCTCGCTAGGGAGTTTATTTATGTCTCACATGAGACTGAGCGCAAGGCTATTTTTGAACAACATTGAGTGGATTGGGTATCAGTTGGGAGTATCAACGCATCTTGGGGCTTTCCTAATCCCCATGCGAAGCAGATAGTCAATTGTCATTGTTTTTTGTTTTAAATTGCTGACTTCTTCTCCTACGTTATTGCTACAGTGTGGATTTTATGTTGAGTCCTTTGTCCTAATGTTCGCTTACTGCGCCAACGGTCACAGTTCGGCGGCTTTGTTCATGCCACGTAACCTCGTATGAATACTAACCGAGACATCTATGCACGTCCAAGTATTCCTCATAGCTCAGTATAGTTCTTTCTCGTCAATTATTCGGTTTCGTTTGAATCTTCCGAGGGCCTTGCATCTGACTGACTTGTCGTTTGTCGATTAGCCGGACCCATGTCTCCAGTCCTTGGGTTCAGCACATATCTCGGCCTCTCCCGCCACCTACCTCCCTTTCTAAAAAGCAAAAACCTTCCTAGCCATGGTAAAGTTTCAGAAAACTGGAAGCGAACGAAGTCTTTCTTTCGGTGATTGAAGACAAGTCCTAAAGACTCCAGTGGTACTCCTCCTGTCTCTTCCACAAGGAAGAAGATCAAGATTAGGGCGATAACGTTGAACCCCGCGAACATTCCGATTGTGCCGCCGGCAGTCATGGCCTGGTCACAAAGAGGCTGGAGCCAAGCCAAAAATCCAGCAAAGAGAAAATTAGTCCCAATCGCGACGGAAGCACCCTAACAGTTGTGTCAGTTTCTCTAACGGCAAAGATCAATTGGACCAAGACATACAAACTCTCGAAAGGCTAGAGGAAAGCTTTCAGCAGCTAGGATGAAGGGAACGGGTCCCATACCAGGACTATAGAAAGCGGTATGCACTATCACCTGTTATTCTAAATTCGCGAGTAGAATTATAGCTTGAATTGCTCACCATAAAGCCAAAGTGCGACTAACTTGCGCCTAACTCCGTCGTCTGGCATCACTCCCATTGTAATCGCTGCTACAGCCAGCGCAACAGCCGCCCATGGCAGAGTGAACAACAGGATGTTCCGCCGACCGAGGCGGTCTATGTAGTGAATAGATGGCAGGCAGAACGAAAAGTTCAACAAACCAAAAATGACATTGTACACCATAGCTTCTTGAATATTGGCCGGACTGCGCGCTTCGTTGAACCCTGGATTGTGGTTCACGAGAAATGTGCCGCCGTAAAACGCCATGATGTTAACTGCAAACCACCCATTAGCATGTCTTTCTATCCACCTATTAATAGGAAAGCGACAGCTCCCAACTCTAAGGCATGAATAGTCGCAGTTTTCGAATGAACTTACTTCCGGAGAGCTGCTGAGCAAGCGCAACTATGCCAGACGTTATCGCTGCATTTCGCAGTCGTCTCTTCGTGATAATTTGACTGTACTGGAGAACATAACTTCCAAATGCCCGGTATGCATTTGCAACATGTTCAGCGCCGCGCCGTACCCAGCCCCTGCGATCTTTCTCAAAACTTGGTGACGGTCGAGGCTGTGAGGTCCGAGGTGCGACCATGTCACTCGGGGCTCCATTCTCAGCGTCATTGCTTCGAGGTGACTGTGTCGTTCTCTCAGTAACGAGCTCTTGTTCGATACCGACATAGGTCAGATAGAGATCGCGGACGGCTTGTATCTGTCATGTCACATTAGCATCTGAAGCTACTTCTAGTGCTATCGAGTTGAGACCAGCATTAAACCAGTTATGAAAATGTCAACAATCTTACTCTTGTGTTTCGTAAGCGCAGCAAAGCACCGAAAGCTCTTTCTGGGCTGTAGTGGCGCGATTGTGGATTCAGGTAGTATCGAAAAGAGTCCGGGCATCTGAACACCATGAGCATCAAAATAAGTGCGAAAACTCCCGGCGACGCCAGTATTAGACGAAGCTTAAGCACCCCGGACTCTTCTCCGGCTATTCTATTGAGGCAGATATTTACTATTGCAGATGCCATGATGCCGAAAGAAACCCTAAGAACCAAGTACGAGATCAGCTTTTAACTCCGACTTCATTTTTCTGTGTGGGAAGATAAAACGGGAAGACACAAACGTACCAAAGCTGCCACATAAGAATGAAGGACCCTCTCCAATAACCCACAGCGGTTTCTGCTGCGAGAATGGTCGTGCTCACGGCTTTAATGCCCATTCCTACTCCACCAACTAGACGAATGCAGCTCAGAAGAACCCATCCGTCATTGTCGGGATCAACCCTTATATCCCTCGCATCTTGGTTATTCGGAGGTACCACGATGGCTGAAGCAAGGGCGGTAACAAAGATAAGAAAAGCTGCGATGAATATGGCACCGCGTCGCCCGAACAACGAATTGATTGCTGCCGACAATGGACAGCCCCTTCGCTCGTTAGCATCGTACAGCCCTGTAGATTTTCAACACTGAATGTGAAAATTTTGTGGGATTATTTTGCACGGTATATTGAATCTTTACCGCAAAAGGGGCAGAGGAGATTCCAATGCTCTCACACTTACAGTAGTGCTCCGCTAAACCACACTGACGCGTTTGCTATTGCAAACCGCGAGTCCACGCCCCCTCTCGCCACATCGATATCATTATTCCGCGAGTCGCTTATCCATAAATCGGCAAACAAGTTGGCTCCATTCTGGCTACCCTGTCCAAAGCCCTGTAGGAACGCGCTTAGACTGACCGTCAGAACAACCATCCACATTCCGCTCTCCGAAAATGTATGCCCGGCTTCCTTTTTGAGAGCCAACCGCTGTGCGGGATTGAGCCTAACAGGAGTGTTGAGGTTGGTTTCCAGATCTAAGTTGAGGTAGATGTTGCGGTGTTGCCATACCGTCGCGGCGTCAAGGACTTCATTTTCGGTAGGGTACGGTCGAAGGCCGGTGAGATACTGAGAGGTTGTCTGGTGAAAGTCGTGTACGGACTCGCGAAGCTCTACGTCACCCATGTTTCCTGAATAAGGTTCTTAGTCTTTGTTACTCTCATAAGAAGCCAAGATCTAGTGCGTACCCAGAGGATCGCGAACCGTGATGGCCCGAGGCCTGGTGTTGGTCCTGGGGGTGGACATTTTGGAGGACAGTTTCTCCAAACAATGATTAATGATATCTCGGTTATTGACGTGCTAAGATTTTGGATCTTTGAATCCCAAAGGGAGAAGATATATGTTCTTTTCGTATAAGATTGTCAAGACTACGTGAGAACGCGGGACTGGACGTAATTACTGGGAGGGCAGACTTCTACTTCCCTCGACGCAGCCTTGCGGTAACACAAACAAGCAGCTAATACATTTAATCTAAAAAGGCGAGTAGCCGCTTTTCTAGCCATTCACACGCAGAGTGCAACTACGCTACCCAGTCGGTACGAAGCGCCTTGACATAATAGTGTGCCAGTAGCCGCCAGAAGCCAAGGCTAGCCTGCATCAAAGTGCAAACAATAATCCATAAGTCAGGTCCATGTACACTTGGTGGCCATTGCGAAACATAATGCAGAGAGTAGGGTGTGGAAAGAAGCTCGGCGTTGTGCAAATCGGGACGACATTTAAGCGATAGCAGTCATGAGTGCTTGCTTTTCCTCATCTATGCAGCCACTATTCCCCCCTCTGCGCCTCGCCAGCCAACCATTTGCTGTTTCGGTTGCATTTTCATAAGGCAAAAAGCCTTCGCCTAGCACCCCCTGCGCCTCGATTACTAGCTTCAAAGATTGGCTCGAGTGGTTCGCAAGTAAAGCTGCCTTGTTCTCTCTTATCTAATCCCTGGTGACCACTGGCCTATGCAGTTACGTAGGTACTCCAGAAACCGGGCAAGACACACAGCCACGGGAGCCCGCGTGTTTCTCCAGTTTCTCCTGCAGACCCCTGGTGTGATGTCTCTTCCTAATTGCTCCATCCCCACATTGCATCTCTCACTTTGAACATCTCACTTGTTGACTACATGTACAGAGCTGTGCAGCAGCATTTATCCAAGTGGCCGTCACGACCACTCGATGACATACGCGAGCCATAATAACCTACTGATCTCACCTCAATACGCATATCTGGCGAGAAGAAGAGAGAGAGAGAATACTTTGTGTCTATGACGCAATGGCCACGGTAGATGTCGCCGCGCTGACGCTTGCTGTCTCACAGCTATGCGGAAAGATGGCGTTTGGTCTCTTAGACTTCGTGCATAAGGTCAAAGAAGCACCGGAGCAAGCCCGTAAGTTGCCTTCAAAGTTCTTGCTTGCTAAACCTCCATCTATTCAAATTATTTCCATCTAATATTTGAACAGACCAAATGCAAATGTCGCTTGCCGCGCTCTCAAAGTGTCTTGACAAGGTCTATGCTGTCTGCCTTCGCCCGCGCCAATTCGATGGTGAGGAGGAAAAGTACCGCAACTCCATCATACACATCCTGAGATCAATACAGCTAGACCTTGAAACCATAGAAGAGAAGCTTCGACTCGACGAATTTTTGGAACAACAGAGAAGAGGTTTTTGGCATGACGCGATCAACACCTTCCATGTCAGATTCGAAGGAGACGACATCAAGGAGATCCATTTGCGTATGGAGAGCAACCAGCGGGTTCTCCAAACTTACTTCGAGATGCTTTTGCTGTGAGAAATCCCTGAAGCCCGAAGCCTGATGATCAACCAGGCGTAAAACGTGCGAAAGATGCTAATGTCTAGTCAACAGTCTCTCTAGTTGGAAGACACAAGACGGAATTACCCAGCTCACCGAAGTTGTCAAGCGCGTTCTTGTTAGCTTACTAGAAGATACCAACCGAATACCCTCCAGATCCATTTCGAAAGTTGCCGCATATCAGCAAGACGACGCGATATGGGGAAATCCGGACGATCAAAGTATGGTCTGTGGCTCAGACGACGGAAGTGTGCTCAGTAGCCAACATGACGATGCCGTCAAGGCGTGGCAAGCAATATCCACAGACCTTGTGGGCATTTTGACAGGCAACAAGCAACAACAGAGACAGCCCCCGAGTCCCCCGGCTTTTGACTCTAATGTCCCCGACTTACTAATAGAAGATCTCTCTTCACCTCGCTCAAGCATAAGTCGAATCACCAGGCCCGAAGACCATGCAGAAAAAGACCGTCTTAAAAGGAGTTTTACAATGTTCCGCGACAAGGCAGCCACCAATCTTGAAACAGATCAGCTTTTGGAAGCCGCTGAATTTCAGCAGAAGGCAATAGACGTCGTCAGCCAGCTAAAACTCCTCGAACCTTTCCCTTTGGACCAGGTTATTGACACAAAAGAAAGACTTGCGGAGATTCACGTGAAAATGGGGTCTGGCAAGGACCTGAACAAAGCCCTTGAGATCTTGCGAGACCTAGCGGTGGAAGAGGATGCACGTGGGGTCAATGGCAGCCTGGAGACGAGAGGCAGGCTATATCAAAGCCTTTGTCGGACCGAGCTTCGCCTAGGCATGTTTTCAGATGCTTATGACTCTGGAAAAGCAGCTGCCTACTCCAAACTTGAAGCCAATCCTGATATATCAACCCTTTCCCTTGATGATGCAGAACGTATCAAAGAAGCCGCGCAACTCTGTTACCAAGCGGCAATGCAGATACCAGACAGCAGCAAGGCTACCAGTACATTCTATGATATAACCCACAAACTCGGTTGCCCAGATCTCTGTCCCCCAGTAATGGTCAATGTCGGACAAATTCGGCAGTGGTGCAAGTCACAGGGTTTTGATGTTGACAGCAAAGATTTCTGGTATGACCGGTGCGACACAACGGGAACCGAACACCTGAAGGGCTTCTCTCCAATTCATCAGGCTATCAAAATGAACGCCATAGATGAATTGTCGGGCATGTTAGCTTACCCATGTTCACTTGAACAACGATTAACTGCCGATTATGACGACCCGACACCATTGCTCCTCGCATGCTCGAAAAGAAACGATGAAGCAGTTGCTCTACTTGTTGACAAAGGAGCTCGAGCAGATGCCACAAGCAGAGGGGGGTTAAACGCTCTCCACAGATGTCAGTCCTCAGTGTGGGGTGGGACAGACATTGCTCGCCGTCTGCTCCAGCAAGGCTACATTCACATCGATGACAAAGACGACCTGGGAAGAACGGCTCTGCATTTGGCAGCCCAGACAGGTAACGAAGATATGATCAGATTTCTTTTAGGCCCGGACGGCGGTGCAAATCCAAATGCACAACAAGTGGATGGGTCAACGCCAGCTAAGACTGCATTGCTCTCAAGCATCCACAACAAGGTAGGGGTCATTAAGATCCTTATGAAACATAAGAACACCGATTTGGACACGGCGCAAAGGACACTAATAGGCACTGCAAGGAGTATGCAGGACAGAGAAGTTGTGCGTTATCTTGAATCTTTGGCGACATCGCAGGTCCGGAGGACGAGCAAAGCCTCAGGCTCGTCCTCCGGAGGGTGTTCATGCCCGCATTGCGGGGTTCATGCACTTTCCCCAGCTTCATCCCCGAAGGAGGAGAAACAGCAACAAAAATCGCCATCTAGACGCAAGTTCTCGGCTTTCTCGGCTTTCTCGATCTGAGCAGGGTCGCAGAAAGTGATTTGCCGTAAACATTCAGCTTTATATTTTCAAACCTTATAGCCGGCAGAGTGGACCTTTGCTCTTTTCTTTAGTTAGCATAGAAGCACCATTAATAGTCGGATACATGGACTGCTGTACATAAAACATTCAGATCTATCGTGACTACACTTTGCTGATTTTCCGCTATAAAATCCCAACTTCAAATGCCTACCATGATAGAAGAGGCATATCCACCGGTGTTTCCCAGTCAACGTTGTCCAGACCACATTCAACCCTCTCCTTAACTGTCCCAAATATCCTGTCCCACAGACGTGTTTGTTTCCCATAATTCCCACTTGACTTCCACCCCTTCCGATGGTGCATGTCGTGGTCCTCAATAACCAACTCGCAATCGAACCACCTTAGCACGAAAGTGAATGGGTTCGGGGGCTCAGCATGTATACGCAGGCCGCTGTGGCCAGCTAGCTCGGCAAAGACGACAAATTGATGGCAAATCCACCACTCGTAAAAGCCCATGGGGAAGCCCATCGCCTTCATGCTGAAATATGTTGCGAGCGGAATGCCAGCAATATCAAATATCTCTTGCTCTAGATCGGCGTATAGAGTCAGGAGCGGGTTGGGATGCTTGGTAAGATGATGCGTGCGATGATATTGCCAAAGCGATCCGACCTCATGCATCAGCCGGTGGTACCAGTAGAACCAAAAGTCAAGGATGATGCCGTACAGTCCGACTTCTAACGGCAACCAAAGCCAATTCATGTGTTCCGGTGCTTGCGTAGTGCGGTAGCTGAGAAAGACGGAGAAGACGGGTCTAAAGGTGGAGGTAGACAGCAGAGAGCGTACAACCTTGGCGACACCGACGTCAGGTACGCCGTCGCGCTCATGAACATCGCCATCAAAGAAGCCAACCTTATGGCCAACGTTGCGTAGAGCGTGGAGCTCATGAATGGCATTGAGCTTGAAGGCTACACTGTAGAGCAAGAAAGCCTGCAATGCATTCAAGTTGTAACCCGTGTATCGGACGTAGAGATGATGAATGATAATAGGGATAATAGCATGAACGATAACCCAGCGATGTAATTGCCATTCAGGGGTGTATGGGACTTTGTCCTCCTTATTGTGAACAGGTACATCGCGGCTCAGATCGATAGGATGGATGCCAAGTATCTCATAGAACCAGTGGTGGACCGTCCAAGTTGACCGGTCTGACTCCCGCCAAGTAGATTTGATGGAGTCTTTGGGATTAGGCTTGGTACTCATCTTGTTGATTATGATGTCGTTGACGATAAGCGGACTACCAACGAACCTTCAGAACTGACGATAGCGACAACTCGCTAGGTTTTATAAGTTATTAGATTCATGGAGAAGTCGACAAAAACATGTGAAAAGTGTAGAAGAAAACGATTTGCCACCCGGGTTGCTCTATACATGCACCTCGCAAACGCGTCATATTGGCTGTCCAGATCGCACCCCTGCTCGGCCCCATGATGAATCCATCCCCGCGCTTTGGTTGCGATGTGCGTCAGATCGCAAGCCCCTATTCTTTCTGGGTCACGACCCAGCTTTACGGGCTAGCCCTATGATTTCCAAGTTGAGATTTGGAGGCCATACAAATATAGTTAGACCTAGCCACGATGTTGCTTGAACATTACCAACTTTACCAAGACAGAGATTAGGACATCCGATATCGCTATGCAACAGTCTTTTCTATCAGACGATGCCTCTGGCTCTCCGAAACCATAAATATGACATCAATGATGAAGCTATGAGTGAAGTAGGCACTGCTACATGTGGTCTCCTCGGGATTCGACCCCGGCTTTGTTTGCCTAGATCCACCAGCTTGGATCGGCCGACCCACATCACGTTTTCCCGAATTGGGTATGAGCTTGCGATGGTTTTGCGAGATGCATGAGGAGTTTTGTTGGGCAAACGTGACATGAGATTAGAGGCTCTAAAGCAATGAAATCTACCTTTTCTGTAGCAGTTCCAATGATTTAATTCAGCGTATCCTTAAGTTCAACTTCAATTAGCGATTGAATCCATTACTCCAACAATTACATTTTGCGTGACACTCGTCGTAACTTAATCAGTATTAAACTGTGTTACACAAAAAAGCTTGCATCGTATTTTTCGCGACACACCTATTGTATGAGAATATACCATCTATTAATCAGGTCCAGGACTTGTTACCGACTAGAGAGAACTAAAAAAAAGGGTGGAGAAGCGTTTGAAGTATAACACTAAGAAAATGCAGACACTTCATGTATGAGTAGATGAATGGAGACGTGTGTAGGGTAAGCTGATCTGTCCAAGCTATCTCGCGTTCAGCAATCTTGGCTTTGAGCGGAGTAACTCGCTAGGCATTCTTGTGAACATAATAGATTTATAGGTCGAAAATTCGGCTTCTCATTCATAACAGTCCTCTGGAATACTAGCTTTTTCACTTTTGGAACACTTCTGGGACATGAATCAATATAGTCGAGTGACTTGCTTCGTCTCCTTGCTTCAACCTTAGGCTGCCAATGCATGAGAGCTTACTCGCAAGTCGAACATTTACTGTTTCCAGTCTAGTTTGTAATAGATAAGTCTTACGTGTTAGTTTCTTCACCCTTCTTTTGCGCTTTGCACGAATTGAAACCGCCTAAGGAGTTAGCGTGGACAGCAGCTATGACAGACTCGATCTTTAATCCATCTCGATGCTCCAATGGTAATCTAGAAGAATCCCTCTCATGAGAAGACTCGTATCCCTGTGTAATCAAGAATCTAATGAGATCTTCCTGGCTCATGTCGGTGGAACATTCCTCAGACTTCGATGGGGTAAGTGCAGAGCCATTGCTGCGGAACATTCATGTGACCACAAGATTCTGAGGGCCAACGCCGTAATAGTTGGCCATTTCCAGATTATCTAATTCCAAGGTGACAAGAGCCTTAGGCCCTCCCTCTTTGAGCTTATCAACGGGATCAGTACCCAGACTGTAGAGTGAAATCCCAATAGATACTGCCGAACTCGTCGCGCAATTGATTGTTGATCGGCTTATGCCCCTGATGTACCCTCTATATATCAGGTCAGATTTAGTGCTATCATCGACCTTAAAATACTATGAAGACTATCTGTCTCTCTCTCTCTTTTCTCTCTCTCTTCTTGCTTGCTTACTTGTTAGCTGGCTGGCTGGCTGGCTCCCTCTTGCTGTTTTTCCTTTTTGTCGTTGCTTCCAGCATAAGCAAATGTTACTAACAATATTTGTCGGTAAACAGGTCCTCCGCATCTATTGCCGCATTCACTCGTGTAGCTATTTCGATTCACTTATACCCAAATTGAATATGTGTTTATTTACTCTTTGCGAGATGGTGCCGTGACTTCAACCTTTCACAATTGCAACAGTGTTCGTCTGTTCAAGTACTGGCTTGCGTTCATTTTGAATCAAAGTGAGGCAAGCGTTGCCAAGAGCTCCAAAAGCTTTTACTTGTATTAGACATTCGTATTGGACGTGGGGCCTGATGTCGACAAGGATACCCCAGTTTAACTCCACGTGGTCCCGACACTTCAAGATGTCAAGATCTTTGTTTTTACATGGCTGAAACCACCGCTACGATTAATGGACACTTACGTCATGAGTTGAACGAGAATGTTTACGGTTCAAAAAGGTTCTGCAGCCGGCAGTGATCATATACACTGGTCTTGAGGATGGATGGGGACTACGCCTGTCCGTATAGCACATGTTCAAAAAAGTGGCTCACTACTGGTAGTACCCAGCGAGAGTAGAGGCTCTTCTCCCCAATCAAGCTCATACCTCGACTGGACTATTATCTTCGTTTTCTCGTCAAAGATGCATAGACAAAGTCAAGGCGGCTGAGTTTCAAAACCTGAAACCTGTATTCTGGGCCGTTGTCGTTGGCGGACTTTAGTCTAGTCGTCGTGCATTGACGCCTTAGATGACGGTCAATGCAGTCTAAACAGGATTCTTCGGTCGTGACAGCAACCACCCGCCTAAGCGCTATCTAAGTGGGGTTAGACTGGTTAAGATGGATTTTCTTAACAGATGTATTATAGATAACATCCGAGCTTTTTGACAAGTTCCGTTACGGAAGTTTTTAAACTTTTTTCATCGCCTTATCGCCAATGGCAACTGTCGATCTTGGTCTGTCTGCATCCACCTCGAGATCGCTTCACCTCCAAATCATCCCCAATATAGTACAGACCAATCCTTTTCCTTCTTAGCTGGCCACGTTGGCCCAGCAGTCAGCATAGATTTCAGGCCTGGAACTAGCCTGCACATGACTTTTCTTTCCTTGTTTACTGCTAGCTTTATGGTTGCCTGACGGAATATCAAGTCTGACCTTGATTCTCGTAATATTCTGAGGCATTATGGGATATGTCGGAGAAAGATCACTCCTTGCACGCCTCACTAAACTGCTCAGCCGCTGCTCGGTTCTTCTTGGGCGGGTAGTTATGTCATTGTTATGCGTTCAATGTTGCTTAGTGGGAAACAACGTGGTGTATATGATTTCTTCAGCGAGTATATTACAGCCTGCCAAACCCCAAAATGATCGTTATGAAGATACCTCCCACTGCTAAGCTCCTTCTCCCTTTCCAAGTCAAATATTGTGAATCCTAGCCACAATGTCTTTTCCGACACCAAGCACCCGCGCTTCGATTTACAATACACCTTCAAAAACTGCAACGCCAAATGTCCCACCGGAAGAAGATATCACTGGTGAAGATCATGTTGCAGCTGCTCTCGACCAGCTAGAGCAGCCCCGAGTGCAAGGATCTGACTCGGATACTCCTAATCGGCCGTCTGATATCCAAAATGGGTCTCGACCCCGACCCGGATCACGCATGCACTCCCAATACCCCAATCGCCGGAGTATAGTGGGGAGATCATCATATGACACCGAGGGCCCTCGTCGTCCTTCTTCCGGGAAATCTCAGCGGCCTTTGTTCCGTGACGAGTGGGACTATGACACTGCTCCCGAGATGCGTGACTATCCGACTCCAAAAGAATACGAGAGATACTGGTACAGCGATTACCGGCCGGACTGGTTTATATCGAGACGGCCTCCGCGTCCCCCACCTTCGAGATTCAACAAGCTCCACCAAGCTGGAGCGGGTTCAAGCTCGGATGATGATATATATTATAACAAGATTCACTCTGGTGAAGAGCCCATCGAAACGACCGAGAGGCGCCGTGGACCCGACGAAGAGATGGGTTTGCGGCCAGCCTCTACGCTTCGCCGAGATAATCCCAACCAGCAACAGCCTTGGGGGTTCGACTGGGACAATTTGACTGCCAAGGAAAAGGCAGAGGTCCTGCGCCTCCCGTTAACTCAATGGATGAACTCTACCTTTAAAAATCACTTTGTCGCCAGCCTTGGAGAGTTTGTCGGAACCACTATGTTTCTCTTCTTTGCCTTTGCCGGTACAGAAGTTGCCAACATTCGGTCGGAAGACACCACTGATAGCAACACAACCACTGGTGAATCCACTGGATTCAACGTTGCGACATTGTTATACATCTCTCTCTGTTTTGGCTTTTCTTTGATGGTCAATGTATGGGTCTTCTTCCGTATCAGTGGCGGTCTCTTCAATCCTGCTGTCACATTTGCTATGGTTGTGGTACGAGCCATTAGTCTAGCGCGAGCTGCATGCCTTTTCACTGCCCAGATTGCGGGAGCAATTTGTGCATCTGCTATGGTCCGCTATCTCTTCCCAGAGGGGTTCAACGTCCGAACGACGCTTGGAGGCGGTGCATCTCAAGTTCAAGGCATCTTTATTGAGGCAATTTTGACAGCGGAGTTGGTCTTCACCATTCTTATGTTGGCAAAGGAGAAGCATCGGGCGACCTTCATTGCGCCTGTGGGCATTGGCCTTGCCCTGTTCATCTCGGAGTTGGTAGGTGTACAGTTTACTGGCGGTTCGCTAAACCCAGCTAGAAGCTTCGGTCCTTGTGTCATAAGTGGAGAGTTTGACAGCGAACATTGGATATACTGTGAGTTACTGCGTCATATTTACGAACTTTGGGGTTATTATGTACTGATCATCGTCAGGGGTCGGTCCCATAATTGGATCTATCATCGCGGTTGCCTTTTATCGATTTATCAAGACACTGGAATACGAGGTAAGTAAAATTCCTTTAGGGATTTCTTTCCTTCTAATAATGTTGTTGTACAGATGGCGAATCCTGGCGCCGATGGCGATGACTTAAACGATCCGACCAAAAACCCGGAGAAGCGAGCTGAAATTCTCGGCGCCAGAGAAAACTCCAAGGAGCCATCCCCTAGCGTTATGAATAGCCAGTATCACTCCTCGTGAGATTCCTCGGCCTTTCTCACATCCCCCAGTCGGGGATGGGGTTTTACTCAATGTTTCAAGCTAAGGGTAGCATATTACTTGCACGATCAGCGTCCAGGTAAGAGGTATCAGAAGGTCAACGGTAATTTTTGAAATAAGGCGTCATTTGAAATGTTAGGGATTGTTTTTCAGCCTGGTTTAAATGTACATAGAAAAGCTACAAATAGTCAGATGAATGGAGCAAAGGACATGGTAAAGTCTGCACAGTTTATTTCAACAACATCAAGGAGCCCCTGTCATCTCAGCGCAAGGCCTTAGAAATATTCAATATGCAGGTCATTTCTGAAATATAGCAAGCAAGTCTTCTACTAATACATGCACTCAATTATCCAATGATCCATTGGACCCTTCGTCAGCCTCCGCCAGTAGTCTCTTGAATGTTGGTATCATCTCACTCGGCAATGTTGGGAAAGCCAACTTCGGCAATGGTCGGACTGTAGACAATACCATGTTGACAACGACCTCTAATAAGCGCGTCTTGTCTTCTCCCAGCCTTAGGCCGCTTCCAATCGACACCACAGCCCAGGCCTCTTTTTGAAGGCACTCTATCAGACTGGAACGCTCATCTTCCGGCAAGTCGGCACTGATGAAACGGGCGTCGAAGGCAATGCCGGCACTGAGACAAGATTCCGCCATCTTGGCAGTTGTGTCGCTCATCTGAGCTGCCGTCATTCCCCCGTGGCCTGCTAGACCAATAGCTAGCACTGGTCGAGGTGGTGACATTTTCAGAGATTGAGACTTTGACGACGGAAGAACGGGCGTAAAAATGGCCTGGAGGCAGAGTCCGACAATGAACAGTGGTAAGTGGCTATTAAAGTGTGAGAAAGTTTGAAATGGTAGACGGAGGTAGCAACATTACGTGCAATAAATCGGTGAGGATCATTGTGTGCGGGGCTAAACACTTGCAAATGGCCATGTAAGCACTAGACTAGCTCATGATGCGAACTGGGTTGGGAATAAGGGACGCGACAATTGAAAGCCATTTTCTGCCATGGATTGACTAAAAAGACACCCTCCTGTCTCATAAGAAGAAATAAGATAGTAGTCAGAAGATTTCCTCTCTGATAGCATTATACCATATGCTCAAAGCTGGATCCAGATCCAGATAGCCCTCGTCGAAGAAACTCGAAACATTATCGATATACGCCCCAAAGCCATCTGTAGCTTCGCCAAAGGTGCCCATATTTACATCAACACCACCCAAGCTTGACGTTGAGCCTACTTCAAACGACGTTGTTGCCTGTGCTAAGTTTGGTCGATCAATGTCAAGTCCCTCATAAACTTTGCTTTTCACTGTTCGAAGCAAGTCTCGATATCGTGTGAGGGCTGGATTCTTGATTTGTTGAATTCCTTCTTGTATCATCTCGATACAGGTTGAAGTGTCTCGATGGTGACGGGAAACACTAGGCCTAGCCTCCTGTCCATGCTCTCGCGAAGTTGATAGTAGCCGCCTGTCAAAGCATTAATACATGAAAGAACGGTATCTCCTAGGGGTTAACTCACCAGTCGCAGTACAGAGCAGCCAAGGCTACAACAAGGATGTTGTGAAATTGCCGATAACACCTACAAATAGCACTGGGACCATGTGATGAACGTAGATGGGTCCACTGCCGTACCGCACTTGATACGGCCTTAGAGCATGCAGATAGCATGGCAGTAGATGGTACCATGAACGTCGGACTTGGCTGGTTTAGTAACAACACCAATAGACAGTACTCAATCTTCGCCTCGTAGTACTCCCTTGAGGGTTTCAACGCAGCGTTGTCAAGATCTTGTTTCCATTGGGCCAGATCTCTCCGTGACGTTTCCGAAGTGTCGTATATTTGTTGAAACGACGTTGCGAACGCGCTGCCATCTGGACCTCGCCCAATATATACTGACTCGAGGATACGACCAGCTTGTTGACGCAGTCTAACAATAAGTCCAAAGAGCCGTACGTCGTGTTTGTGGAATATTGAAGCAACGGAGGCTTCATCTTCCCTCAGTGAGTCGAAGCTTCTTTGTGTCGGCCATAGAGCATGTATAGCATGGTCTCTGATTGACAATACTCGGCCTGTCAAAACAGCTACTTGGCGCTCCAAGACATACACACACCACCAAGTGCGATTTCTTGTTTCCAGCTCGTCCGCAGAGAATCCCCAGTCGGCGTTGTGTCTGTGGAGACCTAGCTCGATAGCTATGGACATGGCATAGCGTCCTAAGTGCCAAAGGTCATTGCAATGGCTGCTGGACGATGAGTTCATCATCCAAATGGACATCAAAATCACGGCTTGAACACCGAATAGATCTCGAGGGTGGTCATATAAGTCGACAAAGAAGCGCAACGCGGTCTCGAAGTACGACCTGGGTTCGTTCAAGTCCAACAACGAGCTGTAATCGGTATCGTGTTCACATTCACTGCTGGCCAATGCCATGACCATGAATACGATGAATCGGTCTGCATTGCTGCACTCTCTGTGTTTTCCGTACATATTGTAGAATAGCCGTCGTAGCTTGGGAAGAGGGAGGAAAGGCCACCACGTGTGCACGCAAGCGATGTACTTCGTGAGCAGAAACCTTGCTGTTGCCCACGACGGCAATGAGGCGCTGATTGTTGTTGGAAGCGGATCGAGATCGATGCCATTTCGATCTGAGGAGTTCAGATTGAGCTGCTTGAAGAAAATCCGTGCAAAGGTAGACCCGGCTGCACTTCCCACTGCTGGTCTTTAAATCACTATTTCCTAGGTAGCGAGTTTTGGAGTTAGACGAACCGTATTGATCTTGAGTGAATCGGCTTGGGCCTCCAATAGCCAGTACCCCAACTTCCTCTGCCTCTTTTGCTGGTGAAGTTGCAGTTTTGCTTAGTTCCGCAGTATGACTATCATTTGTTGTAGGAACATGCAAAGGCTCATCTAAAGCCATCCTGCCGGGGTTGTTAGAAGCATCTTGCTGTTGCTGTCGTAGCTGGTCGTTAAGCCGATCGATTTCCGCGAGCAAGGTGCTGACGGCGCTGTATGGATATGAAACACAGTCGGAGATGTTACATTCCTCATTTTGGCGTATACACGCCGCACAGCGAGGAACTTGCTGATCACACTATGGCAAAGTCAGGCTTGAGAGCCTCATATAGGACGACATGGGTGATGAAGCGTCTACTTCAGTTGTAGGAACGCCATATTGGTTGAATTGACCATACCTTAACCTTTCTCGCATGACATCGTGAACATGCCTTAGACACCAAGGGGCGCAGTGAGAAAGTCGACGCGGGTTCCATGAGAGATGAACTGGGGGCGCGTGCTCCGCTGGACTGGGCCGAGATTTTACATTCGAGAGCTTCGCTACCTCCGGACAGGACCGAGCGCGGTAATTATGGTCTCTGCTATCGAAAGGCTAATGGAAACTGGTGCAAGTACACAAAGTTTGGCTAGTCATGACCATCGATGGCGTGCTGGAGGCCGATAGACCCACAATCTCGGTATACTCCGAGTTGACGCCCCCGTAGAGTACAAAGCGCTCGGCTGCTACCGAGCTCATCCTGGGTCTTTTAAATGGCAACACCCCGAAAGATTGAAACGCAATTCGGCGATTGGATGTCGTGATTGCCCAAAGTCTTATCTGAGTTACGGACACTGATAATCGCGTTTGACAACCAGCTCGGCTTACAACAAACCTTAGTAGAGCTAAGACAAGGGCTATCCACCGAAGACTGCCCCATTTCAAGATGGTCTCAAATCATACTGAACAGGGCAGCCACGCTGTTGTTCCCAATGCTAAGAACGACAGTATTCTGGTAAGTTTCTGCTCAAATCAATGCCTTCGAGAACTGATTGTTGATATTTCTTTCGAACCAGGTTGGCATGCGCAACGGTGTTAGTGGGGAATTCCGTTTAGTGCCGCGAGCAGAGGCATCTGTATCAGTCTTCGACTCCAATTTCCTGGTTGGAGATGGTATCTGGGTAAGTCAGCTTTCGCCAAGCCCTGAATCTTCCCTTCATTGTGTCTGATTTCGTACTGATTATTGTTTAGGAGGGTATCCGTGCTAATTGTGGCAGGGTCCAATTTGCCCGTGACCACATTAATCGTCTCTTCCAGTCAGCCAAAGCCATGTATATGGACTTGGGCCTCAGCAAAGGAGAGCTGCTACAATTGATACACGATACTTTAGACGCCAACTCAATGCAGAATGATGCCCACGTTCACCTGCGTCTGGTTGTTAGCCGCGGTTTGAAGGCTACTCCCTACCAAAACCCGAAGGTCAACATTGGCTTGCCTTTGATTGTCATCATTCCCGAGGTAAAGGCTGTTGCGCCCTCGGCCAAGAATCGGGGCATGCGCTTAGGCACGACGTGGGTCAGGCGAGGACCACCAGATGTCAAGGACGAGCAGTGGAATCACATCTCCAAAGCTACAGACGTTCAAGCATGCATCCATGCCAACTTTATGGGCGTGGATGAAGCATTGATGCTTGATCTTCGGGGTTACGTCAAAACCGGTAACTCAGTCAACTTTTTCATCGTTCGAGGCGACGAAGTGTGGGCTCCAACCAAGGATAGCCAGATGCAAGGCATCACTCGCCAAAAGACCATTGACGTGTGCCGTGCAAATGGTATTAAAGCGCGAGAGTTAGATTTTACGCTCACAGAGGTGTATGGTGCTGATGAAGCATTCTGTACGGGGACCTTTCCTTCACAAATCCATGTGACAGAGGTAGATGGCAGGATAATTGGCGACGGTCAGAGGGGAGCTGTGACGGAAAGGATCCAGCAATTGTATGCAGACCTTGTGAAGGCTGATGTAGAGCGGCCGCGCACCGACATCCAAGCTGAAGTCGAAGCTCCGAGGGATTTATCATTTCTGTCTTCGATTAAAGGCACTTCATAACTGTCTGCTAGCGCAATAGAATACACACATATAAACGTGTACCTGTCCCTCTGTCTATTCATGTTGTTAAATCAGCTTTCACCCTCCGGGACTTCAGAGATTATAAGTAACTATAGACTAATTCGCTACATACTACAAAGGGGGAGCCAATGAGATAATCAACTTCTGAAAGACATACAAAATGCCGAACTCGAGTTCATCTCAGACCCCAAAGTCCGGGCCAGAATATTGATGAGATTCCTGCACAGCAGTTATCTTCATATAAAGAGTATTCCTTTTGTTGGTATGTAAATGCAAGGAAAAGGTATTCTCAGCACGAGTCATGAGCGGTAAGTAGTGCGCTACCAGAGTCGGCGATGACCTTAAGCTAGGGGTCAGGAGTATCACAATTAGTGCAAAAAAGTATGAAACTGAAACTCTTATCAACCTTGCATGTATGGGGCCCAGAGGTCTTATCACCCATACTTGCATGTTGGCTTGCATTGCGTGCTGTAATCGGCTAGTTCTTGGCCAGTGTAGAAAGCGGGCCAAGTCCAGGATAAGGGCTCGGTCGCGTCCGGAGTGGCCTTCGGTGTCCCCCGAACCATGCTACTCCTCCCCAGTGCGATACGTTGGCTCAGATTATTTATGATATAGACTATCCCCGGATGAGGCCATGATTTGGAGTCCCTCATGCGACTTTGTTCTGCACTAGATATTCTATTCGAACATTGTGGCTGTCGCCACAACACTTCTGCCATGTCTCGCCAATCTACGGAGACGGGCAATCAACTGCCGGCAAAAGATGAAGGTTTAGTTCACGACATCAATGTTGATGCGGTCGCTCAGCTGAGCCGGAAGCAAGCACGACGACTCGTATGGAAAACTGACTTGGTGGTCACACCGCTCGCCATTGTCGCCATGACATTGGCATTTCTTGACAAGGTCCTTTATCCTTCACCCCAATCTTCCAATTTTAGGAAACCCACACTCTAGACTATTTGCTAACTGGATTGAGTAGAACGCCTTGGGATATGCAGCTGTGTTCGGTATCAGAGATGATGCCAATCTGAAAGGCCAGGATTACAGTTGGCTTAGTAGTATCTTCTACTTCGGTTACCTGGCTATGGAATTCCCCAATCTGTGGTTAATGACCAAAATCCCGATTGGTAGATATATTGGAGGATGTCTATTCTTGTGGGGCGCCGCCTTGTGCTTCATGGCATTGTGCCACAACTTTGCTGGCTTGGCTGCGATTCGCTTCTTGCTTGGTGTCTTCGAAGCCGCTGTACTACCTTGCATGATGATTCTGAACTCTACGTGGTACCGCAAGGAAGAGCAGCCTTTGCGTACAGCGTTGTGGTACAACACATTTGCTGGAGTATTTGGTGGTATATTATCATACGCTATTGGGCAAATCAACAGTTCTATTTCGACTTGGAAAGTAGGTTGGCTCAAACATTTACCTCCTCGGTTGCCGGAGCTAACAAACTGTTGAGTTCATTTTCCTAATTTATGGTGCTGTCACTGTCGTGGTTGGCATCGTTATCTTTGTTGCTTTGCCCAACTCACCTGACAAGGCTTGGTTCTTCAATGAAGAGGAGAAAGCATTGGCAGTAGTTAGACTTGCTGAAAACCAGACTGGAGTTGATAATCAAAAGGTAGGCGACTAATCTTAAAAAAAAAAAAAAAAAAAAAAAAAAAAAAAAAGATGCGTTGATTCCTTTTGCTGACACATGCCCCAGAAATTTAACATGAAGCAAGTTCTAGAAGCACTCCGCGATCCTAAATGCTGGTGCATCTGGATTTGCGCTCTCGCCTATGCCGTGGTCAATGCCGGAATTACCAACTTCAACCCCCTCATCATCTCCGGATACGGTTTCTCTCAGACGAAAACTGTTCTAATGGCCACGCCACAAGCTGCAGTGGCGATGGTGGCCGGTGCTACGTTGACTGCAATTACATTCTGGGTTCCTAACATGCGCTGTATCTTCTGGATTGTGTCTGCATTGATTGGAATGGGTGGTGCTATTATGGTTCGTGTTCTTGACGTGGAAGCGGCGCGAGATGCATCGTTGGCAGGAGTCTACTTGATGGGCTTTTACAATGTGCCTTGGGTTTTCATGTTGAGTCTTTCTTCCACAAACACAGCTGGTGCCACCAAAAAGAGCTTCATGGGAGTCTCAATCGCCGTCATCTATGGTAAGCTCCCCTTCATGTCGAATATAACGCGGATAGCATACTGATAGTTTTCTTTTTAGCCATCGGGAACATCATTGGCCCTCAATTTTTCCTGGATGAACAAGCACCGCACTACCCCTTAGGGATCGGAAGCATGCTCTGCTCCTTTGCTATAATGACTGCAGATGGCATTGCGTACTATGCGCTTTGCATTTTGGAGAACAAGCGGCGTGATAAGGAGTACGGCAAACCACGTGATGCTGTCCGACAAGGCCTTGAGGTTAATAGTTCTGATGAGACGGACAACGAGAACCACAACTTTAGATACTCATACTAAATGGGGACTCGAAGGGTATACTGAACTTCCCTATGGGATTAGGTAGTTTTGTTGTTTGAGATTCACAGATCGCTCGAAATATGAATACTTCCCTGTCGTCGATTTCTAAGTGTGCAAATGCAATTGTCATTACGGGATATGAACTTGTAGAATAATACGCGATTGTCGTCTATCACTCGCCCACTGCACGACACAGATGAGTGAGGCGAGGCGAGCCCTCGGCAACAACTTATAAATGATATCGTCTAGCGAGGTAATAGTCTAGTGAATACACGTATGATTAAGTCTATTTCTAAGGATTATAATGCAGGTGCAACAAAAAAAAAAAGAGAAGAAGAAGAAGAAGAAATGCTGGCTCGGGCCCCTTAGAGTCGAAAAGCCAGAAGAAACAAAATCAGAAAGTGTAACATAGAAAAGGTTCCCGGCCACCCGATGGAGGACATGAGGGGCCACATCTCGATAACCCTGAACGGAATTTCTAGACGATATTAGATGGCGTTGAGAGTGAAAGTAAGCATCAAAGCGCCAGCAATGCTCCATGCTGTGAGCATGTTGAGCGCCGTAGCTCCAGCGCCGTTGTCATCGTCATCGTCATCGTCGTCATCCACGTTATCAGCGTCGAAAGATTCCTCTTCAGAGGACGCCGAGATTGTAGGTGTAGCACTCGCAACAAGTTGGGAGAAGCTATCTGCGGTGGCAGGAATTGCAGTGACACATGTCGCAGTGTCGTCCTTATCCTCGTCGTCGTTGTCGTTTTCATCGTCATCGTCATCGTCATCGTCATCGTCATCGTCATCGTCAAAGTCAACAAGATCGTTATCACAATCATCCGTGTCGAAAAGCCCGATGCAAACGTCTCGTTTTTCCTTCTCGTAGTCCTTTGCTCCCAGGCAGCAGTAGGGCTCGCCTCCAACGGTAACGGCATTGCCAGGACAGCAGACGTCAAAGCTTTGCATTTCGAAGATTCCAGCCATTCTATCCCCGCCGTCGCATTCATCGCGAGACTGTTCCCCAGTTAGTTAGTTCAAACGATGATGATGGACTCAAAATATTCGGAGTGACCTACAACACGCAGCTCTGCTGAGGCAGTGACGGCCAATGCGGTAGCCAACATGATTCGTGATTGCTGCATGGTGGAGAGAGATTTTGAAGTGTAAATAATCCAGAAATTCCAGAGAGCTTGATACGCAACGGGGTTAGGGCTCTGTAGGGGATGATGTTGTAGTTTGATGTCGTTGGATTGGTATTGTTGCACAGCAGAGGATGCTTGGACCTTTATAGTAAATGGCTTTTCATGAAAGAAGCCTTGCTACGCCTCAAAGTAGAAAAAGAATTTCCCAAAGCATGGTTCTTCTTGTCACCTTCACGTTTGAAGTGTAGGGCTGTGTATAATTGGGCTGATTGATCAACATTAAGCCACACATGAGATTTCCTAAAGCAAGAATCATCTTATGTTTGTAAGATACTCCAGCCCTATACTTGGGCTAGAGGCGTGTTGTCAAAGCAGTAATTCGCAATATGACACCGAATAGGGAAGTTTGACATGATGACAGCGTGCTGGGTCCTCTCGTGTTATCCTCTTCTCCACTAATCCTCTCACAAGGAGGATGAGCCTTGGATGCCGGCGTTGTCCGAACTTGTGGCGATCCATAAGCATCTACGGAATTTTCATTGCGAGCGATATGTCCCAAATCACATTGATTATCGACTACCTCCGTGTGGCTCATGTGAATTAGACACAGATATTAGTGGGAGAGGATGCCAATTGCCAAAGCGTGAATTTTGTCCTGGTGAACCTCAGTTCTTTAAGCCCTAACGTAGTTAATCTGATCGGATTTAATTGATGTGTTGACCCTTCATTATTCTCGTAAGTCAATCCAGTGGCAGAGTTTTCTGGAAGGTCTTGAGGAATGTTGCCTGCATGCGCCCGAATGTTTGACATGAGCCAAGACGTGATTGGTTTGTTGTTAGCCATGAAAGGGTGTCAAAACCACTTCGATATATGATGTCTGACGTATAGCCTACAGCAACGAATTACCGCATTTGGTAGTCATGGTGCGTGACCAAAGAGAAACAAGATACGTGCTGGGATGTCTGCCGTTTCGGTAGACAGGAATCTGACAGGAGCGCTGACAAAACGACAGGGACCCAAGTGCGTTGGGCTGACGGCAACGGCTTCCGAGAAGATGGAAGATTCACCCATCTGATTCGCAGATAGAGTTGCAACCGGGTATTATTTAAGTGAGGCACAGGCTAACCCTAGGAAAAGAAAGGTGCTTGCATATTCCCCCCAGCCTCCTAAAAATCTGGTGAATGGGCTCGGAAGGAGACAGTCCCTACGTACCTCCAGTCATGTATTCCATTCAAGCCCCCAATGAACGGCTCGGAATCAGCTCTCTTCGTTGCAAAATGGCCACACCGGAGGTCACGCATCGAAAGTCTCATCTCCGAATGCTCTCCAGAACACCATTGCTACCGTGGAGAGGAATTAGCCATTGCGACCACGAGGACCAGGCGCATGCTTCTTTAGCTCGAGTAGTGCATAGGTCCATCCCTTGCCATTCCGAGCAGAACACGCTACCGGGAATGGTCCGGAATTTGTTTGTACATCGAGTCGCGAACGTCACCGCGGCACTCGCTCCTTCACCAGCGAGGAGGCGACTGCTCTCCTTGTGCCATCTGCTTTCAAGGTATGTACTACGGAATTGAATGTTCTTTTCTACAAGCGATTTCTTGTCCTCATCCATAAGCCACCGTTTAGACGGAAGCCGGTATGGTCTTAACTACGCTTGTATAATCCCCAGGGACTTATACTAACTCTACCACGGAATCGCGAAGCTCATATATCGCTTATGTAGCATTCAAACATCTCAAACATAGATGAGTAGCTTTTTGATTTGGTACTCAGAACCTCAACTTTTCTTATATGTTTTCCCCCATCTTGCGAAGCCACTTTTCTAGTTCCTTAGAAATTCTCTACAAGAAGTGCAAACTTAGACGTTCTTGAGGAACGACTTCATCGCGTCGGATCCGGCGGTAGCTCCTGCGCCAAATATAAATGCATTCTCAGCCTTTTTCGCGAAGTCCTTTCCATGATGATGCTAGGTGGTATAATCTGTCAGCTTGATGAGTGATGTGGGATAGAACAGTAGCGACGTCGTACTTCGGGGTGGTGTTCGTGGCCGTGTTTCTTTTCCTCTGGCGGAGGCGGGTGATCCTTCTTGTCCTGTCAAGGATTAGATATTACAAGTATGTCAGGATATCATAGAAGCTACTGACCTCCTTTTTGTCTTTATCAGCCATCTTGCGTTGATAGTTGAGCGCGTTCGGATAGATTTTAGTATTGAACAGGGTTAAAGAAGCAAATCAATTGAGAAATAACAGAATCTTTTCCTGCTGCAAAGGTCATCTTTAAACAAATGCTGAGACACTTTTAGCTCCAGGCTAAAAAGAAAAACCGAGTTGCGAAATCATGACGTCGAAAAGATCGCGAGCCCGCAAGTAACGGCATCTGAGCAAACTCTATTATACATATATGGCCGACTGTACATCAAACACAGTTGGTGATACCTATCTGATCCCCGGCTACAAATTTTGAACCGGCAACAAGTTACAGTACATGCAGAATGGTACAGCGCAAGCTCTATATGAAGATATCGCCTCCGATAGAGTGGTACGAAGAATCTCCAGGTGTTTTGAGAGACAGCACGTCGTGGTCTATCAAGCTTTAGGAAGGCCGAAATTCGCTCAGAGATTAGCCGACGTTCGATCCAAATTCTCAAATATTATACCCAACTGTCTATAAAACTTTTATGTATCCCAAATATTCCATCAATGTAAACCAGCACCTATTTTTATCTTTCATCTTCAGGCGTAATCCACGCAATGTTACTTTTAGCGAGATTGTTCGTCTCATCCAAAACCTCCACCATACGATCCTTAGCGACATCGCCCTCTGGCCCATTCTTGCCAATATGCTCCATCGCCACGGCGGTAACAGACTCGATCAGACGTTTCGAAAGTGGACCGGCAACGCCGTGCTGATACAACGCCGGCGTTTCGTTAACCTCGAGTAACCAAGAGTTGCCATTGGTATCTACCAAGAAATCAACCGCAAACATCTCGAAGCATCCGTTCAGTGGAGTGAACTTGTCCGCCACAGTGTGGAAAGCTGCCTTGATCAACTCCCCAGAGATATTGCAAATTTGATCAAAGACATCTTGCTTCCAGTTGCCTGGCAAAAGGTCGTCCGAAAGCTCCCAGAAGTCTCGCATCGACTCCATCACGTCGACTTCTTCCTCGCTTTGGAGCGCCGTATTGGTCAGTGAGGATCTGAGACCTGGCGACTCCCAGGGCGGCTCATACTTCTGGGTCGCAAGTAACGTCAACAGTTCTTTATACACGTAGACTTTCAGACGCCCGAGGGAAATGACATAGGCTCGCACATGCCATTTTCTACCCTCGACTGGCGGAATAGAGACAATGTATTGCTGGGCAACGAACTCCCGCATCTGGGATGATGGGATGCGGCGTGACTCGTCAAACAACCAACTTTGGGTGCTCTCCGGAGACTCCGACAGGTTTACTTTGCCAACACCTGTAACCAGTCCGTCCAGCGTATCTAGACCGGGCATGCTGAGGTTAAGATTAACGCCACCCTTCTCTTCCGATGGAGAAACCGGAGGATTGGGAGGATCGTCATCGTCATATTCGTCTTCCACATCACTCGTGGCTTCCTCCAGGCACGCAGATAGCTCGTCCATCGTACTGAAGATTCGGATTCCCGCGCCGCAGTCAATCAATGCAGGCTTCAGAATCCACCAGTCTCGCTGACTCCCAACTTTCGCCTCGTTGTCTTCAAGAGAGCTCAGCAGGGTCAAGTCGTCAGCAGCGGCCAGAGCCTCGTCAACATAATCGGCATAATCGAGCGTTAAGCGGATCGTAGCGGGAACATGTTTCGTCAAAATACTTTCGGGTCGCTTCGTTGTCCAATACTCCACAACTCTAGCCAAGTGGTCCTTGCGGGAGAGACCGTCACTGCTGGGATACGCATTGAGGAGACCTGTTTCGGCTATGTTCATCGCTCGAAAGTGTGGATTGAGGTGGTTTCCATCGCATATTTGCACAATCTCTTTGGCATCCGGTGGGAACTTTTCGAAATCATCGTAGAAGACTGCATCTGGGGCGTGCCTTTGGATGCATTGCTCGAAGAACTTATCCAACCAGGTGTTGGCACTCTTTACGAAGACGTGCATGGTATTGAAATGGATCACACAGTGCTTACTGGTAGTCACTGGTTTTTTATGCTCGGTAAATATCGCCTTCCATTAGCCAAACTCAAGGTTGGGAATCTGTCTCCTCACACAGACGATTAGTTACAGATGACAACAGTTAACAAGGTAACCAGAACTGACATTGCGGTTCAAATCTAGCCTATACAGGTATTGCATCCATCCAAGGAGCGATAAAGCAGACTGAGCGAATGTCTTTCCTTCCGAAGGCATCAAGGCTGGGGGATTTGAACTGAATTTTGACAAAATTGGTCTGCGAAGTACACTGTGAATGACGACGAAATCCCTCAGACAATTTGATTCTCGATCCAAAACTGCAAAACAAATTCACAGGGATACGACATCGGGGGATTTTTCTTATAAACCGTTTTCTTTCATCAGCCGGGTGGGTCGTCACGTCTCACTCGCGATCCAGGCATTAGTCAAAATAGTACCACAGCGTGGACCTCTTTCAAGTCAATTACCTAAAGGAGGCCCACCATCACAAGGATTCTGACAGTTACATTGGACACGTCCATTCTTTAAACGTAATGAGCCAGGATCCTTCAGGGAAGCATTTATAACACGGCTTGGATGTTTGATAAGATTGAAACAAATTTGCAGTGCAATGGATGAGGTCTGTGTGCTGTTAAGGAATGTGTTAAGTCACAGAAATGGCCCATCCCGCGCTTACCCACTGCCGAGACTCGATCCGATCTTTGGCACCGCTCAAGTACTTGAAATGTTTTCCAAGTCAATGAAAAGCTTTCAATCAATCTTTGTGAGAAAAAAAAAATGAAAGATTGAGCATCTCATCCAGTGCAAGTTAGCAGCAATGGAATACTAAAATTGTATGTATCAAACATGAAGACCGCTGCATTCATGGCAGCGCGCTAATGATTGTTGATTGTACCCGGTTCTCAGTAATTGAAGGAGATGCGATTTAGTCAAATCTCTTCTTAATCAGGGGATCAAAAAGGTTAAAGCAAAGCTCTAGATCCCTCCGAAGATCTACAAAATTCAGAAGTCTCGATAGGCAAGCCAGGTCAGCGAGATACCGGGCCGGAGCCGAGCGACGATCTTGTGGTCCTCCATATGACCCTGCCACTTAAGGCAATCAGCAGAGCCTGCTGCCATGACCCATTCGTGAGATATAAATTGTGACTTGTATTCCAGTTCTGCTTATCGAGAAAAACTGCAGCCAATAATTGCAACGCTAACGGATAAGCCAAGCTGAAATATAACCACAGAACCAAACTGGATCTGAGATGTGGATACCTTTTAGAGGCTGGGGAAGAGATAAAGTAGATGGGGCGAGTAGATTTTCTTTCACACGTGGTGAGCCCGATGGTAGCGCTCCCTCTACCCTGCTTGGCTGGAAAACTGGCTCTGGCCGTTTCTTTCTTTAGCTTATAAGCTTGGTGTCAGTTTATAGTCAAGCACCTAGAGCCCACTTAACCTCGCGAGGCTGGAGTAATCGGTGTCATCACTTCCGATGCGTTGGTTCCCCAAACAAAATTATCGGCTTCTAGACTGATGGCTCCCATCGTCGCACAAAATCTGTTTCGGGCAGAATCGTGCACGAGTCATAACCGCTTAACTAGTGTGAAAGGTTCGCATGGAGGTGGAGAGCAAAGTTCGATTAGCGCGACCCCCGGAAGAAAGGGGTCCTGTACCGGGTACATGGCCAAAGATCTCAATAGGGCTCTTACATGCTGGGGAACCCGACCTTGACATGTAGCTTGCACCTGTCGATCAATTGTCATTACGTCGTTGTCGGTGGTAGATCTTCACAAAAAGCAAAGCCAAACGGCTGGCTCAACAGCCTCGAACTTGCACATGAGTACCCCTCTAGGTCAACCCCTCTTTCATCCTCAGCACTGAAGCAGAAAAAGTGAGCCATGTGACGATGCCGGCGTTCCCTTGTGCGCTAGAACCCCAGAGTTGTTCTGAAACGCGAGTCGCGACCACACGTTCTTGTTCTTCTTGACAACATCTCAGATCATGCCCAGCTTCACGATGAGCTTCGTCATGTAAAATATCAACGATTGACTTTGTTTTTCCTTCCATAACGTCGGACGTACAACGCCAATGCGGCATGGGCTCAGCTGCCCGCCATGGCTGGCCTACGACCAAACATCTACGCGGCGGTGCTCACCACCCTGCCCGTAGCTGTTTTGGCAGTGATTTTGCGATTGGTCTCGCGACGGATGATTCGAATGAAGTACTGGTATGACGACCTATTCAGTGTCGTCGCCTGCGTCAGTTCACCACAGGTTTAGATACGTGGTACAGGGTCCTAACTTTGGAACAGCTATTCGCCGTTGGATACAGCATTGACGTTATCGTCTGTATGCATTCGCCTACCCTCACACTCTATGAGTCTTGCTCATATCTTCCACAGGGGCCGCCCATTACGACCACGGCCAATACATTGCTCCTCCCGGTAACAGCGCCGCTGATCACGTCCGCGAAGTATCTCGATTACTGCTCTGGGTCGAAGAGATGATATACACCCTTTCGCTCGGCTTCTCGAAATTCTCCATTCTATCGCTGTACTGGCGTTTATTCCAGTTTTCTTCGATCCGAATACCCATCCAGATTCTCTACGTGACTGTTGCGTTGTGGCTGATAATCAAGCTGTTCATTTCCATGTTTCAATGCCTCCCTGTTCGATACATCTGGGTCAAGACAATACAAGGCGATTGTCCGATCAATGTGTCTGCATTTTTTGTTTCGACCATCTTGCTTCACTGTATCATGGATATCATCATACTCTTGCTGCCAATATTTCCCATTGCACATATGCACCTTTCGCTAAGCAAAAAGTTGGCTGTTACTATGATATTTCATTCCGGGATCATGTGAGTTTGAGGATCGGCCTATGTCATTGGATATGATTTTGACATGTGTATAGTGTTGTTGTAGCATCTATTTTCGTCATTGTCGAATCATGGACCTACGACCAGCATACGGAGCAGTTGCCCCATGATAGCGCATTGTTCTCCTTATGGGGTGCAGTGGAAGTCAATATGGCAGTTTTCGCAGGTATAGACAGCCAGCTCATATATTTTCAACGATCGTATTACTGATTATATCGTTTCCAGGATGTCTGCCAGCACTCAAACCGATATTCCGAAGTCTCTTCCCTACGGTGAAGGGACTGTCAACTGAGATGGATAGCAGTCAACCTGGCAGGCAAACTACACCTTCACGAAGCTGGCGCTGGAGTCCGCCAAAGAAGAGATCGTCCGACGCAGCTATGGATACGGTGCCAGAGCCGAGGCATCTTGAACACCCACCTCCTATAGTCTCAAGGCCTTCCCGAGGTCCCCGGGAACAAGACATTGATTGGAGGATCTCAGATATTGATCTTTGGAGAGATGAAGAGTCTCAGACAGCTAGCAACCATTCACCGCGAGAGAGATGAGTAGATTAGGGTTATAGAGCAATCAGAAAAGGCGAATGTGAAGTGTAAAAGATTACCAAAACGTGGGTATTACATGTTTTAGTTGCTCGAACAGATTTTAGATTAGCATATCGTAGTACATTGCCTCATCCAGGTTTGTCGAGCCACTCTGATCTAACACCGGACACAGAATCACAATGCCATTTTCCTTGTCATCTTGTTGCGGGAGTGGACAGTTTATTCTGAGGTCTGACATCGACATCTCAACCTGTTTGCCCGTCGGTTAGCTTAAGAATCATATCCACCGCAAAATTGAAGCATGAAATATGACGAACCTTTCCAACAGAACTGAAATCCACTCCTGATGTGCGCAAAGCCTTCGCCAATCGCATGGCGAGGGACGCCGTGAAAGCATTATTCCTTCCAACATCAATCATCAACTCCATCAGAGCCAGCAGCTTTTCTTCGCTATGAGTGTTTCCCGACGCTAGAAAGTCATCCAGGAAGAAAGACCCAGCGATATATGTGGCGAACGATATTAGCGGATTGCGGAAGACTGTGTTAATATCGGCAATCATAGCGACGATTGTCACAATTTGCACTGCCGAGTAAGAGACTCTTGAGTGCATTTCAGGCAAGGCTTCCATGTTCACATGGGACCTGGTGGTTATCGCGCGATGGATACAGATCAAGGCAGTGTGTAGCTGAAGATTGATAAAAACGGCATCAAGGGCGTGTATGTTCTCGGGACATCTTAGGTGAAAAGGTAGCGTTTCGAAAGCTTTCGTAATGCTGTTGTCAAGCTGTCGAAGCTCGGCCCAAGCATCGCTATCCAAATCATCATCGTCGTCGTCGCCACCTCGCGAGAAATGAAAGCACTCATGGAAAAGATGGACAGCAACAACTCTACAGGCGCTAGTGGAAAGGCCCCATAGATCTTGCTTTAGTGCTTTTTTGAGAGTAATGGAAGTCTCAGGGATGTTATACAAGAACGCATCTGGCGAGGTAGGCAAGCGCGTTTGAATCTTACGATGCCTGTTAGCTCAACACATTGAGAGAATTCAACGACCAAAACTTACACTGCGTGCATCCATCATCACCGGCCAGCCCCCGGTGCTGCTCGTAATCCGGTCCGTGGTGAAGATAACCCAAAACGTCTTTCTACGTTCTTCTTCCTCCGTAAAGTCCATGGCTGGCGGCAATGTGAGACCAGCGGCATTCTTCCCATCCAATCTGTGGAGGCCAAGAACTTGGCCCAGACGAATAGCTCTAGCAATGCTCATAGACGCCCTCGAGAACCACAGATGCTGCGCCTCGAAGTGGCTTACTAGAACCCAAGCTTGAACATGGGCAAGGGAAACTTGACTTGCGTCACTCTATCCAAGCGGTTAGTTCCTATGCCTTCAGAGAATAGGAGTTCGCGAATGCCTACCTTCATCTCATCTGCTTGTAGGTATTGCCGTGCGCGTCCGTAGAAGGCTTCGGCGAGGTGCCGATATTGTGAAGATGCGCTTGCTCCAGCCGCAAGAATGGCATATTGTAGACACATTGGCGGCTGCATATGCACAGGCTTGGAGAGCGATGTGACATATCGTCCTCCATGAATCATGGAAGCATCAATTGAAAGTTTGCTGAAGTAAATCGATGTGCTGTTGGCAGTGTCAGTTTACACGCTCCATATGCCCCTGGCGTAATCTGCCATTAGTAGCTTACAGCTCCTCAACAACATTATGCGGTGGCAACCGCTCGAATCGGCCGGTAGTGGTTAGTTCCGTCTCCGGAGAATGAGAGTAAGAGTGAGGATGAGAGTCAGAAGGAGGGCTTCTGGCATCTAGCCTCCCCTCCAATTCGCCTGTTTAGGACGTCAGACTACTGGTATCATTGATCCGAGCCACTCGAAGCTCGATACGATGGTCGGCGACTTACGGATCTTGGCTTGCAAGTTGCGCACTCGCGGTCTCGAGACCGGCACTGTCGGGCGTCTCCGCGCAGATGGGAACTCGCATTGCTCGCCTGCCTTGGCGCAGCGGCCACAGACCGGCAAAGTCTTGTCGCATCGCAACTTGCGGGCTTTGCACGTATAGCAGGCTAGTAGCGATGGTGGCAGCGAACTTGACCCCGAGTCGGAGCCCGAGTTCGGCTGCGGTGATGGTGATTGCTGCGACTCCGCCATTGTTTTGGTGTGCGGTTGAGATGAGCTCTATCCGATGATTGCGTTCCAAGTCTAGGATAAGGGTTTAGCGGCGTTAGTATCTAAACTTTGGTAGCTACAGAATTGCGCATGAACCACAGTGAACACATCAGAGTCACTACGATGCGCTTCAGAGAGATCGAATTAAAAGACTGAAATAATATTAACGCAGCAATGATTGATCAAGAAAACATCGGTCGCCCTACAGGGCGCCCAGAACGTTGGGGACGGAAGATGGGGACTTTTGCAGGGTCAAGAATAGGATTCAATTCATGCAGCTAGTGCCTGTAAAACGACCCTAGCGTCAATATCTCGGATTGATCCTGGTAAGTCGTAAGCGCGCCGCGGATACCCTTTCCAGTGCATGTTTTGACCCCGGATATAAGCTAGGACCGAGGAGTTAGTCGTTGATATCTACCCTAGGGTTGACGCCGTTAGCTTTAAAAACAACGGTCAGCAACTTTCATTGTAGAGGCAAGGGGTGAATTCTTGGATTCAATTGATTGCTGTGCCATTTCTCGTATCTAGCTGGATTGGGGGTCAACCAAACGTACAAAAGGGTGTCTTTTCCCCCAGATTGTATAGGGAAACGCGAAACTCCATAAGTTGGAAACAATGTTATCGCAAATAGATTGATGGGTACCATACAAAAACCAAAAAAATTATGAATAGAATTTCTGGAAATATCGAAGCGAAATTTGTTCCTATAAATTTAATCATTCGACTTTCGTCTTTGCCATAAAAGCATCAGCCCACACTCACTAGGTCAGAGTCCTATCAACGCCTCCCCAAAACTCGCACCTCTCTATCAAATCTTCACCAACAGACTCCATATGCAAATTATCAAGCTCAAACAACAGCTTCTTCTGCGACTTATTCCAAGACTCCCACTGCGGCGACTCACTACTCCGGTGCTCATTCGGCGACAGCGAGCGCACGAATGAAATCCAGTAGTTCATAAAGACAGGCACCAGTGGCGCATTGTAGGTGTACATGCTCTCTGGTGCGGTGTACCGACCAGGGTTATTCGTGTTGTCGGGCCCGAAAATGGCACCCTCTTCCCAGCCATGAGGGGTTCCGAAACCTATGGAATCGTAAAAGTCGTCGTAGACATTGTTGCGGTATGACCATGCTAGTTCGTCGCTCGTGTCGCGGATGGCGTCGAGTATGGTCATGGCTGGGCAGATCATACTCGCTTCGCCCCACGCTTGTTCGACCGCTGCGAAGTAGGGAGCGTTCGGAGGTGCGGGTTCGGTATCCATGTAGTATTCGGCAATTTTCGCGTTTTGTTTGTCGGTTAACTTGGGGTAGGTATCGCCCATGAAGGTTATGACTTTTTCCTCAGTGGAAGCTTGCGGAGAGAACCAAACAGCCTCTATAGGAATGGATTAGCCAACACGTAGAAATCATTCTCATTCGGCCTCGATCTCATACCATTCTGATTATTCCCAATGATCATAGGAACCTTGTTGAAATCCCCATGGGCGAACAGCGTCAGAGGGTCATCAGGGATAAGTTCACCATCAATAACGGGAACCCAATACCAGAACGCTGTGCCATTGCCACTCCGTCCGGGGAATGCACTTGGAACGTTAGATTTCTGTGTTGTCTTGGTATCTTTGCTGCGCATGCAAGTCATCTCTGCTTCAGCACTGTCGCTTTCACAGCCTAGGTCCTCGACGAAGCGACGGTATTGCCACTCCATCTCGTCCTTACAAGGCTGCTGCGGGATAAATACCGACTCTATAATACCGCCGGCGAAGAGCTTTTTCGTCTCGGGTTGCTTCGATACTAAGTGCAGAGCTACAGAGCCAGCGCCTGCTGAGCTACCGTGGATCACGACATGATCCGGGTCACCACCGAACTAGAATGGGTTTTTAGATGTTTGTCAAGTAAGAGAACTGGTGGGAAACTACCTTGGAAATGTTCTCTTGCACCCATTGTAGAAAGGCAAGCTGGTCTCGCAGCCCATTATTCAAGTCGCCGTGTTCTTGAACAGCCTCACCTGCCAAGAAGCCATAGACCCCGACGCGGTAGTTGAAGTTGACTTGAATGATGTTATGACCAGATGTCTCGACAACTTCGGATCCATTGTAGTTCGGGCTCCAATTCACATTATAACCTTAAGACACAAGGGTGAGTGGATGCCTACCTTAAACAGTTTGGAAGGTTTCTTACCTCCTCCTTGAATAAAGACCCAAACTGGTAGCTTTGACTCGCTGGTGGTATTGGCAGGCTTCCACAAGTTGACGTAAAGGCAGTCTTCGCTTAATCCAGCTGTTTCTGGCTCGGCCGTTCCGATACAAGAGTCTTTAAACTATATCGTAGTCAGTCGCTCCTCTCTGAGAAATGATATTTGCTGATATTGGATTACTTCTTGTGCTAGTTGAACCCCCTGGTCTTCCGGTTGTACTGGAGCTCGCCATCTAAGGTCTCCAACAGGAGCTGCCGCGTAGCGCATGCCGATAAATTGGTCAACGCCATTATTAAGAGATTTTCCGATGTAGGTTGCGTAGTTTAAGTCGACTTTGGGATATCCCGCGGTAGAATGTGCGGAGGCTGTAGTTAATGGTAGGCTTGCAAGCAGGCCAACAACGGCCGCGATGATTTTCGCAGAAAACATGATGATACAAATCATTCGATACCTCAAAGCTCGCAATTGCATTGGTTCTATTCATTCCGAAAAGTTCTCCGACAGATGTATTATATAGTTTTCCATTCTTGAATTTGCATTGATCTATTTGTCGTAATCCCTTTACAAATACTTCTGACGGATGTCCGAAAGTGGGTATGTGGAGTCAATCGGTCTTGTTATCCAACACCGAGACGACAGGCGTTAGCACTTTATAATACCTTTACAGGGGTCCGGCAATTCGGGTGTTCCAGGCCCACCCTTCAATTCATATACTTAGTCAAGGGCTTACCCTTGTAAGCACTTCACAATCAATAAGCCATCCTCGAAGCTGCGCACCTCTTAAGTCCGATAGACTTTGGAGATGCTTGTCTTTTCGCCCTTGTAGCTAAAGCGCCCTTTGAGCTCTGCAATCTAAATAGGCAGCACAGATGGAGCATGCTCAGCATGATATCGTTCTGAGTTGCGGGGCAACCCCGGATTGAAGATGAGATTTGGAGCGAACTGAGAGAGCCGCTTGGCTGGCCATTTTTCCCACCTGCGCGATGTTGCAAGTCTAACTGCAACCAGGCCCAGTAGGGTAACATTATTTTATATAGTTACAGAAATACTCTTTTATATACTATGGAATTGTGCCTGAATCAAGGCGAGGATGGGAAATTTCTTTCAATGAGCGACAAGAGACCGGAGACAAATTCCTGTCGCATCTTGCAACCTAACTTTGGCCATCTCTGTAGGTGACTAGCGGCCGCCATTGTTGTTTGCTGACAAGCCCAGAACCCCGTTTCGCAGATCAATGTTTTCCCTGTACTGCCATCGTTTCTCGACCTGCCTTCGCACTGACATTTAGCGGCTGCCCAATCGGCGTACCAAGCAAGATGGGATTTAATATCGTCTAGAGGGGTTCTTAGCCTCGGAAAACGGCCCTTCTTAAATATGTTTTGCGCTCGGTCGATTTCATGTGGTCCATACTACTGGGGTCAGCAATTCCTGTTTTCATTTTGCCTTCATAGTATGGGAGGAATCACCTTGTTTGGATACTTAGATAGCCACTTCTCATTATACACCTGGGCCTCAGATGCCACTTTGTCCAGAGACGAATGTATTAGGTCAATCCAGGTGTTCATGAGCACACTGTAATCTTTCTCATGCAGCTCTTTCATTTCGCTCTCCAGCATTAATATGAAATCAGACTCTTCATCAAGTATGTCGTCGATGTCATCGTTCGGCAGTGCTTTGGGAGGAAGTTGGTCGGATGGGTAGCAGAGAAAATCGGTTTCACGATGACAACAAACGTGCGTCATTCCGAGTTGTTCAAACTTGGCTTTCCGAATGAACGATAGAAAAATTGTTTCAGCTTCGATGATTCTCCCGCATTCCGAGAGCAGAGCCATGATTTCAATGGCCCACACTGGTGATATCGTGCGACCAAAGTGATTATTGAATACCGTAGAAGGAAGTGCAGCCGTAGAAAAACATCCGCTTGGCGAGCAAGGACACTTGCACTTATCGGAAGACAGAACCTGGGCACCATTTTCTAGCAGTAGACGGACGTTCCCATCGTCGTATAGCCCCATCGGTACGTGCGCGAAGCTATTCCCAAGAGCCTGAAAAGTATAATAGATTGGCACACGATGGTAGCTGTCTTTAGCATCGATGTCAGCTCCTGCGTCAAGGAGAAGTCTTATCAAGGAAGGCTTGCACCACCACATCGCAGCGCTATGCAAAGGGCTTCGACCTTCCCTGTCGGCGTGGTTCACAAGTTGGAACCCATGGTCGAGCAATATTTTCGCGTCCTCGGCGTTTTCAACGTCGTGCATTAATGTACTGTCCTCGCTCTCTCGTATCTCACTTTCGTAAGTAAAGTTGACCGAGCCACATTTTCCAAGCAGTAGCGGCAGAGTCACCTCGCTCTTCCCCTTAACCGTAGTATGGTTATAGACGAAAATTGTTGTGGCATCCTTGGCCCAGCGCTCCGAAGTCTGACTTCCATATTTATTCTCAACGACGTCCAGGAATTTCAAGACCAGGCTCCAGTAATCACGTTCGTATGCCATAGATAAGCAATTGCGTGTGGATTGCTCGTCCAGTTCACCCAGGTCCGCGCCTGCGTCAATGAGTATCGTCAACGCCTCTTCCTGACCAATTGCCGCTGCATAGTAGAGTGGCGTATATCCCGCATTGTCTATTGAGTTCATGTCGTGGCCGGCATCAATAAGTGCCTGAAGGTACTGAGGAGCTGCAACGGCCAAATGCATTGGTGTATGACCGAAGGCATTCCTCTCATTCTTCTCACAAATCGAGACGTATCGATAAACAGATTCTGTAAGGCGTTCCAAGATAGATTCGTGTAGCGGCGTCATTGCAGCGAAGCCTTCTAGCTGATCAGTATCCATGAGCCCTTCAGAAACGCCATCTTCATTACCTGGATTATTTTTGCAGATAGCGCGCAAGGGACCAATTTGATTACGTCCCGAAATATGGTTTGCAGACATCCAATCAAAGGAATAAGTAATATGCCAACCATTTACATCCGGTTCAGGAGGCATAAACCCAAGATCAAGGAGCACCTCGAGTAGCTGATTATGTTTACCATCAATAGTCCAGACATGAAAAATTGATAAAAATCTGCGCCGTCCTTGGATTAAATTAGTGTGTGGCCTTTCTTTGAAATCGCTGAGCATATACTATATACATGTACTGACCTTGCATGCTGGGTGCCATGAGTCATTTTGAACTCTCGCATGAACAGCTCTAGGATCGCAAACTGTTTTCTCAAACGGCCTTCCCACGCAAAGCGGAGCAATTTCTCGTAAAATTTAGCAGATTTCACTCCATGCTTGAAGATTTCGTACCTCTATGTATGATGCTCCATCGCGATTGACGTGAAATCTAAAGGTCGTATCGGAGCGAAATAGCTCCCTTAGTTTGTCCAGTCCCTCTTCGAGCTCTATGATCTGATGGCGAAGCCTATGCAGAATTTGAAACCCCGGAGAGTTGTTGGGAACTATGCGCTCGAGTGTAAAAGATGGATGAAGGGAAAAGCCCCCGGGTCTCGACAAGAATTGGAATGAAAAGACAGCCGCTTTCCAGATTCCAATCCGAGAAAGCGCTAGACGGAAACGTAATCTGCTCATAGCAGTATTGCAGGACTTTGTATCGCAAACCCGTCCTGGAGAGATGTACTCCATAGCCCAGTACTGCCTGGATAATCTCTGCACACGGTGACACGAACAGAAGCAAGACACATCTAGACAGCTCTCCTTCTGCTTAGCCTTGCGCATTTGGTACTTTGCAATGTCACGCTGGAGAATAGATAGCGCTGGAGAGTCCGGCAAATGGGGGTCTTCTCGCAAAAGATCCTCTGGAGAGTCGTCCGATGCATCGATCGTTAATGCAGAAGTCGCAACAACTAGACTCTGCGATTTGTCCAATCCATCGGTTGTTGCTGTTGCTGCTGCTGCTGTTGTTGTTTCAGGTGTCATAACTAAGCTCTTCGATTCGGTCAAGCGAGCAGGTATAGATCGTTGAAGAATTCCATGATTCATAAGCCTATTATACTGGGTTAAGATCAATTCGCTTCATATTATGGCCGCAGCTAGTCCGATCCAATCTTACAGCATCATGTTTAACTTTGCATTTTCAAGTCTTCGGCGTAGTGCTACTAGGTCCATTTCCCAGTGACGGAAGTGGATGAATGTTGAGGCTGTGGTTTTCCCCGAAGTCGGCATAGAATCTACTTTTTGCAGAAGATCATCGAATCCTTCTTTGACTCTAATGCAGCTTTTTTGGGATTGTTCGAGTAGAGGATCATCGTAGGACTGTAGCTTGAGTTCTGTGTTTGATAGAAGACAGACAAGAAAATCAAGTTCGTCTTGCAGCTCATCAATGACTTCGCGTGCACTTTTGGCGCTTTTTCTGATTGCTGACAGATTGTGAGAGCCGCTTTTGAGTTGAGCCAGTATTGGCACGAGCCCAAGCCCGATGCCGACAAGTTCAGCCATAGAGACTACCGTTGCCAGTATAATGATGCATAGGGTGAAACAAAGAGAAGAGAACAGGGCGGTAAGACAGTGAATAGAAGCAGGTGATTGTTGAGTACCTAGGTTCCTGCTTTGAAATGCTGCCTTACTGTCTGCCTCTGTGCAACCTGCTGCGGCTAAATATGGCTGCATATACCACAGCCCGAGCCGCTGCTCTTCCGCCCATCATTGGTTTCGACGATCCAATAAGCGCTCGTAATACACAAAAACATGCACATTTAAACATGTGTTGTTTGCAGTCCTCGTTCGGAGTCGATGGTTTGGTTGAACGATGTCCAAGGCGATGTTGCGCAGCCCAACTCACCCATCCGGCTCCATGTAGTTTTCTATTCTTATAATTGGGCTCCCTGCTAAATAGGCCATCTCTTTCTGTCTTTTTCTGTAGAAGATTATGCCTTACGTGCGTAAGCCAGAGAATGATCTGTGGCTTGCGATCTTAGCGCGCGTATGCCCCTCGGTTCGTCTATACTATAGACTGAAGACGTGCGGGCATGGAATACGGCAAGGCTCTGCTCAATTGGCTGGAGAGAAGCTGGCCTCATACTACTCCGATATTTGATTTTCAAAGTAGCAATCTGTTTCAAATAAGCTAACAAAATTGAGTCTTTGATGAGCAGGTGAGACATGCCCGCTCAGCTTTTCTTACACCGTTGCGATAGTCCATGACATCACTTATGTGCAACACCAGCCTCACTCATAATTCACTAACCTTGCAAGCGTCAAGTAAGCGACTCACCTTTTCTTCTCACCAAAACATCAAACGTTCCTATCAATTGCGACCGCGCGAAAGATAATGGCTGGCTCTGACAATCAGGAAGCATCGGCGGGCGACAAGCACCAGACGGAGCATGAGTCGCCCGATCCCAAGCGCGCCAAGACAGACAACGAGAAGCAGCCCACAATAAAGGAAGCTCTCGGAAAAGAGGATGAAGAGAATGAGTCCAAAAGCCAGCGTGATGGTCAGGAAGACGATCAAGCAACGAAAAATAAGGACGAAAGTGGCCAGCCTAAAGATGAGAATGACAGCGCCGTGAAGCCGGAAGAGGAGGAAGATGTTCCCTCCAATATCCTTGAAAAGGGCATCGTCTACTTCTTCATCCGCGGCCGCGTCAACATCCCGGAACCAGAATCCGTCACCGATATTGCCCGCAGCTACATGCTGCTCCGGCCTCTTCCCACAGACGCCAAACTCGGCGAAGGCCCCATCGGCGACGCTGGCAACACGCGTCTCCTCGCATTACCCAAGAAGGTCCTGCCCCTCAGCGGCAAAGATCGATTCATGGTATTCGTCGAAAAGGCGGAGGTATCTTTCCAGACCATCAAAGATGAGTTTCTCCAAGGTGAAGACTACGAGACCAAAACGGCGGGGACGAGGCACACGCCGGCTGCGACACCTGCTGGGGAGGGTGTGTATGCGATCACCACGACTGGGAGGGAGAGCCATTTGGCGTATATGATGACGCTGCCAGAGAAGCTCGAGGAGGTTCAGAAGGAGCTGGGAATGCGAGAAAAGGGCAGCTTCATCATCAGCACCAAGAATCCGCAGTATCCAGGTCCCGTCAACGCTCAGCTTCCCAATCCCCCAGAGTTCCCGAAAGAGTGAGTATCGCGCAACATACCATAATTTGTGACTCAAAGCTAACGATTGTTGCAGCATCATGGAGGAATTTCGCGCTCTTCGATGGATGCCCTCCAAGCCGGAGCATCTTGATTATGTCAACAGCCAGATTCTGCTCGTGGGCGAGTCCTCAGGTATCGACAAGGCAGTTGAGCCGCAGAAGGACGATCAGCAGGAGAACAAGGAAGAGCCGAAAGAAGTTTTGGAGCACCTGGAACATGAGGATTTGAAGCGCATGCGACACTTGCCTGGCGGTCAATCAGCTTCCATCTTTACAGATCTGCAGGCTCAGGCCAAGGACTACCCAAAGCTACAAACGACCTTTTAAACAAACTATAGCTGAGCACCTCTGTAGGACGGACAAGCTACAGTACAACCATTCTGTGAAAAGGCAAACCTCTATGAATAAAACTACAAATCTTAAAATAGCCTCCGTCAGCGACAATCAACCTTTTCGCTTTGCAGAGGAGTTTATCAGCTTATTGTCCTCTCCTAATTGCTTGTCTGTCATCCCACGGCTAAACTTTGCCCGGCGCCTCATAATCTGGGTCCTCGAAAGCCTTTGCCTTCATATGCTTCCACGCTTCAGCAGACATGAGCGCATCATCTTTGTGTCTGCCGTCGAACATGAGTTCTTTGACCCCGTCACCGATATAAGTTGTCGAAACGCCCTATGGGATGTGTTAGAGTGCCGCTGTGGTATTATTATCGTCCAAGGAATCAACTTACGAGGCCCAGCGTGAGCTCAATGTACCCGTCCAGCCAGTGTGGCTTATACAACCACGATGGATCTTTTCCTTTCGTCTGAAGAACAATGTTCTCGGCGGCGATAGTAGCATGACGCATCGCCGAGCGGGCATTAGGATTGGCAACGTGCACGTCGCTTACGTCGCCGCAGATATACACGTTCGGCAAGTCTTCGTCCTCGATTTGAAGCGTAGGTTTGACTTTGATATGACCCGAAGCAGAAATGGACGATGGCGACAGGCTTGCAGCCAGCCCCGATGACGGCTTTTGCCCTGTGCAGTTGATCTATTGCAATAAGTCAGCCACAAAGTCTGGGTACTCTCGACAAGGAATCTTACAAAACAGTCACAATCAATCGTCTTTCCCGACTGCAGAGTCACTGTTCCGCCAGCAGCATCTTCCTCCACCACGCGATCATTAAGAATGACCTCGCCCCCCAACTTCTCCATCCCCTCCAAAGCAGCATCTTGAAGGCCTTTACCGAAGCGATGCATGAGCGCTCCTCGCGAATGCACCAAGACAACCTTCTTATCCGGATACAGGGACTTTGCATCGGTAGCGACTTCGACACCGGCTGCACCTCCACCCACGACGACCACCGTTTTCGCCAACTCGATGCGCTTCTGAAGACCTTGAAGTAGCTCCATCCCCTCAGCCTTTTCGGTGGCGTTTACTCTGGACGGAAGACCTTCCTTGACTTTCGATCCCGTCGCAATCACAAGATACTCATATGGAATTTCCTCTCCGCTCTCTTGTAACGTAACGCTCTCCCTGGTTATACTCGCAACTCGATCCTTCACCCACCGAAGACAGCCCTCCGGCGCGCCAGCCACATAGCCGCCATACGGAATAAACGCCTTGCGATCATGCCCCGGCACAACAGAAAACCTCGGCAGCACAAATGTAAATTGGAAGTGGCTATTCGGCTCAATCACCACAACGCGGAAGTCGCTTTGCGGCGGAAGACTCATGGCGATGACCCGGGCGGCATGGTATCCAGCATATGAGGCGCCCACGATGACGATGTTGCGTGTGCGGTCGGATGATGGTGTCGAGCCGAAGAGGCGTGCGCGACGGCGGTTAATGGTCATTCGGAGAAGGCGCGATAGCTCTTCGAAAATGAAGACGGTAATGTGGCCGACCAAGTCCGCGTACAACCCTGCTTTTTCCAACATGGTGCTTATTCTTGAGAAAGGGCGATAACTAATAACTCGAAACAATGAAAGTAAAGGACGAGAGTTGTACTTGGGATGTGTTGGCCATCAGCGGTATATCAATGCTTCGGGATATTCACAAGCCCCGAAAACAGGCCCGAAATCACCGAATCCGAGAATCGGAAGATTGTCCCACCAGGGCCCTCCATTATAACACCTGCTTCCATGCCCAAGCAGCTACGATGCATTCAGCTATTTCGTAAGAAATCCAGTAGCGGCAGCGCTAGATGATGGGTGGCTTGAAGGTGGGACCGTGGCCGCATTATCAGATGATCAGATAATGCAGCTTGATCCGCGGGATCTCCGACTGCTCCCTACACCTCACTCATTCACGTTCTTTGCCTTCCGATGGGGTAAAAGTTTTGCTCCAGTCCCCTTCAGCCTGATGCGAGTTGCCGACCTCCCCCGAAGACTCACATTGTGCAAGATCTGCTGTGGGCAGCGACATCAACACCCCGGCAAATTTTTATCCTACCGCAAGTCAACTACAATAACTAGATTGTGTTCTGTTCAGTGTAGATTGCTGGTTTTCAAATTTTCGATATAGCATATATACTTTTAAGGCTAGCTGGCTAGCGTAGTTTTTTAATTTATCTAGGCTTGAGAGCTGCGAGATCCTTTCCGACCGTCTAGCCTCAAGAGCCGTCATAACATGTAGACGAGCTTACGCTGACTTTATCGGCGCCAACCTCTTTAATCACATGCACTAGTCTTTCTAACCCTCTCCATCCACGACTGAGGGAGACTCTCGGCGCCTTTAGTTTTCCGTCAGCGATCAAAGTGTCTGCGACCCGAATGAATTCCTTCTGGAGGTCGTATTCCTCCGACGAGGCCGGAATATCCATCCCCGCGACTCACACGCTCTCCATTTGACGTGTCCGCCAGCGCATGGCATACTCTGACACTTGGGTGAACCGACTCGACGACTGCATCTAGCCAACTCTAGAGCATTGTGTATCGAGCATGTTTATCGCGAGTGAGAATGTTCGCGCAGATCGTAGTGCTAGCCTCGGTCGCACGGCAGTCAATGCTGAGTATGACACTTCCTTAATAATGGCTCGATCGGCAGTTTTTATCAAGAGCCTTGATTGTAGGCACGGATGACCCGAGCTCCGCATCTTCCTACCTTGAGCGCTACGTAGGAAGCAAAACTGAGTTCTCAGCTTCAGAAAAAAAAATATATGAATTAATGAAGAGGTCCGCAGAGGTCAAAGCAGCAACACTTCCAATGCCAAAAGACGCGCCACATCTTTTGATGAGTGACAGAACAGACGGGACAGTTCGCGATAGGTTGATACATTGCTAGTAGTTATGAACAGATTGGACGATTCCATTAGGTGGAAGCCATAAAACAGCGTGTCTCAGTATGCCGAGTTATTCAAACTTGATGGCCACATTAGGATGGATATGTAACTTTTGCAAAGTTTCATAACGCCAGTGACTTCCACGTTTTTTATAAACCTCAACCTATCTTACCTTCGTGAGAAACTGTCGTGGTTTAATGCGAATTCAACTGGAAGTAGTAGAGCAAGAATAAGAAAAACACAAAATCTAGAGATCCTGTCTCAGAAAAAAAAAAAAAAAAAAAAAAAAAAAAAAAAGGGAACAATCAAAGAAATACAGCTTATGGATATCTTGTCGTCCAGGAGATTGTTTGAATTTATCAACCCTTCTAGAGAATTCTAACATACGAATACATTGACTAAGAGTGAGAAAATATAACTGGAGGCTTTTTCCGTCACGGTAGTTCATCTTTTGCTCCTTGCTTTGGGCACATACACTCAGCTGTACTTTCCGTAACCTGCCTATGTCTTACTGATCGAAGTTAGCACTCGCGAAGTCATAAAGAGGTTCATCATGAAACCGTTTCGTGGTTATAAAACATACACATGGCAAGTCGTCGTGAGCAGAGCTCGCACTTTTCAGCAAAATGCAAAGCTTCTCGTATATTATTATTATTGTTATTGTCAGTAAAAGTATTCTCTAACATAAGGTGATTTATTCCTGTAATGCGAAGTCTATACTCCACCTGCGTGTTGACTAGTCAGCGAGTTTGCATAGCACATTCGCAAATTGCGGGGTCTCCATATGTAAGAGCCCGCTTCCAACGCTGGGAACAATTCCAGTCGACGCCACATACCCATCAAGAAACAAAATCCCCCGTACATCATCGAAGCGCAGCATCACTCGATCGACCTGAAATTAAAAATCAGTCGCCATGGATAGCTTCCCAGTCTCAAGCTTCAAGGGTTACAAGTCTCAAACCTTTGACTTCAAGAAGACGTCAGCGGGGCCCATCAAGCTAGATGTCGTATATCCGGAACAGCTTGGGCACAGCATCAACGTTCTGGTGCATTATCACGGCGGGTACCTTGTGAGCAGCATTTTCAAAGATCGCGGGGATTTTGATGACTTCTAACGCTACACATCCTGCCGTAGATTTTCGGCGATAGATACTCTTTTATGTCGTATTGGCTTGTACACGCCTGCGCACGACGGAATTGGATTTTCGTGACGCCGGACTATCGGCTCATACCCGAATCAACCGCCCACTCCTCCCTGGAAGATACTCTTGACGCTTATCGATGGGCTCTGGAGTCCCTTCCAGCTCACTTTGGCTGCAAAGTAGAGTCCATCACCTTGGCCGGGTCGAGCGCTGGAGGCTATCTAGCCCTTTCCACCGCTGCAGCTGCGGAGCGAAAGCCTGATGGCCTCTTGCTGGTGTACGGCATGTTGGATGCGACATTTTCTCGTTACATTTCTCCTGGGGAGAATATTTCGGGACAACCTTTGTTCGACTGTAGCTCGACCTTGAGTGCATTCCCGCACGCAGGTAAAGACTCTACCAGACTACCACTCTCAGGGCATCCCGTTCCAGCAAATCCTACAGACGATGCCAGATTCGCACTAGCTGCAGCACTTCACATTGAAGCGTTGTTCCCAGACTATATGACTGGCGTCGATGGTTTGGCAAAGGCGATCGCGAAGGACGGAGAAGATGCCATTGCAGAGGCTGATCGCGCTCTTTTCCCTCTCTCCTTTGGAGATCTAAAAGCTCTGCCAAAAACGTTCCTGGTCCACGGCAGGAATGACTCTGCCGTACCTGTGGATCTAAGCATCCGGACTGCAGACAAGCTGAAAGCGGCTGGGGTTCAAGTCGAAACCGCCTTTCCCGATGATGCCGAACATGGGTTCGATGCGCAAGCCGGTGATGTCAACGTGGAGACATTAGGCGATGCAGATCTTACTCCTGCCATGGAAGCTTTAAGGAGAGCAGCCTTGTTTTTAGATACTATTTCTAGTACTTAGCAAGTCTCCGAAATAAGTGCATATCTTTGGCCACTACTTAGGTTTCATACAATAGCACTACTCCATGTAAATGCGCTCTGAAGGGAAACGTGAAATAGCCCTGCTAAACCAACGGCGCTTACAAGTCCCAATGTCATTTCACAGCCCTAAACGTATTATTCATGCTGACTTGACAACCTCAATAAGACCTTCATTGCCGTCGCCTTTGTTGTAGATGCCAGTGATCTCCAGACCGCAGCTATCAATAAGCGCACGCCACTCACTCTCGGTACGCTCACGAGAAGAGACCTGAGCCATCATGTAAAAGTCAAGGGACACATGCTGCCACGCTGCCCCTTTGTCAGCGACAACCTGATGTAAATAGCAATTAGTATAAGAAGATTGAATCGATAAAATTTGTTAAAAGTATCGAGGGCAAAGACGCAAAATGGCATTGAAGAAAGAGGACATACCGAGTCACTGATGAGGATCTTAGAGTATCCCGGTTCCATAGCGTCCTTCAAATGCGCCAGAATCTTTCGGCACTGGTCGTCAGGCCAGTCGTGCAACACGGAGCGCATGAAGTACGCTCGAGCACCTTTGATCGGCTGAGGAGTGAAAAAGTCGTGGGCCTGCAACTCAATACCATCTGAAGCAACACCCCTCTCCTTTGCGACAGCCACGACCTCTGGGATCTCTTGCAAGACTAGTCTTCCATCGTACTGCGGGACGTCCTTTTTAAAGTCCTGGAGAATCTGACCAGTGCCACCGCCAACATCGACAAGGGCAGAGGCATCGCCGTCAGGCTTGAGACCTTCTATAAGCTGCGACTGAACAGGATACATAGCCGTCCAACTCGGGCGGTGCAAGCGAAGGGCGTGGACGTAGCCATGGAAGGCTTCGAACACGCTTGGATGTTCAGTCAGCCACTTAAACGCTGAGGAACTCCCAGTTGCGTATTGAAACGGTCCATCTTCAGCATTTTCTGGATTTTTGAAACCGGTACTTCTCAGGTACTCCGGAAGCTTAACGAATGACTGCTGGGTGATATCAAAACTATGCGTGCACGTTAGCAAAACTAAAACGTTCAACCTAAATGGGTATTCCTACCAGAAGGTGATACCGGCGGCATACTCCTTGGTGGCGAGTAATCTGGTCATGTCATTAGGCACATAGAGGTCAGGTCCTTGCTCATCCAACATGCCCATCGTGACACAGGCACGGGCAACCCGCTTCACAAGGCTTGGCGACGCGCCAGTTGGGGCGGCCAGGTCCTGCTCGGACTTCGGACTCGCCCCATCCTGCACAGCTGTCTCAAAAATCTTCAAGTCCACTGCAATACGCGCAGCCACTGTACGAGTAGGCTAATGAAATTTTGCCCCAGTCAGCTCAATAAATAAACATTCACAAAAGCATGTGTAGAGCATAAGAGGGACAAATATCTGTATCTTACCAGTGCCCATATATTCCACAGGAGCGACTCAACAGGCGTCTCAGCCGCGTGAACGAGCTCTCTTGCACTTTTGACCAGCTTTTCGCGCGCCTCTGGGTCATTGGCTGTCACTTTCTGACCGTCTTCAGCAACCTGCTTCAGAGCTCGGGAAATGTCGTCCATGTTTGGTGTTTCGGCAGCCATCTTGAGCGGGGTTTTCTGCAGAAAAAGGAGGTACGTCGGAGAGAGGACCTTCGTAATGTTTCTGTATGAAGCGGAATCAATTGCTGTAAACTAAATACCCATCAGCACATCCAATAGTACAGCCAGAAAGAGGGGAAGATGTCAGCATGCTGAATAATCTATGATGGGGCGCAGCTATAGCGCAAAGAAGGATTGTTGACCAATAAATTTGACAAGAATAGCCAATTTGAATGCAAGCAAGTGTTATTAGAATCACCGGCAGCCGATTCGAGACCTCTCAGACCCCAGTAGTCATTGAGTATTCCAATATACCTGTGATTTCCAATACCAAGCCCGTGTAATAATCTGGAAGACTTAAGAATTACTTTGCACTAAAACCAGTACTTATATAAGGTCGTGCTTTGCGAAGAAGAAGTTTTAGCAGAGCCAACAAAGGAAAAGGGGCTATTCTTTCAAATAGTCGAATGAGCCTAGCCATGATAAATTGGCCGAAGTAACTAGCACATTCGAACTACCAGGGTTATTATCTTCCATGTTTGTTCTTTCGTTTTCTTAATGCGCTCATCTCGTTGATCTGTTTGGGAAGTTTGTTGCCGAACCGTGTCAGTATCAGGGGAACATGCGACTTTGATGTCACGGCTATGACTAGGTTACTTACTAGCAACGTACAGAAATAAGCCATTCTGTTAATATCCTCGTCTGTGTTCTTAGTGGACATATACAACCGACTTTCCTGTGTTACGCAGCTGTAATGCACACATGATATGGGCATTTCTCTTTCTGTCTTTAATTAATCTGTTTGATAGTTGAAAACTTGCTGGGACTCCCTCCACAGTACCCAATAAAAACAAGCCATCAAAAGATGGGTACCATACTAAATCATACTGTATCGCACATTGTATCTGGCGGTGCATCTGTCAGCGCAGTCTGGCCACATTCCGGAGTCTGAGATGACCACCAACAACCTCAGCTAAGCATAAGCCATCTCACGACATTAGCAGTGGACCTTTTCTGTATCATAAGTCCTAATGCCCCGAAGGCTCTAACTAACATACAATAAACTAGCATAAGCCATGTGCCACTTAACATACATGTATTATCCGCGTTGCGATACCAGTGGACCATTTCTTCAAACCAGAAACCGAGATGGTCAGCATGGCTTACAGTTCGAAGATAATTGTCAATACAAATACCTTAGGTCATTTCGTATGACTCAAGCTTTTTTAATACACTAGGTACGAATAGATATCATGGAGAAGATCAATGGAACACCCCTAGCGTAGGACCTAGTGCAACATACCTTCCGAGGCCAAAGTCCACTGGACAGTCGGCTTCGCATGCAGCTTGAAAGAGCTCCGGACCAATCCACTGCCTTTATTTGGCAACGTATACTACGCCGATATTTGGAACCAAGTTGGCGATGACCCAGGCCCAGAAGCATTGAGTTTTCGGGTAATTCACGCTAAGACTCTTTGATTCAACTTGGTAGATATATACCCATATATCTAACTTAGAGTTTGCTAATGAAGTAACACATTTCTTGACAGAGTGTAAATCAAAGACTTTCCTTGATTTTAACCATAGGATTATCTCTTTTACTTTTGCCGCGCGATCGATGCTGATAACAAAGCAAAGACTTCTCAATTACTAATTTTCAGTATCTTAAGTGATGTATAATCATGACTGTGGTTGCCAGGGAGGGAGGGGGAGGGCGTTTTGAATGTCAGAGAAATTTGGATATATGTAAAAACTGCTTCGGGTTAAATAGTTTTAAATTCTTTCCTTAGGTATTGAGCACTAATTTCACTACATTCTTTGTCCGCATGCAATACGTGGCGGAATCTTCGATTACTAGGAGTCGAGAACACCACTGTTGCCTAAGGCTTTCATAGATGACGTACTCCACATTGTACGCTGGTGAAAGCAGCCTAATAGGCGACAAGAATTCGAAAGAAGAGGTGGACCTAATACAATAAATTTGAAACTAGCCTAATTGTATAACAAACTGTGAAGGATCTCGGGGAGCGTCGGCTACTATATCTAGGTACCTGACTCCAGTCAATCCCCATAATACTTTAACAGTTAGCGGCCTTAATCATACGCCATAGGGAACGAAAAGCTCGTCATCTACATGCTTCCTGATCCTTTTAAGTAGAATAATTTAGATTAACTATCAACATACATTGTGAGGTGCCTCTAGAGTTGAGCTTACGTGAAACAAACTCTAGATATAATCGCCTAGGATTGACCTAAGACTACGATCAGGAGTATCGTAAGGCTCAAGACTCTCCATGTGAAAAATAAAACTGCCGTGATTTCAAATGTGTAAAAGAGCACATAAAATAATGTAGTTCAGAAAAAGGTCCCTTTGACTATTCGTCAGAACTTTCGTGAGGCGTATTGAAATGCTACGGGGCTGCGCCGCACTAAAACCCAATTCGTCTATTGATCAGCTCTGGCCCAAGCGGCGTGCCACTCCTATCTGTCAATTGAAACAAAACACAAGCCGGTTCAGACCATGACGTGTGGGGATTCCCTGATCAGTTCATTTTGGACGACCACGTTTTAGGGGCTACGCCGCATCGTAGAAATCTAAACCTATGTCTATATAAATCGGTCAAGATCGCCCACGCTTGTCGGAAAAAGACGCCAAGCGATCTTTGACTATTCTATCCTTTCTTTTATCCAATCTTCGCTCTTATCATAGCGATTCATCATGAAGGGATTTATGCCAACGATTTGCGCCACCCTCGCAGCTGTAGCGCGAGTGTCAGCTCTCTCGACTTTGTGGCAAGATGACAACGAGGACATCTTCACCTTTTACTACTCCACTGACGTCCCGGCCGACGACAACTGGGTAGGCATCTACAGCGTCGGAAATTGCCCCCAGGACGGCAACCCTTCGGAAGATGCCAAGGTCTGGAAATATGCTCAAGGCCCCGAGGGCAATGTCTGGCTGTCACCCGATAACTTAGACGAGGGCTCTTGGGAAGCATGCTTCCTCGACGCGGATTACAAGATGCTCAGTGGTGAGGTCGTTGACATTGAGGTCTAGAAGCGCGATGAAAGCAAGGATGAGGAAAAAGGAGAGTTCCCTATAAAAATGCAAATCCTCTACTGATTTGCCTAACAACAAGAACTAAGAAGGTCTAAATACACGCTTCGATCAGGTTGCGCATCCGGTATTTTGCATCTTATATCCTGTATCTGAGTAGTGTTAGGGTTTCCGTAGCTTTAACTCTCCTTGGAGTGCGTCGTCGACGTACAAAATGCCGACTCAATCGCAGGCACTAGTGTTAAGACATATTCAACCCTGTCTTAACCGCCGAGTGTCGTAGATTATATTCTTAGCTATACTAGAGTTTTTTTTTTTTTTTTCTCCGACTTTTTACTTTTTTCTTTTACTATAAATAAAACTTATATAATCTAATTCATGGCATGTTGACCACCGAATCCGCTGAGGCCAGCCACTAGATTTGACAGGGAACAAGCTAAAAAATCCAATACCGTTTTACCGCCCTACTCCAAGTTCCAAGTGATAAAGTCTCTACTAACAGTTGCGCTTGTACTACCTATGTATCGCTCCTTACTTGCAACACGTATTGAGTCAAGCTTGTATTCTAAACAACCATCGCAGCGAGAGGACACGTTTCTTACAAATTCCCCAGTTAAAATACTCAAGATGATTCAATTCTTGCTCCGTATGTGTGCATGCTTCCTCGTGGTGTATAAAAGTAAATGTCCCATGCTATTCACGTGCAGGTCGCGTGAATTTGATCGTAATGCTATGATAACTCCAAGATCTTACTTTCTGATAAGCCCTCGACACCTACCTTGAGATAACTGAAATCCTCTGCAATCCGCTTCGCACAATCACCACTCTTTAGTTCTTGGACATCCCAATTTGTCCATATAAAGCGTCCATGTAGAAACTCAGCCTCGGGTGTAGAGGCCCAGACAACGGTCCCGCCAGCTAGGTTCTCTACATAATCAAGAGTCAGTTCGGCCAGTTCATAATACGAGAGCTCAAAGCTTCTGTAGTCTTTTCTTCGGGTCTAGCTTACCATCGTCCCATGTATGAGAACTTTCATCTAACCCAGCGGCACGAGCAGTGTCCGAGAGCACACTGCCTGGGTGAATGCTTACAATCTGTAGCTGATCTGGCGTGACGTCCTTTGCGATTTGCTGCATTAGAGCAGTGGACGAACTCTTGGTCAACCCATATGCAGGGAGTTGAGGCGTTGCACTCCTCCACATATGAACTGCTGCAGTAGAGATGTTGATCAAGTACTAATAGGCATGTTACTGGACTGCTCAAGTTTCAGGACCGGTCAAAAGAAAAAAAAAAGGTTTTAATCCTACCATCTTTCTAGGAACTCCTGGGTTCCGCTGCTTGTATAGCCGCTCTGAGAAGTCAAGGTGAGATCTGACATTAGTGTTGTATGTCTGCCAAACTCTGTCGCATCCTGCTTCTAACAAAGGCATTTCGCCCCCAAAGGATGCGGCATTGAGAACTAGGACATCGACAAAGATTCCATCGCGCGCTATTGCGTCCCATAGGGCTCGAGTGGCGTCCTGATCACCAATGTCGCAGACACGACCGTCTATAATGGTTTGGGTACCCATCGTCTGGCGCTCAACAGCCAGTCGGGAAACAGCGAGATCGACCTTTTCCTTGCCACGGCCGATAATTATGACACGCTTGGCGGCAGCAGCGATGAAGTTCCTAGAAATAGCGAACCCAATGCCGCCATTTCCCCCAGTCACAAGGATTGTCTTGTCCTGTTGGCTTAGTTCAGGTCGTTTCGGGTTAATGGCCGGGTAAGGCGTCTTGTGAAAGGTCTTCACCTCCATCAAATTCATTCTATAAGTATGCCCCAATATAGTAACAGCAGATCATATATGAAAACCAAAAAGGCGAATGGTGTTGGGTGGCTCTAAAATCTACATGTAGCTAGCCCTCCTGATCCATATATCGACCAAGGGTATCCTCGCTTTTGTAGTTTTCTGTCTACAGCTATATCTGGCTAGATTTGATTAAAGGTGCCTTGATTTGTTACAAGTCCGCATTTTTTGTAACATTAGCTACGTAATTGTGGTCAATCTCGAGTAAAGTTAACTGGTAGGACCAAGTCCGCTTAACTTTTCTGAACCCCGCGAATCGCCGCACAGTACCCGCAATCAGGCACATACTAACTAGTTAGAGTCCAGACGCTCGCCGTAGTGCAATTTCACATATCTCTCATTTGCTAACTCAATCTCACTGGGCGCCGGGGACTTTGGTCGTTCTTCGTATCCCTGCTTCCTCTTCCACTTGAAGCTGTACTAGGCATGACATGAAAACAGACAGTAATCCAGCCGTTGCCAAAGACTAAATCATTAGTCTAGGGCGAGTCAATCATGTGGTAAATTCAGGCACTATCGTATGTTAAATATCTAAATGGACTTTACTTAAAACATTATTTGAGACAGTTACTCCTCGTGCTAAATTTCGAGTAAGTACACGCGAAGAGAAACTCGGTAGTGTTAGCCCGTTATGCCTACCTTAACACATCATCGTACGCTGCCATACCTTACAAGTATAGTAATAGCGGAAGGATATACCAATTTGATATTTGGGCAGTAGCTAGAACAAGGTCAATAACGTGGAAGCTTAGCTAGAAGGCTTTCAAATTCTAGTATTCCTCATGTGCCAGTATATGGTCAATAAAAGTTCAAAATACAGTAATTGATCCGTTACCACTTCTCCAAGGGAGCAAGCCCCTCCCTCTCAAGTACTTGAGCTAGCTCCCCGTTAACGTGTTCCCAGAGACCTTCGGATTGCCTCATGTCGTTGACTACCGGGTGGAGATCTGCTGGCTTGCCGACTGGCAGTAAGAGCTTGTATTTGTACCCATCCGGATCAGTGCGGATCAACTCCGCAGTACCAGCAAACAAAGGAGACGCAGCGCCCTGCTGGGAAGTGAGGAAAGTCATACGGGCAATGGCTCTTATGAAAACACCGTTGGCTTCAGCGACGCCCTCGGTGGCAACTTCGCCAGGATGAACGACCAGAGACAGGATGCTGAGACCGCGACTATCGAAAATCTGCTGAAGTTTAGAAGCGTAGATCATTGAACCAGCCTTGGACACGCTATAGTGGATCATATCGCTTGTAAAGAGAAACCTAGTAATGTATTGCCATACAGCCGGGCACCTTAGCACGGGCGAAGCAAGTCCGTCCGCCGAGTTGAATCGGAACTGGAAGTTAGTGGGCAGAAAGGCTTGCGGTGCAGTGGATGCAATAGTAACAATCCTAACGTCTGATCCGGGCATTCTGGAAGTACTTTTGAGAAGCGGCGTGACACGGTTGACGAAAAGGAGTGAGCCTATCACACTTTGGGGAACTATGTTAGCGAGAAGACAATTAGTTTATGGCACGATGTGAAATACTTGACTGCCATATTCTTTTCCCAACCGCAGGACACATTTTCTTTGCTAGTTGTTATAGTCGCAGCGTTGCTGACTGAAGCTATAGTCAGCATAAAGGTGGTTAATAGTAATTATAAGAACTTACTAAGGATATCAAGCCTGTCTGCTTTTCGTCTCAACTCCTCCGCTGTGGAGGTGATACTTCGCAAATCCAACAAGTCCATATAAAGCCATTCTACCGCCATAGAAGGGATATCAGGATAGCCGGAGAAAGCCTCTTGTGCTTTCCTAGCGCTAATGGCAGATCGAGTTGTAGCGTAGACTTTGGCCCCGTGCTGAGCAAGCTGTTGGACAATCTGAAGTCCGACACCAGAGCTGAATTCAGTTAATAGAAGGTTCTCCTGGATATGGTTACTTGCATGACATACCTCGCTCCTGTGACGACAGCAACTCTGCCGTTTAGGTCGGGGATGTCGTTGGCGGTATTCCAATTCGACATTGTGGCTAGGCAAATTAATGCTAATTCTTTTGAGATCATTAGAAGGAGGATTTCACATACAACAGAACCCAAGAACTTACGGTTCGGGGCGGGAGTGTTTATACAAGGTCTCGATCAGAGTTCCAAGGGGACGTGCGGCATTCAAACTATAGGCGTCTCTGGCTTACCATTTGTGTAAAATAGGATGCGATAAAGCGCCTGGCTTTACATTTGCGGTGTTGTGCTGGATCATGCGGAGATTGACTCTCACAAGACCGACAGAACACCGCAATATCAGTATCACTGTTCGGTCGACTTATGCTTTTCGGTGCAAAACATCCAGCTCTCAACCTTATCTGGGCCCCACATGACTCTGAAGAGGTGGATTGCGAATTCGTCAACATCCCTTGCAAGAACGCCTTGCTTGACCAGCTGCTTGCCATGGAGGCTATACATAAATAGAGAGTTCTCGTTGCGTGCAATGTCAGCCCAGGCGGCGGAGGACATTGCATTCCAGAGACTGCCACGGGCCGTGAAGCATATGTCACCGCCGCAAGTGCTGGTCCAGTCCCCTTTGATACTACGGTAAACCCCGATGGTCACCGAGCATAATAGCCATGTGCGTCGTATGGATTCGCAGATGACAAATGCACGATACAAGTCGGGATAGGGGTCAACATTCGCGTCGGAGCTCACAGTGTAAAGCGAAGACGCGCAGGGGATTAGCTGAGCAACGCTGGCCTCCTGCTCTGCGGTTTCCAAAAGCTCGACCTTCCACCTGTGGAGCGTCTCCACGAGCCTGTCCGCTTTAGTTTGGCGGGATATACTGGAGGAAGACAGCGCGAGCACGAGGTGTATGAGAAGAGCTTGTGTGCGAGCCAGCTGGTCTTTAGCCGTCACTAAACGGGGAGGCTGTTCGACTACGGCTGTATTCTGCGCAATCAACTTCGTTGCATAGCTGTACAGAATACTTTCGATCAAGTTCTCGTTGCTGGCACTGGATCCTTCCGATACAGCGATAGCCGCGTAGGCGTCTTGAATACACAATGGTATCTCTCTAGCAGGGTAGAGATGACGGTGAATGAAGGGAGCATGACCATCCTGCTGAAAACGGACAACCCACGTGTGAAGTCCGCGAATGAAGTCCAAGAAGATTTGAGGGGCCGGGAGAGACGGGGGTGGTTGAAAGTGGTATGCAACCTTCCAAGTCATGGGCGGCATGAACCATCTTACATCTCGAGATGATGGGGATTGTGTCGCAATGTTGTTGCTGCCATCGTTACTGCTATCACTCTTGGAAGTACCTGCAGTCGAATAGAGTGATGGTATATGCAGCGACGCGCTGTAACCAGTAGCCTCTGAGGTTGCTGCCGATGGATCTTGGTCGTCGCACATGGTTCTCGGAATCGTGGCCGATACGGCAGTACTCGGATTCCCATGATCAAACGACATCAAGTCCGGAGCCGAAGACTGGAAGTTGTCCTGTCTCAGATCCATGATCGCGGATTCGAACAGGCTGTGGTCCGACCGCTCCAGCGGCTTGGGGTATACGCATTTAGTTCCGCGGTCCCTGCATCGATTGCAGCTTGGGAGAGTCCGGTCACAGCGCCTCTTCCCGTTAGCGCAAGCAAAGCAAGACTTTTGCTTAGAACGGCGTTGCATTGGTCCCTAGACAGATGGATAGATCAGGATCTTTGCTACAGCCAAGATAAAAAAAAAGTGACGAAAAAGGACACGAAAAGGTCTCGCGTTAGGAGGGTCGCGTGTAATGCGGTCCCTCGGATGACTGCCGCTAACTAGCTGTGCTTTCATCTCCTGCGGATTGTCTTATTGTAGCGTGCGCTCGCTCATGCGGAGGTAGTGCGGATGTTGCGGACATTGTGCGGCGTTGGACCTAAGAGAGACTAGTTGAGATTTAAGGTTGCTATCCCTTTAACTGCGGCAAAGCTTTTGAAGTTTTTGTTTTGTAATATGAGCCCAAGCTTCCCAGGATTAAAGATAGAGTGACCTGCAGTTGCATACCTGTGCAAATGGGAAGAGACCGTAATTGATTCATGGAAAGGAGAAACGCAGCAGCTGATACTATGCTGACCGGTAACGCCAGTGCCAAACGCACTGTCAATGTAAGTAACACCTCGTTGTTTTATTGTAGGTTCTAATAGTAATATGTTAGGCTTGTATTCGTTGTAGAAGTCGGAAATCTCGATGCGACGGCAAAGCACCCAGTTGCGGAACTTGCGCAGAGAGCAACACCGCTTGTGAATACGCAAGACGAAGGAGACGAGGACCAGGCAAAAGGTATAGATTAATAGTTTTGGGAAATCTTGACGTCAGGACTAAGCTATTTGAGTAGGAACGGTACTACGCAGGCGCTCAGAGCACGATTAGAACGGGTGGAAAATTTATTGCAAAGGCCGCCAACCTGCGGAACTTGGAATAAGGACCAAGATGTAAACATTCTGGGTGAGTCCGAGATATTCATACAGCTGATAGTACATGTCTCTAAGCCCCAGACGAAGACGATAGTACCGGTAACACTACGCGCCTGGCTACTGATGAATCCGAGACTACCGCGCAGTACACGATAGGAGGCATACATGCAGAACGTGCTACTGTGAGCCCTACGGCAGAAGAGGTGGACGCAAGCCATATCTGCGGTAGCGCATTGGGCAGATCGGTACTAGAACCGTCAGCCTTGTTGAAATTCCCAGACACCAGAACGATAAGCTCGATCAAAGCTTCACAGGATCAAGGCTGCTTCCCAAGGATAACTTTCGCTCCCCTTCCGCCAAAAACATATGTCATTTCTCTTATGACTATTGCCCTTGAGGAAATGAGCCGGGTCTGGGCGGTATTCGATGCTGAATGGATCTTCAGCGCTCTTGAAGAGCAGTATGCAGCAGGATTAGATAACTGCCATGATAACCCGGCCAGATGGGCAAGTATAAACGCCATTTTCGCCTGTGCTGTGCAATGGAAGGCTGCACCCAGAACTATAGAAGAAGTATTTCCGATATCATGGTCTTACTTTAAGAACGCATTTGCTGTCTTTCCTGAATTGTTTATACAGGGGAGAGATCTTGAAGCATGCCGAGCAGTTCTGCTCATGGCGATTTTCATGCATGGAACCGCAGATGCGCAAACTACTTCCAGCTTACTCACAGCAGCTGTTCACTTAGCACAGGCCCTTGGTTTGCATCAAGAAGAATTTTATCTCGGCATGAAGCCCGTTGAAGCAGAGCATCACAAGAAAGTCTTTTGGGCGATCTCTATCCTCAGCAGGAACTCGGGGTTCGACCATGGATTAGTGGCGAGATTGTGCGATAATGGAATTCAGACCGACTTTCCTTATAGTTTGCCTTCAACTCTGAGCGCCAGCTTAACTTCACCAATAAGTATTTTAAGGCATAGAGCAGATCTGTCTATTATCCAATCAGGGATTCACAGACGGCTCTATCTTGGCCTGACGATCCGACAAAAGCCTACTGAGCACCTAAAGGTCATTACAGAGACAGACCATCAGCTAGAATGCTGGAGGCTCGGTGTAACTGCAGAGTTTCGGCCTATTGTTGCCGCCACCGGTACTAACCCGGAGCCTGGCATAGATACAGTGCTGCTTCATTTCGCTTACTACGCTGCCACGTGGAAGATCCGTATGGCCATGCGACAAGTCAAGTCTCACGATGACCACGCGCCTGTATCAGCGAATAGAGCAGCCGATGTATGGGCTCAGAACGATACATTGTATTCTCCAGCAGCGTCGACCGCGGCCCGCGCAATAATCTCCCTCATTCGACACATGCCGTTGCAGCCGCTCAGCTGTCTTTGGTAAGAAGTTTTGATACTTGGGTCATCCCGACGCTAATTACATAGGGACATACTCGTTTACCCCCTTTGCGCAGTCTTCGTCCTTGTTGAAGCCGTTCTCGACCACCAGTTTTGCCCGGAAACACCGGTCAACGTCGCTTCAATTGGGGAATTTGTCACATACCTGAGACGACTCCAGCTACAAGAGTGCTATGACTTACGGAAACTTTTGTCTGGGTGTTTCGAACTTTACCAAGTCGCCTACTATGTAACGAATCATCCTTTCGACATGGTGGACCTTGAGGATGTAAGAAGTCGGGAAGACAATCCGGATACGCTGGAAGAACGATGCAAAGTGAAAAGCTCTGCGCACCATTATTGTAAGGACTTCGCTAACAATGCTAGGCACTTTACAGGGGCCTGCGCTCCACTAACGATCTGATGCGTCTTTCCCAAGGGTTAATGAGTAACATTCCTACCCCTTGCGGTGAGGTCGAAAAGTTATTCTCCAGCATACTCGGGATTCCTTTAGCATCAATCGATAGTTATGGGCCTTTTGTTCCCGACATACTAAAGCCCCAAACCTATAATTTTAGTTATGGAGCCAGAATGTAAGGTTTAATAAAGAAGTTATGTACATAAGCCAAGGTACGCTTCTGTATTTCATATTATGATAGCATATAATCGTCCTTGATAAACCACTCGAGACTTTCCTTAGGCTTATCTAATATGACTATGAATATAGAATGTCGAGATAATTCTGCTGCTGCATGATCTTTAAGCTTGTATTCGCAACAGTTTTCACTATCAAGCCGTCGTAATCAAATATCTATTAACTTCTGGATGACCACTAAGTGGGGATTGACTAAAGGCAATAAGGTATTTGCTTGTAAAGATAGAACCAAATCCGTCAGTGGTATATCCTCTGTGGATCCATACGTGATCAGAGATAGAGACGGATTTGTGACATATACAGCTCAGTTATGTAAGGGGATTCACGGTCCCTTAACGATAGATTGAACAGACGTTTCTGGCAATCCAAAATAATCACAAGGAGATCGTATGTACATTATCCTGAACCAGCTCATGTATTGTTCAACTGAGATTTTAAGTCCTTGTATTACTCTCCCACCTCACATCCCTGACGGACAGCCCTTTCATCCAACAAATTCTCAGGCTGCGTATGCCTCGGATACAAGTTGTCTGACAGTCATTGGTCTAATTTTTGGAAAGTCATCATTCAAGGTATGTTCGGGCTTAAAGTCAAACACACCGCTCTCGAACATGATTCCGAAAGCTGCAAACATTCCCTGCAGCATTTCTCTAGGGAAGAAGCTGTAAATAGAAGGATGGGATGGAAGTTCCGTAATTTGACCACCTTTCAATTTTTCCATAGAGTCATGCTTGACTGTGAACTTTGTACCCTTGACCTCTTCAGCAATTCGGACAAACTCGTTCACAGTCAGTTTGTCGCCGATGATGTACGACTCTTTCTCCCACTTGTCCTTTGTCAAAAGAGCGGCAGTGAATTTCCCTACGTCAAAGGTATGCGTAAAAGTAACTGGCACATCTCCAGAGCCAGGAATCGCTGCAAAGTTGCTTGGTAGATCGATGAAAAGCGACATAGGCGGCATGTACGTCTTGACCTTCGGTGCGCCATAATAGTCGAGGAAGTACCCATTCAGCACAGCGGTCCACTCGAGAGAGGTAGCCTCCAATGCCTTCAGGAACTCCAGTTTGGCTGCGGCGAGAGGAAAGTACGACGCAATTCTATACACGACTTTTGATTAATTCCATTATCAGACTGCTCAAGCCCCTCCCAGATGATTTCTCACGTCTCAGTGCATTGCATGCCCCAGATACTAGGAATACATCGCCTAGTGACAGAGGATTTCTCGGCTCCCTTGATAAGATTAAGCTCCTGTTCGGGAGGAGCCTGGCTGCTGAGAGCTGAAATAACCGTCTCGATATTGTACTGCTCGAGGAGAGAAGCTATAGCTTCAGGACTACTATAGTCCGTGGTTTCGATGCGAGCGCCTATTTCTTTTGACTTCTCGTCGTCGGCCTATCCCGCAGAACCCATTAGCTAAAGCTATCACGTCACAAAGAGATCACTTTACTTGACGAGCAAGAACCAACACATTGAAATTGCCAGCACTATTGATACCATCAACAATAGCGCGGCCCAGCTGTCCGGTCCCTCCAGCGACTGCTACAGTAGGCATTTTGATATCAGGAGAAGATATATAGCGAACAAAACTTTCCGATAAGTTTGAAATCTTAAGAACATCCATCGTCTGAGTCGATCGTTTTTATATACCCTTTGTGTTTAGGGAAGTGGCAGACCCCTCAGGTCTACATCGGATACAAATTTGATTCCGATCCGGCTTCGGATACAAATTGAATAAGCCACTTGTCTCTGATTACAACAAATTTGTAATTATTAATCACCACTCAGGACCGAGAGTATTCCCAGTGCCCTTTCGTTACTAGCGTGCTCCCCGCTCCAACATGAGAACTTGTTTGGCGAAGAGAGCGGGCAGAGATCTCCTGGGACCTACTGCGTACAGCTGGTATGCCCAAGATATTTCTCGATAGATCGATTGAGAGATCTAAAGGCTATAGATCTCTATTACCTACTCACTAAACGTGCGGTGCGTGTTAGCGGCACACTATGTACTGCGGCCTCAATCTTAGCGCGTGGCTGACGAGGCGTGGAAGCATGCCTATACTTGAAAGGAGACATCAAGTAACAACGTCAACACATTTTTCGAAACCAATCACGAGATACTACAACAAGTACAAAATACGTGCATGAACTCTATAATATGAAAATAATCAAATCGTCCGTGCATACTACATTGACTCATCATAGAAACCAAATACCTGCATTTTACATATAGGGGGGCTAGTCTAATTAGGGATCTAAGGTCCATTCGATTCGGTCATAGGAATAGGGTCTAAAAAGGTTGCAGACAAGTTGGCTCAGAGTTCAAAGGGGCTGTGACGATAGATGGAGACTCCTCCTTACGGTAGGCTGAACCAGAAGGGAGACTCGACTCCACTTTATCATGACCGCAAACGGGGTAGTGTCTTTTCTGCAAGTGAAGACATAGAGGGTATAGGAGATGAAAGCGCTATAACGGTGTGTTTGCTCCGAGCGATCATTTAATTTTCAACGGTAGAAGAGGAGCACTGCACTTAGGTTCAAGAAGGCATAAAACCGCAAACCTAATGACTGAAAGGAGGGTATTACACCAGCAACTAACAGTGAGACATAGTGATGTGGGCACAGCTAAACCCCGACTCCACAGCTCTACTTGCTTTTCCCTACTTGCGAACCCTTTTTCGCTGCCGGGAATGGCTGCTGGCCAATGGGCTTACGATCAACGCCCGAAGACGTCGCAGCACAACGCTTTACCCAAGACGGTGTCTGCATCTTGCAACGACGGCGCCTGAACGTTTCCTGATCTGGTGGATGCATAGAAGATAATAATTGCCTTGCAGACGCCAGGCAAACCTTTCTTGAGTTTCAGCTGCACTAGAGATGTTCCAAATTACAGAGCTTCGAGGTGCAATTGCCGATGCTGTACAACAGACAGGCATAGAATGGGGTGAGCCTTGGGCAAGACAAAGGGTATATATAGGTGATCTTATGTTCCTGGAGGCCAACAGTCAGAATTTGTGTAACAGTTTCACTATAAAGAAGCATCACGTTATTACCTTACACATTGTCTATCTCCTATTTGACAGGCACATTCACCTATAATTACTACTCACCAGCAGCCTCCACCCTCCCATCAATCATGTCTCTCCAAGGGAAAACGGTTCTCATCGCCGGCGGCGTCAAAAACCTCGGTGCCGAAATTGCCCTCGCCCTAGCGCCGCTCGGTGCCAACCTCGCTCTGCACTACAACTCGGGCTCGTCCAAGGATGATGCCACCAAGCTGCAAAAGAGGCTGGGCGAGGAGTTCCCCAAGACGACTGTCAAGATTTACCAAGGCGATCTGACCACCGAGGCTGCCGTCAACAAACTCTTTGAGTCGGCCAAAAAGGACTTTGGCAAGATCCACGTTGTCATTAACACGGTCGGAAAGGTCCTTAAGAAGCCCATCACCGAGATTTCGGAGGATGAGTATGATAGCATGTTTGCGTGAGTACTGCACTGATTCCTGGACAATGAAAACAGTCTACTGCCATAGATTAAACTGACATATCTTGTAGTATCAACTCCAAATGCGCCTTCTTCGTGCTCAAGGCCGCCGCCAAGCATGTTGAGGATGGCGGAAAGATTGTCACAATCGTCACAGCATTGCTCGCCGCCTTCACGGGCTACTACACCTCATACGCTGGTTCCAAGGCGCCCGTAGAGCATTTCACCCGCGGCGTGGCCAAGGAGCTTCAGCCTCGGGGCATCAGCGTCAATGCCGTCGCGCCAGGACCAATGGATACCCGTAAGTGCAACCGTGGAATTGACCCTGCATGTATTTTCCTTCCCTCTAACATTTTGCTTCTGCCAGCCTTCTTCTATCCGCAAGAGTCTCCCGAGGCTGTGGAGTTCCATAAGAGCCAGGGTCTTGGAGGTCGCCTGACTGAAATCAAGGATATCGCCCCGCTCGTTCGATTCCTGGTGGCAGAGGGTGGCTGGATCACCGGACAAACCATCTTTGCAAATGGCGGCTATACTACTAGATAGATACATATGAGAGGTAGAATTTTGTCTCCTTAATAAGACATCTGTATGTTAGCTCCTTACAGCAAAACCTCAGAGCCAAGAGGAGGGGAAGTTGTAGCTATGTTGGTCCAGTCTTGCGTTAGTAATTACCGCGTTAGTATATTCAGAGGTCAATTATCTCGATTGCATCCAAGATGTATGACAATACAAGCAACTTTGAGGGTTGTAAAATCTCTACTGCCTGCTACTTGATAATACGCTGCTTGAGTCAGCGGCATAGCGCACTTTTCAAATTATAGCGACAGGATGGCAAAGGCCTGATTTTGCTGCTTCCACGGGCTTTACTTATGTACAAAATATCTTCTGGACACTATACGCCCGTTCACCCCAAAGGAAAACAGCAAACGGACTGCGGAAAAGGCCCATTAGGATATTTATCAATTCGCCGGGCCTGGATCTTAGGATGTACAAGGTCAGCAGCTACTATACATAACATGAGATGACTAGTGATCACTGAGAATTGTATAAGTAGACCTCATCTGAATCTGGGGATTATCTCCGTCCAGCTTACATGCAAGAAGTGGATGTCTATTCCATGTCACTTCGATTCAAAAATACAATTGAATCGGAATCAAGACATGCACCAACGTAGGCCAGAAGTTACCAGGGACCGCCGGATTTCGAAGCTGTAGATTAGTTTTCTGGGTCAGCAAACGCACAAGTAAACCTATTCATCATGTCGCTGAGTAGCCTCCATCGACAAAGAAGGTCTGCCCCGTCACAGCAGCACTAGCCTCACTCGCCAAATAGACCGCAACACCAGCAAAATCCCCGGGAAGTCCGTTCCTCCCAATCATACTCCTCTTCACATGAACACCCGCCTTCTCCCCGTCCTGCATCACCTCCCTCGTCATGGGCGTATCAACAACCCCCGGCGCCACAGCATTACATAAAACTCCGCTCCCAGACCACGCCTCCGCCTGCGACCTCGTCAACGACACCAGCCCACCCTTCGAAGCCCCGTAAGCGCCGCTATTTCCGAACGCTCGGAAAGTTTGCTGGCTGACGACGTTGATGATGCGCCCGCTGCCTCGGGAGGCCATGGCAGGGCCAAAGTGTTGGCCTAGGGCGAAGGGGGCGGTTAGGTTGACGGCGATGGTTTGGTGCCACTGTTCGGGGGTTAGTGAGGATAAGTGTGGACGGGGGTTGATGCCTGCGGCGTTGATGAGAATATCTGGGACGCCGTGGTCTTGGAGAATGGCTTTGTTGATGGCATCGGCGTTGCAGACGTCTTGGGGGAGGCCGTGGGCGGTGACGCCGGCTTGGGTTAGGGTGTGGACAGTTTCACGGATGGGATCTGGGTGGCGGGCGACGATGATGACTGTTGATCCTGCCATGCCTAATGCTGTAGCCATGTCGCGGCCGATCCCAGAGCTGCCACCAGTGACGACAGCGAGGCGGCCGGTGAGGCCAAAGAGATGCTGCAGGTATGAGGCACCGACTCGTGTTCCGGAGGGTACAGCCATGGCAGTAGTCACTCCCTGTCGGATCTTATGGGTCAATTCGTTATTTCCGATTAGTATGGCACGTTATTAAGCTCTTGATGGTGATGAACAAAGGGAGAGGTTGGTTGAGGCTGCTTGATACGACAGCGCCACGTTGGAGGAAGGGCGTGGTTTGTTTAAGCTCCGTATTAGCCACGGAGATAGGTAAATGTCCTTAACCGACGGTGAGGTCGACATAAGCATACCCCAGTTATACTACGTCGCCACGTTTTCTCCAATGCACGTCCCACATAACTCGGCAAGACGAATTTGGACTCCCGAAGCCCGGAATCGTCGTCAAAGCAACTTTTTCCGGCGATCCAGCGGCGTAGCTGGCTAATAATAACACCGAATCTTGGTGATCATAGGGTAGCATCTCCGAAAGGGGTGCATACGGGGGAAAGCACGGACGGGACCCAAAGCGGCGGGTGTAGATCATCTCGTGTTTCCTTGTTGGGGGAGGGAATATTCCATGCATAAAGACGAAGTCTAAATATATCTTTTGGGAGTGACTAGGAACCAAAAGAGGTTGTAGTGAAGGGGCGGTAAGCTGACATCTGGTGCTAGGAGGGATCGGTGAAGAGCCGGTGGACAGCAAGATTGTGGGATCTAGTTCCGTATTGGGCTGAGGATGACTGACTGGGGTGATTTATTGGCTTATAATATCACCAAGTTAGTACCGATTACGATGAGTACAGCCAGTAGCAACGAGAGAAGGCCGCCGGCTCTCGATATCTGTAAGCGTCGGAGCATTCTATACGTGGTACTACTAGTACTACTTATTCAAGTTCTGTTACACAGCGGAGAAGGACCTGAAATAGGCCAACTCGTAACCCCACATCCCGCCGAACGGGCGTCTCAATGGCCTGTGAAGCCCTGAGAGCGACGGAGGAAGCTCCCCAGATTCAGTGGATCAGTGGAGCCCGGGCCCTGTCCCGTGTGCAGATTTAGCATCTTTACCTTACTTTACTTTAGTGATGCCAGGGCTGAAGCTTCAGTGCTGTTACACCTGCTCCTAATGGCTGCTATTTGCGCTGTGCAGGTGCCACTGGCCAGTATTACTGTACCCGTAAAATTAGTACGAGTAGTACTAACCCTAAAGTGCTAACCCTACTACCTTATTGGCGACAAGGGAAATACGTCAATCACACCAGCGATCACCTCACTTTCTTCCCCTCTATTACACTTCAACTCCTACTAAACATCACTCCGATAGCCCTGCTATTGCCCTGTGTGCGGAGTTCGTTTCTATTCTTCAATGACTCCGGACTACCATTAAAAGACCGGTCCGGAGTCTCCCAATTCAATTCTCATGCTCTTATTTTGAAATCTTTATTTCATCATGGAGCCGGCTCATCTCTTCCCCATAGCCTGCTGCTTCTCCAACGCCTTCTCCATCTCCTCCTCCTACTCCTCCTCCTCCACCTCCAACAATCACCCTCAACCCCGCCCGAAATCGCAATGGAGCGCATGACCTTGACCTTTTCCGCCTCGACAAAATCACCCAAGAGGACATGCGTGCCCTGTCGACAGCGAAAGGTACTTTAACACCAATGGCTCAAATTTCCATGTCTAAATAATATCAAGACTAATGAATGATAGGTCCGATGCGTGAGCTCCAGCCCCGGCGTCCCTCCATGCGACAACTGCCAACGCCTCCGATTCGACTGCTACTTCCGCAGCAAACGCGGCGCCACCGACCCTGAAGATGCCTCGCGCGCCAAACCAGAGTCCAGACGGGTCAGCAAAGCCTGCGTCCGCTGCCGGGAGCACAAGATTCGTTGTACCGGTGCTGTGCCCTGCGCGACGTGTCTGAAAAAGTCGGCGCTTTGCGAATATACAAGCCCGCCGACCGAGACCAAGGCCGAGAGTGTGCAGTCGGATGATGCTTCGACTGCTGGGTCGGATCGCGGGCAGAGCGTGAAGGCGCCGAGGACGAGCTTTGAGGATACGCCGTCGCGGAGCGCGGTTGTTGGGCCTTCGGCTGCGAGTAGTAGCGCCAGTGGAAGTAACGCCAATGGTCCCGAGCAGGCGCTCAACAGTCCGCCGAGTAGCATATCGGCTCTTCTTGAGACCTTCTTCCAGCATGTCTACCCACTGCCGTCTTACACTTTCCTCCACCCCCCGACGATTCGCAAGCGGTTCGCCGACGGGGCAATTGACAAATGCCTACTCAATGCCATCGCCGCCGTGGCCAGTGTCAGGGCACCTGGCACCCGTCGCTGCCCAAACCTTGAGTCGTCCTGGGTCCAAGAGGCCGAGACTTTGATCTGGCAGCACCTTGAGTCGCCCTCTATTCCGCGTCTGCAAGCGATGCTGCTGGTGATCCTCTATCGTGCCGAGACCGGTCAGCTGAGACGGGCATTCATGCTGGCATCCTTGGCGGGTCGAGCTGCTATGGCCATGCGACTGAACCATGAGCGACCCGGATCTTCGGCCATGTCGCTTGAAGTGCGGCGAAGATTGTTGTGGTCGCTCAAACTGGTCGAGCGGTACTTTTCGGTAGGCCTTCCCGAGTTTGAGCTCTGCCCGGTAGAAAACATCTACATCCAGCTACCGTGTGTTGAATACGAGTTCAGTGGTGAGCCTGGCGCATGGGAGGCAGCCGACGACCGCGGCTCATACCACATAAGCGTCAAGTTGGAAATGTTCCGACGGGATGTCATGAAGCTGCATCGCTCACTCATGCTCTGTGACGCCCCATTCCCACAGCTACCGAAACTCATGAACGATTTCCAGCAACATCTCTACCGTATAGGGGCTCAGCTTCCGGATGGCCCAGAGCCCTCCGAGGCGCAACTCGAGAGCTGGTTGTCCAGTCGCTGGCTGCCCCGCTATCTCATCATGCGTCTCTCCTTCCACCAGATCCAGACCGACCTGTACAGGCTTTTACTGCGCAACTTCCGTGACGCTGCTCCTCGCGTGGTAGTCGATGCTCTGAGTGTAGAGTTTCTTGACTCAGCTGAGACACTGTGTATCCAGCATGCAAAAGCCAGTGTCCAGACGATTGCGGCGTTGAGCAACATACGAGAAGATTCCCCGCGGCTTCTCGAGTTTGACACGGCCATCTGCGCATATACCGCCTCGCGGATCTTGCTCTTCACCGCTCGCTTTGGGTACACTCCTGAACGCCCGAGCGAGGAGTTTGCTCTCAGCCGGGCGGAGTTGTGCCTCGCCGCCGTGCAGCGCTTCTTCCCGCGGTCCATGCTTGTTAGGCCCATCATCGACGAGTTGCGACGCTTGATTGATGTATTTGCGGCGAATGAGGCGCCCAGCTCGTACTCATCCCCCAAGCCGTCCGCCGCAAGTTTGGAGCGGGATCCAACGACCCAGCTATCCTCCGCAGCCCGAATCCGGCAACGACTCGCGATTCACAGTCTGCTCAGACAGGCAAACTTTGTCGACGAAGATGACGAGCCTGCTGATACGGACATGAGCGACGCCCCGATCCCTAGCCCACCTGTTGTCATGCCACTCTCCGAAACCACATCATCATCCACAACCAATCCCTACACACAGCCTATTCCCGCCATGAGCTACGCAATGAGCGGCCAGCACCCGAACGGCGTGGGTCTAGCAGAAGGCTCACCGGCGTCGCAGGCCGACAGCGAGCCGTGGGCGCAGTGGTTCTGCGACTTTGAGGACGGGAAAGTCGGCGACGGAGCGGTGGATACGCCGCAGGGGATGGGGCTGGCGTCGAGGTCGTTTAACTTTCCGTGGCTGCAACGGGAGGATGCCGATCTTGTGATGCCGCAGAATGGTCCTCAGTGACGGCGAATCAAGTGAGGATTTCGTCTTGTGATGGAATGAATAATGGAGCGTTGGAAATTGTGTTACGGATGTTCTTATATGGACTGGATTTTTAGATTTGAAATTCTGGAGCTATAGGAAGGCTTTTATTGGGTTTGGTGTTTCGTCTACGGGTTTGTGGACAGCAAGTAAGCTTACGATGGGTCAATGGGAGAATGATAAGGTACTTCTGGTATAGAGCACGAGAATCACACGACCAATATTCGCAACTTGAAATTACTCGTACATAAGTTTCATCGCAGCCTTGCAACCTGGACTTGATTAAATGGACGAATTTCAACACTCAGTCCATAAGTGGCTATGTCAGTCCAAGTCTAACAATCACACGCATAACAAACAGATTTGACGTAGGGAAACTTTTACTCCATCTAACTAGAGAAGGGCTTCTGCAATTCTAGTGTTGACTGATTTGAAAATGACAAGAGTCTGATTATTGGCATTCTTCAATGGGCTAATTGCTTAGAACGATTCTCCATCGCAACCTTTTGATGCTGTAGTTAATGGAGACTTGCAGCAGTGAACAAAAACAAAACAGCATTCGTCACCTCGCAGCGGAGCCAGCCGGATCGCCCGGCACCACCTTAAAACAATTACCGGCATGGCCTCCGTCCGTCGCGTGGGTACTTATGTCCCAGCATTTTTACTCGCCCGTCCTGCCTCATTCTTTCTATTAGTTTACCTCCCTCCTAAACTTTGGGTATGGACAAGACACGTTGTTGAACTGAGTTCAGGCACAAGGTAATTTTTTTTTTTCTTTTTATATCTTGAGTTTAATCTTATAGTTACAGAGAGGTGGTTAATAGAGGTGCAAGAGAAAGGTAAATTAAGCTTGAATGATGGCTGGCGGCTGTTTGGAGCTTGTTAGCTGTGCAGCCCACTGCGTTCTACCTAAGCTAAGTGCCGAAACGGGTAATCGTGCCAGCCAAGCACTCAGCCCATCCATCCATTCATTGAACTTGGTTCCAACCCTCCTTTGTGAAGAAATGGTCTGATTCTACCATGCTGCCACACGTGCTTCCCTTCTGAAGCGATGAATATTAGAATGAAAAAAATGCCCAGCGTATTCGTACTCGTATACTCATCCATTCATCTAGTCTAATCTTCCCCCACCACGCGCGCCAACTGTGGCTCGGTTCACCCAAAGCCACTACCTTACTACTACTACTCCTACTACCACTACCTACTAATTTTCACCTAAAACAGCGCTATCCCACTATAAACGCCGCTGTAATCATCATCATCTCCAAGAACCCCTACCTACCTCACCTAGAGAGCATCATCAAAGTACGCCAAACCCCAAGCAGCGGAGACAGCGTACGCGTTCCCTTGACCGATCAACCAACCAAATCCCCCCGCCAAGCCTTTACCAAGCCACAGCATGACCTCATGACGGCCAACGTCATTCCGCGCCGCCAAATTTTTTTTTTATTTCGTTCCAATCTTTTCCATTCGCAGTTTTCTGAGCTTGAGCTAAGGTGACTGGATAGCTAAGCCAAGGGAAACGTGTACCTAATAGTGGCAGTGAACGAAGAAGAAAAAACTTGTTAGTACTAGCAGGGAGGAACTACCGGCTCGGTGCCCGATCTCTCTCACCTTAGGATGCCCTGTTTTAGTCCATTAAATAAATGGCAAGCGATGCCGGCGCATTATTACCGATTATTACCTTACCCTTCATACTAGACTACTCACTACCACTACTACCTTACTTAGTTAGTACCTACCCAGATCGTCGCCCAGCTTCTGACTCCTACTCCTACCCTCCCTCTCCTCCAACCCTTCTCTCCCATTCTCTTTCCCCTCCATACCCATTTTCTGGTTTTTGGTGAACATCATCGCGATACGACTTTGTAGACTTCAACGACAAATCCCAACTTACGGACATATACTGCTACGATCAGTACTACTTTGAAGCTTTTACACAGACGGAAGCTCTACCCTCTACGATTTTATTTGCGACAGCTGCGAAAGGAAAACCGCCATCATGAATCTGGGTAGCTTCGGCAAGCTCTCCATCGTCCATGGCCTTCTCGCCCTCTTCCTCATTATCGAGCTCGGCCTCACCGGCTATGGTACGCCCATCCCCCCTCCCCCTCACATCCTCTCTACCATCCATCGCACAAGCATACTAACAGCCTTCCAGTGGTTGGCGAAGCTGACGGCTGGGCCCCCTCCTCCTTCAGCTTCATGCTCTTCAACACCATCTGGTCCATCCTCATCCTCGTCTACATCGCCATCATCCCCGTCGTCCTTCCCAAACTACACCACGGCCTCGTCTCCCTCGCCTTACTCTCTATAACCACCCTCTTCTGGTTCGCCGGCTCCATTGCCATGGCTACGAGAATCGGTGTGCCGGACTGCCATGGCGGGAATTACTGTCAAAGCGCGCAGGCGGCCGTGGCGTTTGGGTTCTTTATTTGGGCCATCTTTACAGGGTTGACGGTGTTGGAGGGGATGGGATTCATGAGGTCGAGGGGTGGGGGTGCGACGGCCGATGTGCGCTCCAAGGCTCGTGGGTACAACGGTGCGTAGGGGCGGGAAGAGTGCCGCGAGACGAGTGTGGATCAAGAGGAGGAGGGTGCGGAGAAGAGACGCTGGAATGGAGTTCGGACGAGTGGGAGTTGGAGAGTATAAGGTCGGCGCAAGCAAATACCCTTTTTCTTTTTTCGGGCGGTTCAGGATGGCAGGGATCATGGTTGGAGAATGGATGTGGACATGATATTTTATATACCTTGGAGATGGAGAAACGAGATGAGCAGACGACATGGTACGGCGGACACGCCTGGTATTGCATATTCTTAATGAGTTCAATCTTGCTACATTATTACACTGTTGGCCAACCATTGTTCCAGATCAGCGTGTTCCATCCAAACTGGTGCGCGTCGTCGCTAAGGTCACCGTTCCGGTTCGCATAGTGGTAATACAAGACGGCACCATGGTCTGGCGTGTTGAGAACACCCTGACCCCCGGGCCCATAGACAAAGCCGTGGCTGCCCAGAACCAGCGTGCCGCCGTTCTGAGTGAGGCAACTTCGGCCGTTGCGGTCCTGGTACGGCCCATCAACATTCTGGGAGCGGCATACGTAGATCTTGTACTCATTGCCCGGAGTCGGCAGAGACTCGTCGTAGTTGCAGCACCGGCCGGAGCTGAAGAAGAGGTAGTAATACCCATTTCTGTGAAAGACGAAAGCACCCTCTTGGAAATGTGTGCTGGTCGAGTTGTAAGAAATGTTGATTGAGCCGCCAACAGCCCTGGTGGCACCGCTGTTCATTTCCGACTGATAGATGCATCGCCAGTGGGACCCGAAGGTAAGGTGGTAGTCACCCGTATCGACGTCCTGTACGAGATTGGCGTCTATCGCGTTGTAGGGTGAGCTTGCAGTGGACGAGATGCCCACGCCGCCATGATCGGTCCACGAGCCGGCCTCCATGTTAGGGGAGGTAGCATAGCCAATGGCAGACACTTGGGAGCCGAAGGTCGAGACGGAATAGTAGAGGATGTACCTATTCCCGACCAAACTGACATCCGGTGCCTAGTCTTTGTCAGAACTGCGCGCATGTGAATATGGACGTTCTGCTTACCCAGAGTTTATCGTTCCCGGGTTGTGGAAGACTGCTACCACCAGGAACAGCTGCGCCCTGATACTTCCATGGGCCAGTCAAGGCGGGTGCCTTCCATATGCCGATCAGGTTGCCCGTCCCGAAACGAAAGTATGCGCCGTCCGAGCGGCGACGAATGAGGGCCGGGTCGTGAGACCAGCAATCACCGCTGCATGCGCCAGGGTTGGCCCAAGCAGAGACGCTTGCTGCAAAGACAAGAACTTGAATAAGGTTCGCGAGAAGCTTCATATTGGCTTAGAGATTCAGCGAGGTGCCGATGCCCTCCACTCTCCGTCCGGACTCCATGACAGGCCATCTCTCCGACACTTATACTCGCTAGATCCAAGCCGATATGTCTTATGGCGCCATCTTCGAAGAGTATCTCGTAATAAGACGTGTCGAATCTGGGAAAGCTTCGAACAAGAAGAAGCACGCTAGCCTAGATCGCGGAGAAGTGATGCTGCCAGGTCGGCCGGTGTGATTGGAAGGAAAAACATCATGCTCGACATGCCGAGCTAATGCCTTGACGATGGCGTGCTCATGCCATGGAGAAGGGTGTTGAGATGCGATGGTTTTATTCGGGAGAAAAGCATGACATGTGTTGTCATGATGGAGAACAACAAAGCTTCAGCTTTTAGGTCCTCCTAGTTTGTGTCATCTGCTAGCATATTGGTGGTCCGACGTTGTGGCGAGCGGGTCACCCACTTGTTCGGGCCGGGCCTAGATCTGACGTCCTATTGGAAGACGACTGTCAGCTGGAGACGGACAGATGTAGTCGACTTCGGTAGGTGGTAGAGAGAAGCCAACCCACCGGAGATAATCAAGATGAGGAGTAAGCCGAAGTGACCGATCCCGTGGTCTTGCTTTTGACCCTTCAAATCCCCAGAAAAGCTGTTACCCCGTCTGGGGTGCGATCGCGTGGTGTTTAGGGTGCTCGGGGTGTTTAGGGTAGGCGTCGGTTGGGACCGGCGTGCCAAGACATTCGGGTCGGCAATCTTTCCTCTATGCTGTGGACTATCTGCGCCATTTTGCTCGGTCGGGAGTCGGATGAGTTGTCTATATCGTCATTCGAGAGGGCATGATTGGGATGAGTTGGTCGCCATTCTCGACGCTCCAGGCATGACGTTGGTGACATGTGATACAAGTCAAGGAATCATGCTGCTCGACTAGTCTATTCATGCTGGAGAACAGCCTGTGTGATGGGTGCGTGATAGTCGAGCTCGGATTATGTGAGGATGCTCACGATGATGGCCATGCTTCACAACATCGTCAGGGTTGATGTGATTAGTATAGTCTGCCTTGCCTTCAGCCAAGGGTGGTTCAGTCGTGGCTGCGATACGCGTACATGAGGGGTAAATCTGTCCGTCAGGAGGGGCAGACGAGGGGCACTGGCAGCAAACGAGTGGATCAGGGTAGAGAGAGCCTCATGCCTCTTCTTTGGCCTCAGGCAAACAGCTTGGGCCCCAGGTTGATACTGAAGAAGGAGAGGCGAGAGAGTCATGGAAAGAGCTTACGCGTCCTGGCGAAACACGGCCTTATAGTTGGCCAATATCAGGGCGACAACGAGGCCTCCTGCTGCAGCAAATCTGCGGGTCTGCATGCGGACACGGACAGGCAGGCAAGAGCGAGCCTCCCTCCTCCCTCCGCACCTTCCACAGCTATGAACAGCACTAATTCCAACGGTTCTTCAGTTAAGCGAAGCCCCTAATTCTTCCACTTTAGACATGTTCAAGAGCCCTGAAGCTGTATTACAGGCTTATTACTTGCTGTAACAAATATGGCCAGCGGCAGGTGCGGATGGGTTACAGCATGCCAAGCCTTGGCAGGGAAGGAGCGAATGGCGAGGGACCGTCTCGCCGGAATATCTCCACCTTCGACGTCCATTGTCAAACATCACCATAAAGTCCCCTCCAGTATTTCGCCTCTAGATCTCCGCGTCGTCCAAAAAAGATGTTGCAATTGCGGGCGCAGAGGCTGATCCCGACCGTGATGCCAAGCGGCCTAGGAATTCAATGGACCGTCAATATGAGACCCTTTGTTTGGCCCCTGAGCCGCCAGTTCCGTCCCCGGGTTATTCACCACTGGCAACATGAACAGTTGACTCAGTGCTATCGACGCCTATAATTAACCTTACTACGGAACTAATAGACTAGGTACCTAAAGAAACTCTCTAAATGATAGACCCTTACCGGGCCTTCCCGCTGTGGATCTTCATTCTTACTGCTTGAACTCGGAGGTGACGGTGTTTGTACCATCGTGACGCTACTCGGAGGCATCCAATGCTTGCCTTAGGCTATTATATTGACTCCTCATCCGTGCTTGTGTCACAGCCGCTCCAGAGACTGACAACACTTGGCAACTCCTCGCGGGCTGCCTCTTGACCTTTTAAGGCTGCCTCCCTCTTCCTTTTCTTTATTAGCCTCGCAGCGATCTCTTCTTCTCATCCCGGTCTACTCCTCTTCCAATCCTCATCCCACTCTCCGCTCACCCCACCTTGACTTCCCCTCCTACGGGCAACGTATCAAATATCCTGATCATTCTCCTACTTCACTGGGCTGCAGATTCCTTCTCTCTCCTCAGTTTTCATCACTCTCTCATCTACAACTCTTCTCCTACCCTTTGAAGTCCACATCAGCAGAGTTCCAACCGATCACGACCGCCCGCCATGTCGTTCTTCAAGAAGATGGTTAAGGAGTTCGACGACCTTGGCTTCGGCAAGGATAAGGACAAGGACAAAGAAGACAAGCACGGGGACGAGCACGGTGGCGGTTACGGCGGCGACTATCGTGGCCCTGAAGGCCATCACCCTCCTGATGGACAGTATGGAGGTGGACACGGTCCCGGCTATCCTGGAGGCTACGGAGGCGGATACGGCCACGAAGGACAGCATGGTGAATACCGCGGCCCTGAGGGCTACCGTGGCGATGGTTATGGAGGTCCGTTAATGAAAAGTCTTAGAAGGTTGATCTAATTTTCACTGACATCTGTCTAGGCCCCCCCGATAACCACGGAGCCCCTCCCCCTCCCAACTACTCGGCCGCCCCTGGCCAACCTCCCCTGCCTCCCGGCTGGAGGCCCATCTGGGACCAAAACTACAACCGATACTACTACCTCGAGGAGGCCACCGGCCGTACTCAGTGGGAGGCACCTAGCTACCCGGGCGGGCCTCCTGGCGGTCCTCCCCCCGGCGGCGACCCTCATGGATCTAGAGGCTATGGCGGTGAGCACGGCGGCGGCGGCTACGGCCATGCTGGAGGCTATGGAGGTGGTCACGGTGGCGATCCTTATGGCCATGGCGGCGGCTACGGTCACGGTGGCGGCTACGGTGGCGGCTACGGCCATGGGGACAGCTATGGTCACGGCGATACTCGCGGTCATGACGAATACGGCCACGGTCACGGCCATGATGACGGGTACCGCGGTCACGACGACGAGTACGGCGAGCACAAGGAGAAGAAGGACAAGGGCAGTGATAAGAAGGGCATGCTCTTGGGCGCAGCTGGCGGTCTCGCAGCCGGTGCCGCTGGTGGCTACCTGATTAGCGAAGCTCTCGAAGACAGCGGAGACGAGCAGCAAGTCTCTCACTACACCCAGGAGACGGCCGATGGTGGTACCATGACCACTACCGTTGTTGAGGAGGAGGGCTCCAGCAGCAGTGACGAGGGCGAGACACAGGTGTACCAGACGTACGTGCCTCCTCCTGAGCCTGAACCAGAGCCGGAACCAGAGTCTTCATCGTCATCTTCAAGCGAAGAGGAGGAGGAGGACGATGACTAAATGCCTCGACCTGGTTGAGCTTGAAGCCAGTGGCAGTTGAATTCTGCTGAGAAATTGAGCCCGCGGTGCACGCTATTACATGCGTTTGGGGCGGCGAGACATGATCAAGGGAATGAGTTTATGAATCCTACTTTTGCTAGTCTAGTCTCGGTATGAGATGAAAATAGAAATCTCTGTCAAGAATTATTGGATTTGATGGTGTAAGCGATCTACCTACTCAGATTAATTAGGCTCTGACGGCTGAACCAACTTCCAGTTTGGGGGGGAAACAATCGAACCTTAGCGTTTGACGACCAGAAACATACAAGGATGTCCTAACCTTGCATGTTTTGAGTGGTAAAAAATAACGAATCATAATAGCTATATAGAGCCGGGAAAAGCAGAAGAATAAGAAGGTGATCAGTCAGGATCTCGCATAATATCAGCACCAACATAATCTGTGCTTTCCAACCCTTGTTTGGCGACGTACACTGTCCCAGCCCACGGCCACTAACAATTAGAAATGATCCATCAAATGTAGGAATAGCTCGACATGAGAGAGCGTGCTTATGGTCCTATTGTTGAAAATCTCTTTCCTACATCGTGTGTTTAGGTGGAAAATGGTGGACAGAGGCGATATCTCGTAAATATGATCTTTCAATTTGTATAGCGGAGACTTTTACCCAATGGCCAGTTTTGAAGTACGTAGCACAAGCAACTGTAGCATTGCTTTTGAAGATTCTGATAACATTACAATGTGATAGACTGCGCTCAGTTAAAGCCAGTAGACAACTTCGCCAATTATCGATTCAGTCAGTCCAAATAGCGTATTATCTTTGTTTTTCCAGAGCTCGTAGTTGTACAGATACCAGTATTTGTTCTGACGCTGATTTACGGTGCGATACCTAATCACAAATTCGGAGTACTGCTTATACAACTCAGGAATTGACGATTGTGGCATGTCTTCCCAGGTTAAATACATCACACAGACAGCATCAGAGTATTCAGGATTCAATGGTTCCTAGCGAATGTCATTAGGCAGCCTGTTACTTTCGCTTCTGGCAATGAGAAATTCTTTCGTGGTCTGATGGACCAGGTAAACACGTGAAGCGTGGAGGAACACGAAGAGTCCGCGCAGCTTGCGGATTTCTTGGCTCAGATAATTTTCACCATGAAGACCAAGATCATTGTGGAATTTAGCTACCGGCAATTCATGCCCCAATTCAAGAGTAGTTTCGGCCTCTGAAAGCCTTAGTAGTGGCGGAGCTCCTACAATCAAATGAAATAGTTTTTCGACAGCGGGACTCTCACCTGAGCTATGTCAACTCAGTATCTGCTCATGTGGCTGCTCGACAGACATAGGAAAGGTAAGAATCTTTTTCATCAAGGCCTCAGTCGTTCATCTGCTGCTCTAGTATAACTTACCCATGATGAGGTAGAGCTATAAATAGGCCCTGTGAGAGTTGATATGAGCTTGTTGCACAGAGCTTTTGCCGTAACGAGATCCAGTTCAAGTGACTAGGCGGCTTCCGATCGTCTGGAAGCTATAACAAGCTTAATTTCTTCCATAATATCCGCATTTCTACCTTCGCCAGCGAGTCAAATAGAGGCTGCCCAGAGGAACGATCCCGTGGAATCCATTTATTTCGATTTCCTAGTACGGACGACTTATGACGATAAACCGCTCCTGATGCTTTTTGCGTGATAGCTTGCAATAATGCGATATTTTGTAAAAACTATCAAAAGCTTCAGAATCCAGGTTTGTTCCTTTAGCTCACACGTATCAAAGACGAAAGTGATGCTGCCCGCATGTTCATCTCTCGCAGAATGCTGCAGGACCTCCAAATCCCATCCTCTTCCCGCTTTGTCTTATCCCCATTTTCCCTATAAGCTTGAATTACATGTTCGATGAGGCGCGAGCGTGCAGCAAAGAGTTAATGAAGAGGTGAAGATAAAGCTAATGTAAAATCGTTCTGATCGTCGTTGTCTTTAAAGAAATAGTAGCGTACGGTGTAATCGTGGGTGCGCTTAAGCTCATTATTGACGAGAGACTTTACCAAAACTGACTTGCTGCAACTAGGGTCAGCCGATTTATAGAGCAGACTGGCCTCGTCACTACAGACTACAGAGAAGTTGAACAGACCCTACGCAAAAGTTTGTCCTTAAGCCCGACCTTGAAAAGATGCTATGTAGCTTCTAGGGTAAATATTGTCGTTGAAGCCAATCCCAACATGCGGCGTCTTAGGCAGTCGGCCTCCGCTAAATTCCTCAATATCGTTCGGAAGTATACGTGAAGCAAGACCTAAACTATATCAAGCCCCATCTACATCAATTAATCCTCACGAAACATGCAATGCCCTCTGCAGGGTTATGGGCAGAGCTTAAGCAGTTTCTTTTCGACAACGTACCCTGTGGCGAGGCACAGCTCCTAAGCAGCATTAATATAGGTTAATACAAGTAGCTGCTTTTCCACTGGAGTCGGAACTCAAACACGTCGCGTTCTGATGAGTTCAAAATACGCTGAAAGATTTAAGCCAGAAGGATATTCCGTCTGAGGCTTCACTTTCAGTGATACTGACTGGGCGGCTCGTTCAACTGTGCCTTTTAACAAGCCATGAGATCCCCGCTTGTGAATGTTTCAAGCTTTGACACCCGGGACGTATTGGAACCCCACGCCGGCTGATGTCAAGTCCAATGGCATTGCTCCATGGCATCACATGCATAGCCCTCTTCCTCACACACTTACGTCCCCTCCACCACATTTCGAAGGAATGGAAAGGCTTAAATGCAGGCAGAACATGCAAGTGGGCATCCATGTGTGGTTTGTGTAGCTTCTAGAAATTTTCTCGTGGGGTCCTTGGGGTGTCACTAACTGCTCCTGATTTGCTGCAGATTAAGACTACCTGCATGTCTCCACGTCTGGCTGTCAAGTTAGCAGCTTAAAAGGACTTTTTTTCTGAAGGAAGTATTGAAGTAGGGAGCAGAATAGCTCTCTTTGCCTTTTTCTCTCTTCCCACTAAGAATAATCACGCAGCTCTATTCTGCAGCGTTATTCTCCCATCAATGCGGAACGAGCTCCCAGATAAGATTATCTCTGTGAATCTGAAGAGGTATCATGGTGTCATACATGTATCGGATCCTCGAACCTTCGCAAGCTCAAGAAAAGCCTGGCGATCGACAATCTGATTGATAATTATCCCCGCTCGCTATGGTCCCGAGCCCAAGGATAAGGCCCAGGTGCGCCGTGTGGCAGTGGAGCACCAAAGGGTTTGCCCGACTTGGTTTCTGCCCAACCTCGCGCTAAAGCAAGTCCGCTTTGTCCAACGGTTTTTGTGGCGCGGCCCTAAAAAGTGCGGTGTAATCCGGTGTAATCTTTTGCCCTCATGGTTTTGTTGTTCCTGCGGCTGAGATGCTTCTGTCATGTTTCTATCTCCAAAGTTGGTGGTTCGCTCTAGAACTGCTCAAAGTCAGACCACAACTCAGACGTCAAGAATAAAGGACGATCAGGCAAGCAGCTGCAACTGATCGACTTTCTAAAGTAGCCCTTGACGAGAAAACAACTGACGGGTGGAGCAGTAAACCATTCCACCGGGTCTGAGGTCAGATTCGACGCCAGTTTTGCGCTTGTTGAGTTTTTGCCTAGTCTGAGCCTAGTGCCCGCACCGGCCCTGAACCAGCTTCCCAAGCGGGACTGAGACAGTAGTTAGCTCATGCCCGTTCTCCCACCTCGAGAGAAAAGCAAAAGGTCTTGTTGATGATCTAGAGTTTCTTTCCTCTCCTTCCTTCTTGATGAACATGGCTAGTGAGGTGGCAAACCTTGTTGGCTAAAGGTCGCATTGCGACAGAGTCAGGCTGTAGGATTCGGTCTGATGGGTTGTACAGCATCGGACTCTTTGCGGCAGAGACGTTGGCGTGGTATTTGCTGCGCCTGATGGCGTGAGAGATAAGACTAACAATAACGTTTAAACGGCGCGTTGTGGCGTCGGGAGCTGTCATCACACTTAGTAGTCGGCAACTTATTAGGGCACGCTCATGGGCGGCATCCCAACTAATTGCTTTCACGACGCTAGTCGAGAACGATCAAGGGTCTCCCCTTCCAGAACCCACATCCACCTGAAAGCCCTGCTCGTTCTTTGAGTAATAAAGTTGTTGTCGCCTTATATGCGACTGACAGCTGATCTCTGTCACTCTAATATGTCGGGCGTAGGCAAGGCTAGACTTAGCTCGGGAACGAAAAGAGACAACAATTCTGCAACTCGCTGATGGGCAGGCGGGAACCTGTCTTTGTCATTTATGACATTACTTACTTTCTTTTTCCTACATTGCCATTTTGCATCTCATTGGACATTTTTCAAGCCACCCAACATTTCATTTCGATACGACTCATCCTTCTGACCACTAACAAAGACTCGCATTGAAACCCCCACGGCCCGCAGCCGACCGGTCATCACCTCCAGTCAATAGCATCCCATATCCTTATCAGTCGGCAAAATCAAAGCGGCAGATAAGCAGCCACGCTCTCACATAACCATCTGTCACCACAAGCGAAACCCTGTTATCATTATCAGCGATAGCCGAATAGGCTTCCCCCCTATCTGTGGGGAGAGAACCAACCGCGGAAAGCCATAGGGGCTCTCATTATCAAAACCAACCCCAATTCGCTGGGTCCTGTGTCGTGTGGCTTACACGACACAGACCAGCACGCTTTGCTGGTCGCCCCTTATGATGTCCGCGAGGAGCGCTTCGGCGCGCAAGATGATGGAGGACCCGAAGACTGTTCGGTCGCAAAAGTCAACGAGGACGCTGAGATCGAAACCTGATAAGTCATCGGACCCGTTTTCATTGGGGTATCATGGGGCGGGTTTCGGCTTCCATGCCGACATATCTGACCTTGCGCCGCCTCATGTTCCTACTTCCACTTCATACTCGAAAAGTTCATCAAGGGATAGGAAGCTCAATGGAGTCAGCACGAAGAGCGATGGGAGCAGCAGCCAGGGAGCATCGAGCCTCAAGCATGATTATAGGAGGAGTGACCCTCAGCTCTTGGATAAGCGCAGTGGTGGTGGGCTACGAAAGGGTCTGGCCAAGACATTTGGTTTCAACAGCAGTAGGAAGGATAAAGGAAGAGGAGAGTATGAGCTTCCGGAACGACCAGCATCCTCGGCAACTGTGCGACAAGAATCCTCCTACCAAACGAATAGCAATGACGAGTTCAATTTCGGGAGCAGACGCCCAACGAGACCGACTATCGGCTCACCGCATTACCCATCGTCGCCGACGAGTCCCTTAGGCTCGATCGACAGGCCCGTCACCATGGGCGGCCCCGTACCGGGAGCCTTACCCATGCCTGGACCGCCACCGAATACCAAGCTCCCCGCTGTTCCATCGAACCCCAGTCCGCAGATCAAACGTTACGCCGGCGCCGGACGCCCGCCGAAACGATGGAGTAAACTGCGTAGAGACCCGGAGCTGTGGGATTCCAGCGGAGATGTTTTGGTCTACTTCAGTCCGAAAACCCAGAAGGAGGCTCCAAACCTGCGCTTATCGTCGCGTGTTATTGAGGCTACGCGCAATCTGTTTCTAATTAAATTGCTGCGCGACAGCTTTGTCCAGGAGGATTTGAACCCTTACCCTCAGACACACACCCACACCAGCACTTACCATAGCCACTACAATTCCTCTTCCTCGTCTTCTTCCTTCGCTGGAGGTCAACCGACACCTCCGGTATCCGAAGCCGACGACGGCACCGTAGAGAGTGATGTGTCTTATGAAATATTCCTTCCTCCGCCATCATACACCAATCGTACTGAACTCATCCGATATCAGATCACAACGCGCAACATCTTCGCCGTTCTTTACCGTGCGCCGCTTGTCGGCTTCTCCTTATACCAGGCCATCTCCGATGTCCACGTTCGCTTGGAGAAGTACTACGCGCAAAATGAATACCATCCCCATGGCGAGATTGCACCCGTCGACTTGGTCAAGAATTACCTTGTCTCACGCCGACTCGACGATGTACGTGGGAATGCTGAGGCCGCCGTCGCGATCTTGGCTTGGGCTGAGAACCCGGGTGTATGTTGGAGCGCAGGATGGAGAGAGGCCTTCATCCACGCCGCAGGCATGTCTCGTTGGAAACTGGAGTCGTGCCCCAATTGGCGATTTGTAGCGCCAATGACCCGGGCGCTGTTAGAACGATCGTCGCTAGAAATGGACTTGCGAGTACAAGCCGTGGAGGAACGACTAGCTGAGTTCTCGTTTGAAGATATGTGGTCAGGGTCGTCTTCACCCGCAGCGCTGGGCTGGGGCTCGTCGCTAGGCTCACCACTTGCTGCCGCGGGACGGTTCCGGAACTTCTTGATTAGCCATTATGAGCAGGCATATGGCTCTTGGCCGCCTCCACCTCCGCTACCACCGAAGAACGCGAATATGGAGAGTGACGCAGGAAGTATGTGGCTGACGCGAAGCCTAGTGAGGTCGCTCCAACAGGACTTTGGAGCATTGTACGAGTATCTAGTCGATCAGCATGTAATATGGGATGTTTCCGAAGCAAGGGCCGGGCGAAAGTGGATGATGGTGTCGAGGGAAAACAAAGCATTCGAGGCAGACATGGAGGGAATGCCCATGACAGACATCTTGATCGGATTTGACAACCGCCAGCAGATCCCCTTGCCGCATTTAGAGAACCCTTATCCGCTACTCCCGGAGTCTGTGCCTCCTCTGGGAGGAGCATTCCGGAGCAACAGAGCCGGGATACAGGAACCGGTACGGAATCAAAAACGCGATCGGATGGTGGCACTGGCTTACACGGAGAGCACTAACATTGACACGTTGGAATCGACACATTCGCCGACATCGCTGGTAGATGCTTTCGCACGATTTGAGAGGAACGACCACGTCAACGATGTTGATCCTCAGATGGCTCGGCGAGGTCGATGGGTGCTTCTCTACGGTATCCTTCAGATCCTCGCACCCGTTAGCGCTGATGCTCCGGGCCTTCGGCACTCTGATGGTGTCAACTACCAACTCTCCGCCAAAACGAAAAGGCCATCTTGGAGTCGCGAGCCGGACTTGTTCGTCGACGCGGTACATACGGACTCGTACTGCTGGCAGGTGTCGCGACGCTGGAAGCAACAGGCTCAGCAGCAGGCGAAGGACAATAGGATGAATGCGATAGAAATGTTACCTTCGCCGCTACCGCCTCGGAGCCCGCAAATTCCTGATGGGGCTAGAGCGCGGGAGTCTCACACAACAAGTATGGGGAGCTTTGGATCATTGATGGAGTACGACCAGCGGGATGATGAGGAGGAGATGCCGAAAGACATGGTGTCGTACAACATGACTCGGCCTCTGACACCGCTGATTAAGGAGTTTGAGAAGTAACTTTGAGGATTTTTTGTGAACGGCGCATTTTGGGAAGAAAAGGGAATGAAAGGAAGCGAGGATCATTTGGCGTCATGTACCGATACCCAAACTGTCACAGTAAATTGAAATCAAACTAACAATAGTACTCGTAAAACACGCCGATATTTCGCTCAAGATTTGCCAAAAGTCATAGCCCTGATCTCCTCCAGTCGCTCATCCGACACCGTCATTCCCTGCTCCTCCATCATCTTTCTAATCGCCTGCGGGTCCTCGCGTAATCGCCTCCTCGCCCGGTTGGCCTCCAAAATCGACTCAATCATTTCTGACATCGGCTTTCCTTTGATAAACAGGTCGTCGAATTGGGCCTCCACCACTGGGTGACCCTCAAGACACGCACGCGACTCATAGAGCAGCTTCTCGATTTCTGCGGGGTCATCTTGGACCTCCATCATCTCGGCCATGAGTTCGCTGTATCTTTTGTACATTTCCTTCGAGAGGGCCTCCTGGTAATAAGTTGTTAGTAAAGTGTAGTCACCACTGTTATGAGATTACTTGAGTGGACGCACTTGAGCGGCGAACCCAAAGTTGAGAGTTGGCTCCATGACGGACTTCTTGAAGTCGATCTCGGGATGTTTCTCCATGATTTCCTGGACTTCAGGACGAGCCTCCCACGTCGCAAGCTGCTCCTCCTTTGTGCCCTCCAAGTGTCCGGTCGGACGGGCTTGTCCGCTTGCTTCCGCCATTTTTGGTCTATCTAGAGTATGCTCTTCCGCCGTGCCTGATTGACGATGGAAAAGTTGATGATGGGATGGGGAATAATTATCCTTGCTGCTTTCAATGCTAGGTTGTTTAGATGCCAAGAGTTGATTCACGTTGCCAAGAAGTTGAGGGGAATTCAGCCCTAAAATACTACTGACGTAGGGGTCAGAGTGATAGGATGGCAATGATAAGACGAAGGCTTGTTTCTGGCCTGATCAGTTCTCACGGATCGCCTTTTGAGGCCTCTGAGTGAGCCCCAATTCTGTCCGTCGCCACCCATTTGCAAGTGTCTCAGGGCGCAGGGGGATCCTGTCAGCCGCCTCCAGGTAGTGGGTTGCGGCGGCTAAGCGAACCCCAATAAACCATTACGCTTCGGACTGCTAGACATAATTACGCGGAGTTGAAGGACGGTTCGAACTTTTCTCTCATCAATCTTGGCTTACATTTAGCAAAGGCTGCAAAGCCAATAATGAAAAAGCTGAACCCTTGCATATTCACAGATAGTGTTGAGTCAGAAAGATAAAGACATAAGTTCAATTAGATCCTCTATCTTCTTTCTTCAGCTTAACCCCATTTGCTCTTTCTGGTCGGAGTGGAAGGTCTGAAATGTTTCATCAAAGTCCGACCTCTGCTTCCACCAAACCTGTTAAGCTCTCGCTTCCCTTCTCGCTTAGACTCATCAACACCCCTCCAAGTAGACAAGACGAGCGCCCGCACTTCGTGGTTCGGCAGCCTACTCAACCACTGCTGATCAGCCGGGCTGAATCGCGACATGAGAGGTGCCACAGCAGCGTTCTCAAAATCTTCTGTAGTCATGAGCTCCTTCGACGCTGATTTGGGCGCGTGCGACAAGCGTGATTGTTTCGGACCTTGCTTGTCTCCAGGGCTGGCTAGGCGCGGTTCTCGTGGGCCTCCGGGCTGTGATCTGTGACTGAGAATCTTCCCCGATGGAAGTCGTAGGGAGTTTTCATCAACCTGCACGCTACCAGCGAGCGCGCTGTTTCCTGCTTTGGGTTCTTCCTCTTCGTCGGGTAGATCGTAGAAGTCGGCCAGCTCTGATGTGATCTCGAACTGGCAGTGGCCCTTGGCTCTCATATGCTGCTGGGCCGCATCCACCGTTGCATGTCCTCGGGCGCATGAGATGCATTCCTTGTATCCCCGGATGACGAGATTTAAGTACCAGATTAATGTTTCCGGCTCCACGACTAAATGGTCTGCCCTTGGGATGGAGAATTTATGTGTTGTTTCCATGTGAGCGAGGCTCTCATCGAGGGAGTCATTCAGGTCATCGCAAAAGAGACATTGCTCGCTGACAAAATCCGGGGGCTCCCAATCATCAGAATCGTTATCAGATCCTTCTGCATCTTGCTGTACTACGGCTTCGCTCTCCTTCCTCTTTGACTCTGTCTGTGTTGTCCAGTCTTCACCGCGAGCGCTGGACGATGCCGAAGCTGGAGCTGGCTGTGATGGGAAGTCTCCGCTAGCAGATTCAGCTACTTTTTGCTGCAGTCTTTGAACGCTGGGATCATCAGGTTAGCGTAAGGGTCGAGTGAGTTTGCGCGGAGGTTTCCGGGGACTTACTGCGCCTCGCTCTTAAAGTGCTGTCTCCACGCGCTGGCATCAGCCAGGGTCACGTCGCAAAGCCTGCAGATCCGTAGCATCTTGTCCGGGGTGTCAACTTGCGTGCCGGTAGAGTTTGTGTCGTGAATGGTGACGGTTGTACGAGTAGATAGACGCAGAGTCTGGCGTGTCTTGCTTCGAATGATCTTAATCAATTGAGTTTTTAACTTGGAGACCTATGATATTGAATTGACTTTGACGCTGGATTCTTTACATATATATTGTCAATTCGTGATTGATGTAGTACCGCGTCAATTCGACTCATCTGCGAGTGGCCCAATTGGCTTGAATTATCCACCAAGTTACGAAGGGAGAGTGAGTCATTTTGGTATCATTGTTAGTGGCACTTGTCTGAATTACGTCTAGAGTCGAGGTTTATCTTCCGACGACCCACTCCTAAATGCTTAGCATTCTTCCATTCCAATGCGAATAGTTTCGGTGACAAAGGTATTATTCACATTAATCACAAGAAACAGGAGCCACCCAAGTCTTCTAGGAAACATAATGGAAGACTTTAGTCACGATCACTTTCACCCGCCTTAGTCCTTTGTAATGAAGCGTGTAATTCCAAGTATTTTTCATTCGCTTAACGCCGAGTAATGCTCGCTAATGTCTATCGTTGATTCTTCGTAACTCAGGCGTTGAACCGCACAGCGCGCTTCGTCTTAGAGCCGTCCTCCTGGGACCTGTCCGGCAGAGCTCGTTTCTTCATGGCCGCCTCTTTGTTCGCAGAGCCCATTGTGTTGCTGCGTCGTTTGGCAACGGCTTTCCTAATGTCCTCCCGTAGAATTTGGTCTTCTACAGAGTCTTCCTTTTGCGATAAGGTGTCGGATTGCCTCTTTGTTGTGCCTCCTTGCCGAACTTGGGTTCGTACAATGTTGTTTACCAGCGTGGCAGGGTCCGCGGCATTGTTCAGCGTGTCCGATCGCTTGGCGCTTGGCGTATAGGAAAACGTGGTCGCACAGACGATATTGACTGCGATGCCAAGAATGGCCAAGATGATGAATCTCAAATTCATCGTGGAGAATATTAAATGTATGGGGGGGACGAAGTATAATACAACAAATATACACACAAAAACACAAAGGAAACTAGTCAAGCAAGAATGAGTCCAGCTCAGTCCCAAAATTTAGAGTAAAGATGCCAAGTAAGAACAGAGTTGACTGGACTCTGACTCAGGTAAATAGTTTTGGAGGGTTTGTAGTTTAAATTCGCCCTCCGACGTGGACGGTTACAGAGGCAGGCTAAGATTAGCATCCAGCGTTAATGAAATCATAGACGCCAGCTGGTCCCTGCATACAATAGGGACTAGCGACAACGTTCCGCATCTTCTAGGGCCACAATCGGCTTCGTGGGGGAAAGGATACATGGGTTCTGAGACGTGGACCGGATCCTGGGGGGCAAACTCCCGGACTCCGGGCTGTAACGGTGGCGGCGGCCTCCAAGTACCGAGCAATGTCACCTATACCAGATTAAATGAACCGAGATTCCGCGGTTCTTCTTCTTAAACTTCATCATAGGCGGCAAATTGGATGATCTGAGCAATGTGCTCTTTCGCGGTGGACAGAGAAAAATAACATCATTTCAGCCCGGGCTCAAGCGGACTGGGCCACGAAGATCGAAGATCGCAGCTTTGTCGCAAGCACTAAAATGGCCCCTTCGCGGCAGCTCAAACACACTTCGTACCACCTGCAACATCAAACGTCCGGTCTCCCACATTCCGCATGCCACATGCCGGTCCCGAAGCTGAAATGAAAAGGCCAAGTCGCGGTTCCGAATCGGTGGATTGAAACTGAGCATATTAAGCTATGTCATAAAAGGGGTTGTTCTGTGCCTGACTCTTTGGTGTCAGAGCGACCCACGTTAGTATGCCAACGAAACTACTCAGCTCGCTACGTGGCCCCGTTGCGAAGACTTGAAGAAAACTTTAAACAGCTATTACATTTTGTAATGTTACAGAAATGATACAACACTAGGCTAAGCCACCTCTGGAGAGTTCATCGCAGCCCGAGGACCAGCCCCGGCTATGTCATTTGACACAACGCTGACTTAGATGCATTGTCCCTTATCCTCCTCGCCTCCATCTCCAGTTGTGCAGCCCCTTGGACAAGAGCACCCGGCTTTGTGCCTAGCCTCCTCCGCCCAATCACAAGCCTCGCCATCATCAAAGTCGTCGCCAGGCCAGTATAAGTCGCCCTCGAAGCACGAGATGCCGTCGTAGGGTTTGTAGCAGCAATGCGGCAATCCCTCTTTGCCACAGTCATCAGTTCGACCAGATGGGCATCTCATGAAGCCATTCTGAATAGGCGGCGGCGCAACGCTAATGTGACCTCCAGTCGTCGCAGGCGTGCCAGCTTGTCGTCGGAAAAGTTTAGCGGCGTTAGGGAAAGAAGGAATAGCGGTTGCAGCCGATGTAAAGAAGAGGACGACCAGTGATGGCTTCATGATTTTGTTTTTTGAGATTCTGTTTCTTGTGAAGTCTGCTTGAGGAAGGTTGTTTGATATTATTCGGCTAATGTGTGCTCAACTCAAACAAACAAAAGACCGGAACACTAATCGTATTTATAATGTTTCTATGGTTCAATCCAAGCGTTTTCTTCCGCTTATACAGCTCTTCTTGATGTGTTCTTACAAGCTATGTATGCTGGATCATGACTCTCGGCGTAAAAGACTAGCCTTTCGCCACACGATTGAGACGACATCACAAATCTTAACCATAGATGAAGGCAAAGATGTCGAGATTGCGGCACGGACTGACTACGATGCAAGCCTTTTAGCTCTTTTCGATATCTGTCGTAAGCTTTCCGCGATCTTTCCGTTCGTGCATGGCCCAGCCACTGAAGAAGTACAGTGCCACCAACGTCACTGCTATTTAGGCTTAGTATACTCCCAGGTTGAATCTCCCTCGTTTGGAATAGCCTGCAACTTTGTGGTGTCATCGTTAAATATTTCTACTAAATAACATCATTTTCCAGGGTTCTGTTGTGGTCATGCTCGTGGCCGCGGGGCGTAGCTAATAATGTCGAATAGATTTCCCCATTTGGTTGTTGATGCGGAGCTAGCAACATGCCGCCTCAGCCTTGCTAAAATACATTCTCACTAGAAGCATCTCTCAGGATGAATACGCCGAGCCTTGGAAATTTAACGAGACTAGCCTTAATGAGAACTAAAGTGCATACTATTCTGGGCCACTAGAACCAGCACCAAAGAAAGTCTGGTGTTCAGAGTACACTCTCGCCAGAGATTCTCGACTACTGTATAAATAAATCAAATCCTCAATCAATAAAATTCATCTTACTTCAATACATTTAAACCATGTCAACTTATCTCTAAGTGTGGAAACTATACCTTAGAGTGTTACAACGTACTAGGCATGTATTTACCTTATTTTATGCTAATATTAATATGTCTTATCAGGTTGCGATACTTCAGACGCTTATTGTCGCGGCCCTTCAAGACCTTATCATCGAGTACCGCGGCTTCACCTTATGCCATTAAGACCTATTAGTACACTCTGGTTCCTTAAAAACGCTCAGAAAGACAGATCGATGACATGCCTGGAACTGAGATCTACCAGTCCAGAGCGAATCCGGTTCTAGCACAAACTTGTAAGCTTGAATCAGCCTGATAACAAGCTTTGTCCCCCAACTTACTCAAACCAACGGCATTGTTTGCCCTTCAGCATTTTGTGCCAACTATGATTTCATCGTCGGAGCCTTGAAAAGCTTCAAAGCTTAATTGGAATTCTTAACAGAGATGTAGCCTAATGGAAGATAAATACCGTTCACTTCGCGCTATTCTCCAGAGCTTGCTTAACTACTTGCATAGAAACCTGAAGACGGTAAGGAGAATCACCTAAGAAATACAAGTATAGAGTCCTAAATTCTATAAGCAGTCTGCGGTTGGCAAGGCTTAAATTTGGAAGGCTCAACAGTCGCTTAAAACAATAACCTCCAAAACAGGCAGGTCGGCATAATAAGGAGGCAGAATCCTGATGTTTTTAGTTGTGTTGGTAGGGAACCAACGCCAAAATCATGCAAAATCCTGGACCCCGAATTCCCGCCGCCAGGGTCCCTTGTCTATGAAAGGCTCCATTACCACGTTGTCGACCCTTCTACCCCGGAATGTTAACACATAATGCCAGAAAGTAACACCATGATTGGCGCAATCGTTTCTTGGTATCTGTGCGGGCTAAGGTTGCATACAGCCCTGTAAGCAATAGCCTTTGAGTTTTCGAAATGAGGGGACAATATATCTTGATCTTCGGTTGCGCCCCTTTCATGCGCGTTCTATGTATTAGAGACACGTCCACCTCGCGTGGTAACGACTCTCCTCATCTACAATACCCTCCACCATTTGGTTCGCTCATACCGCCGAGTCCAATGGACCTCAGAAATCCAAAATGAAGTCTCTACCTAGAGCCGGAGAGGCTGTCGAAATGATTGCCTCTCCGTCGCTTAGCATGGACACGGCGTTTCAGCTGCCCAGTGGCCATGGTGAGCTAGACAGGCGGCAGTCTTCCAATAGCGGCACGTGCTTCAACATTTGCATCAATCGAGCTATAGAAGACACGGATTGTAACAATGAGCGAGGAGAACTTCAATGCTGCGACAAGATTCCCGAAGTCACCCGTGAGATGAACAGATGTGTACAAGATTCGTGCGAAGAAGCCGGCGGAGAGGAACTTGGTAAGCTCTTCCACACGATACGCAGCTCCACATCGTCTAAGTAAAGAAGACTTGGTGCTCTATAGATGCGAGGGAATCGGCTAACTCTTTTGTGTGGTGATTGTTAGACGAATACCTCGAGCAGCTTTGGCAGCCCTGCGACCAGATCCTCAGTTCCTACTTCCAGTCTTCGACTGAATCTTTAGCAACTGAATCTTCAACGTCGAACATCGAGCCCACATATTCAGAAGTAGAGCCGACAGGGTTTGAACAGGTTCCATCTGGTGGTTCTTCCAGCGACGACAGATCAAGCAACAACAGCGGATCGAACGGTCATACGACAGTTATTTGGCTAAGTGTGGCCCTGCCAATAGTGGCATTGGCTATCATTGGCATCATCGCTTGTTTCCTCAAGCGGCGAAAGCGTCGACGTCAGGCGCTAGAAGAGGCCTCGAGGCAGGAAAAGGGACCTCAGATCACGCATCCTGATGTACCTGAGTTGGAGCCTGGCGGCAAGTTCGAGCTGCCGGCAACAGAGGGGTCTGGCAAACCGAGCGCTTTGGGTGCCATGCCCGTAGCTGCGGAGTTGGATAACGAAGTAACAAGCAACAGAGAAGATAGGGCGACGAAATCGTGGGCTTCAGAATCGGAGAGGGGTGATAAAAGTAAGGGCAAGCAGCCGGTACGGCCGTACTCATCTAGTCCACCAGCCAATGCGCAATCTCCACGTGCGCCAACTGAGGAGAATGGATCACCACGCAGCGCCAGCTGGTCTCAAGTGGATAAGAAAATTGCGGAAAAGACTAGCCTGCAGACTCAGCTAGATCAAGTGAGGATACGAAAGCGCCGGATGATGGAGTTGGAAGAGTTGGAGAGGGAAGAGGAAGAGCTCCAACGGAGGATGAACCACATTTAATTGAATCCTATAATGAAATGAATAATCGCCATAAATATAGAGTTTCCAGTATCTCTTTCATTATATTATAACGTGTGATCTTGCCGCTGAAACTGAAACGGATAGCCGCTCCGCTTAGTCTGACCCGAGTAGCGCTTGTTTATGTACCAGATTTGTTAACAAAGCTTGAAAGTCTGAATCGGTGCGCCTGATTCACGTTTTTTCCTTGTTAATTCCCCATTCATAACACCATTGACGTAAGACTCGCCAACAAATTCCCATAGCGAGTCACCAGACAAAGGCGGATCCGTAGAATCTTGGCTGGACACGCCATCTTGGGGGCGTCTCAGAATGACGGGAACCCTACAGCCAAAAAGAATGGCGACCGAGTCTCCTTTCTGTGTCTGGTACGGACAGACACCAAGGGAACCTCCTTTTGTCATAAATAAAGACTTCCTATAAGAGGCTTCCATCGTGCCATTAGCGAGCTCATCCGCTAACGAAGCATCCACCAAAGGGAGCAGCAGCTTCCTCAGTCGCCCGCAAAAGCTATCCATCTCAGGATCAGAAGTTGTAACCACCCACTGCGAGGCAAAATAGGCATAGATCTTGTCCATGTCATAATGCTCATATTTGATGGCAGCCGCTTTCACCCTCCCTATCAAATCACTAGGTATGATGCGCACCCATCCGCCGCCCGTCATTGTATCAAGAAGTTCGTCTAGAGTCTGCTGGCATCTGCAAGGCGGTAGCTCGTTATCATTCTCATCATGATCAGGAATGTTGCAATCTCCGAGCTGTCGCTTCTCTCGTACCGTTTCCCATAACCATTCAAGCCCGCTAGCGTTACACTTTAGAACCATCGCAAAAGTACTAGGATCATGACCGACACCTTTTACCCTCGCTGGAAATGGTGCGGGATCTCCTTTCCCCTCGCGGCCCTCGAAATTGGGGATCGAGGAGAAGTAGCAATGATCTACCCAGGCCACTGAGTCTATCTCATAGCCTTTAGTCACAAGGCAATGGTCACCAGGGTCGCTTCCAATCAAGTCAGTGTCTAGCGGCGTGCCGGTGTCTGCCTCAAAGGGGGTTCGTTCGCTAAGAGTGCCACCGCCCTTCCACCAAGGTGGATGAGAAGGCGAGATCGACCATGAAGGAAGTGTTCCGTCCAAACCTGCGCCGTCTCCTCTTTGCAGATGAGATACAGTACCGAGGATATTTAAAGACTTGTGGTAGTTGATATACCATCGTGTCAGGTCCGAAAAAACCTGCCAGGTGGGTTTCTTATAATCCGGGGTAATAAGGGGGGAATCATGTATTGCACCGTGTGCTTCTGTACTCATGTCCAGAATTGAAAAGACAAGATCCCGTCTATCGCCGGCTTGGAGTTTCGTCGTTACATTGTCGAGCAAATCCAAGAGTGGTATATGTTGTCTGTCCGCTTGGTCCGGGTTTCTGAGCCAGGTCCAGATGCTCTGCCCTTTCATAGAACGAACTCTGAGCTCCTCCATCTTTTCGATCTTTTCAGGAGGATCATGGCGCCGTCTACAATTCCTCAATCCACTAGAAACTGATGCATATCCATTCGCCTGTGCGATGGCCTCCCACGGGATACCTTCGTATTTGCCGCAGAATGCTATGACATTCTTGGCAGCCCACACCTCTTGGACCACCCAGGCTCTAGAAAACCAAGGGTTGGAAAGCAAATTGTCGATATGTGGTGCCATCTCACTATATCCTAAGTAGTTCATAGGCTCGGGCAAAGACTCTGTATCGTAGAATATGTGTTCCAGGTGGTGGTATTCTGACACTTGGCGCACATTGGGGTCATCCTTGAGCTTCTTTGCTGTCTGAAGATATAGAGAGAGAAACTTGATCCTATCGGCAGCAAGCCCTATCTTTGGATCGCACCCTAGCCAAATGGCAACCATTCGGGCGCTGCTGTATATTTCGGTCATCATGCTGACTTGACTTGCTCGTTCCTCCGGGTCGCTTTGGTTTATGCAAAGCGCGTCGATCCAGAAGAAATGGCCTTCGTCTTCTCGTCGGATCTCTCTCAGCGCAATCTCTAAGTTTGCAGTGCAAGAGAATGGAAAATGCCTCGCGCCATTGATGTTTTTCTTCTCCTCCTCTCGAGTCATACCGTGTTGAGAATGGCCAAGCAGTATTCGGCGCGTTTCGTCGATAGAGCCCCAGGTGTATGACAGAGCCACCCATGGATGATCGGACCATGGATATGGCACTGTATGAACAAGAATAGCCAAAGGGTCATTGGGCTTTCCAGGGTGAATAAATGCAAGTCTGATCTCCTTCTTAACTGTATTAAGAGGTTTGTAGAAGTTGTAATTGGTTCCGATCTTCTTGGTCGTTACCGAATCTAAGGAAGCATTCGGGCTTTCATATCGATCTTCGGCTGCGAGATCCCGCCCCAAGACATCTTTGATCTGGGGAGATTGGAAGAATTGATAATACTCCCTAGGCAGTCTGAGCGACGAGGACTCTCGCTTCAGCTCAGTCACGAAAGAGCGCAAATCACCAATGCTAGGTCCTTTGATGTATGTTCGCCGACCATCGCGAGAATCAACCATACAAGCCTCAAGCGCCGCATGAATATCACATAGATCTGGTTTATCGAGAGCGCAGGTTAAGCAGAGATCGGATCCTATGCCTTGGCAGGGGCAATAATAAATTATCAACCCTGGGGAAAGAGAGGTGCTGCATCCGTCGCAGAACAGCTTCGGGCCGCTCGTCGTTACATTCTGCTTTTCCTCTGAGGACTTTTTAGACGCTGACAGGCCAAAATATCGCAGAAGAAACATGACTTTTTGTGAGATGAAATTGGGAGGTTGCTCCCAGGTAGACAGGCATTCTTCCCCGCATCTTCGTTATGTAGGTTGAGCAATCTATATCTACATCACCATGCAGGAATGCGGCCCAGTTGCCTTACTGGATGAATGTTAGCCATGTGACACCAGGCAATCATTTAAAGATAATCGATGGGCCGTTTCTTTAGACGAAACTTCTTACTGGCAATTTCTGTTGCTTATTCAACGTGTAAGTCAGGTAATGACTGAGAGCCATCTTCGTGGACAAATTCGCTACCCTAAGTATTGCTCCCGCAAATTTTATTTGCTGTAGTCAACAAGGATAGCTACTTACAAGTCGCAAATGGAATGGACATTTTGATTTTAGTTGCTTCTTTTTATTTCTACAACGTCACAAGGCTTGAATCAACATTTGAATAATTTACGGCCGGTGTTTTGATCCAAATTCTCAGTTGTTTACGCTCACATCAAGCATTGGCCCTCTTTGTGTATTACAAGGATGTATAGAAGGCATGCGGACTGTGCTTCTCTCGGCTCGAAAAAACGCAAGCAAAATGATTTCGACAAAAAGGTTCAAAAATACTTTGACATATCTGAATAGTAAGCAAGCAGGGCATACAAAGGTGAGTCAGGTGCCGGACCCAGAGCTTTGGATGGAAACCGACAATCATGGGGCTTACAGGACGATCGGGCGCTAAGGCGATCGGATGTCGACGTTGACATGCCGATGCTGGAGCACATCGCGAGATATTCCTGCAGCTAGCATCGGTACTTGGGCTTCTGCATTTTAATAGTTGGACTTCTCGTGGGAACAGGGAGAAATTAGCTAAATGCTGTTAGCGCACATGCCTGACCATTGGTAATGGCTCAGGCTTGCCCGCTATACGAACAGTGGGAGGCCCTAGAGGACCAGAAGAAACAAAGCAGCACACGCCGTGACCAGAATTAACCAACTCGACTATTGTTGACAGTCAACCCAACCACCGAGGAAAAGAAACGTGCGAGGCGAGCTTGTTTGAGCCGACAAAGATCCCTGCTCATAGACAAATCTCGACCCGCAATCCCGGTTCCCAGCCTCCCCGCCCGAGACAAGAACAGCGAAACAATTTTTCATGAGTTGGGTGCGGCACTCTTCCGAGACTGTCTCGTCTCAAATTGACGTGGACTTGAATCAGTTCCAAGACTGTGTTCGACGAGTTGGCAATGCTTAGTTTGACTTCTCTTTTGCATAATGGAGAATAAAGTGATGTATTCAATTGAGGTAATGCCAAGGTCTGGTAGAGGGCTTGCATGAAGCGCTTGCAGGGATTCATTCAGTTAGTGATGCTTCGGCCAAGTTGGGGCCAACGTCATTGTTTTGGGTGGGACGATGGCCGGGCAACGGAGAATAACCCTAACGTACGAGGTACCTTGTTAGTGACAACGGGTTAGTCTGTCTAGCAGAATTACCTTATTCAAGTGATAATTAATGAGAATAACGATTCTAGTACTCAATCAACCATCAATACAAATCTGGTTAGAGTCCAAGACGGGTTGCTGCTGAAACCTGCATCCATCCGTCGGTGGCTGCAATATCACCATGTACTCGTAATGCTGCCTAACCCTAACCCGTAGTGAGCCCAACCTCCTCACATATTGATGGAGTCGTAAGTCCATCCACACCACAATGACTTCTACTACTCCAACTAGTCTCTCCCATCCGTGATCTTACCCACTTCATGCAGGGCAGCTCTACCTCGTACTTACAAAGTAGACCAAACCTGCATGATCAATCCAGATCCCTGCCCCGTCTGATTCGTCGGCGCATTTTCTCTAATCATCCATCCATACAAAACCTCTCACCCTCCCACACTCTCACCTGTTCCCTCTTTTTTTTCTTCTCTTCCCTCCACTATTGCTTCATCGCCGTTGGGCTTGTCTTCCCATCGCCAGCTGCCTCAACTTTCCAATCAATCCCCTCTTGATTAGAGAGTTATCAAAGTCGCGTTCGCGCGCGCAACAGCTGCCCAGCATGTTCTTCTTTGCCGTCTTCTTTATCAGCAACCGCATTGGCGAGATCGTCCTACTGGTAAGCCCCATCCACCCTCTTCTTCTTCTTCCGACTAGTTGTAATATAGCTAACTAACTGGCTTGTTATTGTAGATCCCCACTGTTGGTATGCTCGCCTGGTTCGTTGACGGCTTCCAATCCGTCAACTCGCTCACTCCTACTTCTATCCTCGTCCTCTTCATCGTGTCCACCCTCGCCCTCGCCTGGGCCATCTTCACCCTCTTCTCCTACCATCGCTCCTCCGCCAATGCCCGCTTCGTTGCTCTCGTCGACATAGCCTTCTTTGGCGCATTCATAGCTGCCGTGTACCAACTCCGAGGCATCGCATCGGCCGACTGCACTAGCATCACGGCTACGTCGTCAGAGTGGACTGTCAATGCCGGTGATATTCAGGCGAGTGGTCCTGGATTCGATGTTTCATGGCGTACAGAGAAGAAGTGTGCTATGCTGAAGGCCTGCTTTGCCTTTGGGATTATCTTGACGATTCTGTTCTTTGTTACTGCGATTACGGCGTTCCTGCACGGTGGAGGCTGGGCTGCGTATGATTACGAACCCAGACATCATCACTCGGATAGGCACTCGCACCGAAGTCGCAGTCACAGCCGTAGCCGTCGCAGCCACTCTGGGTCAAGGTACAGCCACTCGCATCGCCGGGTGTATGTGTAACATTACGGGGAAGAGCAAACGCCGGAGAAGGGATGGAACTTGTGGATTTGAGCGACAAAGTTAACGATCGGAGGGAATTGGGTTGGATCAAGGTTTGATCCAGGAACACCGCGACGGCGCAAGGCTTGACTTGAACGTCTGAGCGACTTGTGAACGATTGTGGACGGATGGTTGGATATATGGATCAATGAGTTTCGGATATTATGGGAAGGATCTGGCTTTGGTTTCTGGCTGGAAATGGCGCGTCTTTATAGCAGCATCGTACATATCATCTTCGCCTCATCCTCATCACCTCAACATCAACAACATCTACGACAGCCGATATGACGCGAAATGAAGTTAATAGAATAGTCACTCAATACATCACATACCGCCAAGAAGCAGCCCCATTGATCTGAGCATCTCGTTACATCTGGGTATCATTTATCTATCAATGCTTGTTTTCATCCTCGCCTACTTGGTACCCTCTCGCGATACCACTTCGTCCCTCTTCGACTACTGTACTTGTTTCTTGGTTTTCAGCAAAGTCGGTACCCAGACCTTGCCACGTTCTTTGCGATCGCAGGTATTCAGCGCCCGGACTGGCTACGCCGTTTATGCTTGCCAGCTCCCCTGGTGCCGATCGTTTGATCAGCGCCTCGGAGGCCTTGTCCGCGGTCCCATCAACATTCTTCTCCTCTGTAGCCGCGCTCCGTACCGTTAACCTCATCGGCCGGCTATGGCTGATCAACTTGCCCGTTCGCAGATCGAACTCCGGTGGCAGGGACTCGTCTCCCTCAACACCATCTTCATTGACATCTTCTTGAACCTCTATCCTCTCCTCATCCACCCCGTTCGCTTTCTTTGCCGCAGCAATGTCCTCTTCTAATCTCAGCTTCTCGATCCCTCCCCACCACTCGCCTCCCCATACTCTCTCCTCTTCGCCCATCAGTGCCACCTCCATCTCGAACGGCGTTACTACCGGCCTCCAGTAGCCAGCTTCTTCGGGCACTAGTCCGCCCTCCCAACAACCGATCACAGCCCATCCCTCTACCTCAGAAAAGTTAGCTAGCTTCGCTGGATTAAGCCTTCCTACTACCACTGTGTAGCTCTTCTTCCCTGCCGCCTCAATGCGCTTCCGCAAAGTCTCGATAGAAGCTAAAGAATTGGCCACGGACAAGGTGTTGACGAGGATACCGACTACCCCGGCGGACGCGAGGGACAGTACACGCGCGAAACGACGGCGGAGAAGACCTGCTGTACGCATGGTTGGGTTTTCGACGGATAGCGTTGGTGATGATGGGTCGGTCGACAGGACGTGGAGGGAGGCGAAGCGGGAGTAGAGGGCGAGGAGGACGGACGGCGGCGGGTCGGAAATATGGAAGAGTGAATATGTCTTGAGGGATTCTTCGTTCATGTCGGGGGCGTCTGGTATCCTCCTATTAGGAATCAGGCCAGCTGGGTCGCGCAGCACCTCTGTCGCAACAACATTGGTGTACCCCCTGTCCTTGAGAATAGTGACGAGCGGCGCGACATGGTGTTGGTACATTAAATCTGCCATCATCAACACCTTTGCATCTGTGTTGACAAACTCCGCAGCGAATCTGTCCGCGGCAGCTTGTCTGTCCAGCTCTCGGCTCGTGTAGACGTATACCACCGGTAATCGACTTGTTGGACTCAAACATGACCTCCCGTAATGTACTATCACCTCTGCATCCGCATGTTCGGCCGCAATCTCGTCCACACAGCACGCACTGTAGCTCGTATCCGCCAGTATGGACACCTTATTCCCCTCGACGAGCTCTTTCCCTAGCGCTTCTGCCACGCGCGGCGCATCCGGGAGCATATCATCTGGGAACTGCAGAGCTATGCGTTTCCACCCCCCAGTCTGAAGCTCGCTGACTGTGCGGGGAATCTCGTACACGGAATGAAGGGCATCGTCGGAAAGAACGGACTGAGCTTCGGTGGACGCGGGGACTTCGAGGATGTGATCGTCGGGTGTCGAGAGGACAGGAGGCGCGGCGAGGTCGGCCATGATGATTACAAAAATTTTTTGTCGCTTCCCAAGAGAAGTGACCGTGCCCGCCTCGCCTTGATGTGCGATGGTAAATTAGAGCGATGAGGAGAGGGTTTGAAATGGGATCCTCGTGAGAGGAGGATTGAAACTTTTTGCAGGGTCTTTGGAGGGGCAATGGTCAGCCCTGTGCAAATGAGGGGTTGTGGTGCTAATTTGTAATCGCCGCTGTGTAAACCCCAAACGTTCTGCTTTCTTTCAAGCTTGGGATTTGTTTGGAGTATCTCTATTCGCACGATGAAAACTTTCGAATCGGACTATAAGTACCTAACCCTAATTACCACCTGCGAAGACACTGTACTTGCTCAGGATATAAACTATAAGCAGCTCTACTAGCCCTAGGCTAGTGCTGCCAACGCTGCCAGCGCCGCCAATGCTCTAGCTATTATAGCTGCTATAATTACTATGAATACTCTAGGTAATTATTATAGGTGGTATTGTAGGCGGTATTGTGGGCGGTGTTGAAAAATGCCTGGTGTTAGTGACAGACGGCTATAATAGATACTGAGGCCAGATTGTAGAGCAGATTAGAAAGAAAAATTGGGCAGCAAAAATCTACTAAACATGGCAGGCCTTTAGTTAAGGAACAAGTCGTAACTTCTCTTCACCCTCTTAAACCTCATCCCTCCAGTAACAGAAGAATTCCAGAAAAGCCCAGTCAAATGTTGTGCTAATAAATTGCTTCCATATATATCATACTTCTTACACAGTCAAGTTTGCTGTCTCTTGAATGGTCTGTCGACCACTCCTCCGGCTTTATCAAAGTTGCTCAGTGAATCGACCGCATTGCGCAGTGTAGACTGGCTCGCAAACAGCATATATTCAAAAGTATTCGACAGCGGACCTGCAGTAACCTAATAGACTTTCTGCGAGCAAATTTAGTAAGATGGAGAATGAAAATGAGATGATATCGTGCCATAAATCGGTCACATATGCAAATCTTTTGGGAGATTGTCCCCTTTCAAGAAATAGAACGACTTGGGTGTCTTAAAGGAAAACCACCGCTATTTTTTCAAGAACAGGGAAGACCTTCCGGTGGACTATTTCCTCCGCTCACACAGAACGGCGCGACAGAAAGTGATTTCGAGCCAACAACTATCCGTAAGTCTGAGATTCACTAGGAAGCTGATGCGAGACAGCTGGCTGCCCCTTGCTCTGACCATTAACCCATCATCGCGACGCGCAGCTTTAGAGATACAGGGATAGAAGCTTAGATAAGATTTCTAAAGAAATATATTGTATGCTTTCTAGATTGGCTATTCGTATGAAATCAAATTTGGTTAGTACGACAGATGTCCGTGCCCGGTTCCGGGGTATTTCCCAATTAGGAAATACGTGTATGCGACGAAGCCGCAAGTCGAACGGCTTTAAGCGTCGCACTACTAAGCTGTCCAACGATGTTGAAACGAAATGAACAGCGTAGAGTACCTGGGTATTCGGAGTGGGAAGTTCGTCTAATAAATGGAAGCTAAGACTCTTGCTTACGCTCGTCCTTCATCCCTGGTTCTCAATAGCTGCATCAACTCATAATTACTGCTCACGAGTCGCTCCCCATGGATTTCAACCTGCAATCTCATCTCTTTCATCTCTCACCACGCTATCATGACCGTTGACGAACACTTTCTGGCCGGCAAAAACATCATTATCGCGGGTGGTGGCATCGCCGGGTCGGCTTTTGCGATCGCTTTACGTTCGTTATGGGATAATTCTCTGCCACCGCCAAATATCACCATTCTCGAGCGAGACTCCGAAGATGTCACTCAACAAAGGGAAGGATACAGCCTGTCGCTCGCCGGTTTCGACCAGACTGGCGGCCTTGCTGCTGTGAAGAAACTGGACTTGCTCGAAGAGGTCCTTGCAAAAGCGGTGCCAGGTACTCAGCAGGGTTCATTTAAAATCTGGCAATCAAATTGGAACACCTTAGTGAGCCTGGCTCGGAAACCGTTGGCCTGCTTACCAACATCAAGCGTGCGTATTGCTCGAAAAGACCTACGACAAGTACTTCACAACTCCATCAAAGCCACTGGTTCCGCTAGTATTCGCTGGAACACTCAGTGCCTCTCGACAACTCGGGCTGGACCTGGCCAGATTTGTGTGCGAACGCGAAATAGGCTAGATGGAGTCGAAGAGGACCTTCAGTGCGACTTGCTCATCGCCGCCGATGGAGCGCACAGCAAGATTAGAACAACCCGTCGACCTAAAGATGAGCTTCAATACACGGGAGGTGTTTTGCGCGGCGGTCTCTCCAAATTTGATGGGCCGCTGCCCAAGCCACTGGATCGTGATTGGGGGTTCCAGATTTCCGGCGATGGTGTCTCATGCTTCTACTCTCCCGTGGATCAGCAAAGCGTGGTGTGGGCGGTTGGACACATGGAAGAGGATCAGCTTCCACCACTTGATCCCGAGAATGAGAAGGCAGCTTGCGCTGTAATAAAGCGAGGGCGCGAACTTGGCGCGAGATTCGAGGAGCCATTCAACACAATCGTCCAGCATACCGACCCCGGGACAGTCATGTCCCTTACCGCCCACGACAAATTGCCCTTCGCACATGAGACCATTGATGATACGCCGATTGTGTACATTGGCGACAGCAATCACGCTCTCAGCCCTTTCGCCGGCTATGGTGCCAATTTGGCGCTCAACGACGCATGGGACCTAGCGGAACAACTGTGCCACCCAAAACACTCATCCATCAACCAAACCGTTGAGGCTTACGATACGATTAGTGTGCCGCGAGCAGCAAAAATTGTGAAGGCTTCAAGACGAAGGTTAAAGATGGGCCACAGCACGGGAATCAGACTATGGCTGTTTTGTACCATGCTGGCTGTGTATAAATATCTAAGAAGAATATATAGAGGAAGTCAGTAAACCTCACACTAATCGCCTCCACCAGCGTCGCAAATATCGGACGCGACCATGTCTGGATACTATATCGATCAGAGAATGAGCAAGGACCCAAGATATCTACATACTTGCAATTCGAGCTACCCAAGACTGTACATTACGGAGGACCAGTTCCATCAACCCCTCGTCTACAACGCCCTGCTGATAAGATACTCCCAACGAAAGTCGCTTGTCTCGTCCGGATGCCACACTGATTTTCATCGCCCCCGAAGTCGCGCTTGCGCTCTGACTGAAGAGAACGCTTTGCATAGTGTACGGGCTGGAGGAGGAATCTTCCCGCTTTCGCACCGTCCCGACGTTGCTTAGTTCCCAGGCTGCCATGCGTCTTTTCCCCTCCTTGTCCTTGAGCCATTGTTCGATATCGCCAAGAGTCTGTAAAGACGCGACTGCCGAGTCTGAGCCCTCGCGCCGGAGTAAGTTGTCGATGGTTTTCTTCGTGGCTCTTGCCCCCTCCCAAATGTCATCGGTATCCCGCTCGTATCTCTGAGTGAAGCTAGTTACGAAGCAGCCCATCGGCCCATCTAACAATTCCTGGGGCACGAATCTCAGCAGGGAAACCGCGCAATCACCATAGAGAGCTGAGATATCAGAACCTAATGATTCGAATAGAGACCTTGACATCATAGACATGAGCAAAGCCGTCAAGGTTGTGCCATGAATCTTACACTGCTTTTGTAGACAGCTGCTATCCTCGACCGAAAACCATAAAGAGGAGAACTTGGTGATAGATGGCATAGTCTGCAGAGCCCCGCTCCAAAAGTAATTGGGAATCGCGGTCAACGACTTCTGTTCTTTTAGCCAACTCTCTGTTGCACTCAGCCCAGGTAGTGCGGAATCCATAGAGGGGTTGACGTGGGCGCTTGATGTTGTGACGATGCTGTTTGCTTCCTGAAACGGGCTGCTAGAGAGTGCTTGCTCCAGATCCTCTAGGATGACAAGAGCACTTTTAGTGTCCATTACGGCATGGTGAAAACAGAGAATCACAACAAAATGTGTATTGTCATCGGGATCATATAGTATATGCAACCGCCAAAAGGGCAGTAGAGCCTGATGATCAAAGCCACGATTGTGCTGCTCTTCTAAGTGACCATCTAATCGACCCTCCTGTAGACCATCAACCGGCCTTGAGAAGCTTTCAAAGCTGATCACCTGATCCAGGTCAATCCTTTCGAGCCGGTGGAAAACATATTCGCGGTGTTCGTGAACAGGAACCGCACCCAGTAGAGCATGTTTGTTGATGACCTCATCCAGGGCGCCGTATATGTCTATCTTCAGGCGCCCAGTGTCGTTGCAAACAAAGCTCGCTGTGACGCAAACATTGAGGTAGATTTGCATTCGGCTGCGTATGAGGGAATACCGCTCGAATGTTCCTAGACGTCGTGAGAGGCTGGCCCATTAAAATCTCGGAAAATCAGCTCACCTAAAGACCTGAGTGCTTTTCTATCAGAGGTTTCAATTGAGTGAGTAGGCTGGACGCCATCTTTATCAGGTTCCATGTTAGCTATAAAGCACGAGGTAATATACTGTTGATCATTGACGCAGAGATTCGTGTATTGCGCTAAATATCCCGCAGAGGGGGTTCGGCCCACCACCATATGTAAACTCTAGCACAACCAATTAGTTCCGAACCAACTACAGCACTCAGATAATTCATATCATCGCTACAGAGGGCTTTTCTCGCCTTCTACGCCAGCTAGGTGTAATCACAATGGCATGAGATTCTGTAGTAATCTATCTAAGATATCCGAATTTCCGGACGGTAATGGTGAGCTTATACATGGCCGAGCCCCAATTGTACAAGATGCCTTTCCGCATCGAAGTGGTGCACAGCACCAAAAGAACGATCAACATGGTCTAAAAAACAAAACAACAAAATAAGAACAAGAAAAGAAGTAGTAGTAGGAAGCAGAATTCCCAAAATGCGACCACGCGGTGCTATGCTCTTGTGAACCTGGTGAAGACAATATGTTTATACAGACGCTTTCGCTTCTTCGCTTATAGGTTTGCCCTCCTCTCCGGCAGGCTTCTTCTCATCTCCATCGGAGATCTGTTTGTCTTCCGCTCCTGTAGCCTCCCCGTTCTCCGCTTTATCAGCAGCAGGAGCTTGGGCTTTCGAAGGCCTCTTCACGCTGCGCCATTCGACGAGGACACTTCCCAACATACTAGCAGCACACGTACCAGCACCAATGTAGGCCACATTGACAAAGGCACTATTATAATCGGCGACTAACTGCCGAAGCTCCTCGTCATTCGAAGCAAGCTTCCGGAGATCCGTCGCGCCACCTCCGGTGACGGCATCTACGTCAACGCCGGAAAGATTGGTGAGTTTATCCACGAGCGTCTTGATGAAGATGTTTTGCGCCATAGGAAGGAAAATTGCCGAAGCGAAGAAGCGCACGAATGTGACGAGCGCGGCACCTGTAGCAATATCCGCGCCTTCAAGGACATTTTGCACGACGTTGAGGGGCTGCTGGACTCCGAAGCCGAAGCCAAGACCTAGGAGGACCTGGTAGCCGATCCATTCGCCTGCGCCGGAGGAGGGTGTGAAGAGGGACATGAGGCCCGTCCCAAGCGGCATAAGAAGGGAGCTGATGAGGAAAAATGGTGTGTAGTAGCCCACCTTGGAGACGATGAAGCCAGACGAGAGTGTACCAATCACCGTGGCGAGGAACGTTGGCAGCAGCATGATTCCAGACTTAATTGCGCTTACATTCTTAACGGCCTGGAACCAGACGGGTATGTAGTACGGCAAAATAACCAAGCCTGCACCGACAAAGAAGGAGTAAAGTGAGGCGCCGGCGATGCTGCGCTGTTTGAAGAGACGAGGCGGGACGGTGCCCGCGTCTCCCTTCCAGATCTGGATGCCGACAAAGGCGATCAACAAGACGCCGAAGAGGACGAAAAGGACGATGATGCGAGCGTCGCTCCATGCGTACGTTGTCCCACCCCATTGGAGAGCCAGGATCAGGCAGATGGTGCCAGGGAAGAAGCAGAGATTGCCCAGAGGGTCAAGCTGCTTGAACTTCCCTATCCAGGTATCCGCCGGCGTGTCCAACTTCTGTTCGCCGAGCTTGAGGAAGAAGATGACCACAAAGATGGTCACAGCTCCGATAGGCAGGTTGATGTAGAAGCACCAACGCCAAGTGGCTTCGTCCGTGAAGACACCTCCGAGTAGGGGCCCCACAACCGAGCCGATGGCCAGGATGCCGCCGATCCCACCCTGCCATGCCGGGCGCTCCTGGAGCGGAATGGTGTTGGCCATGATGACCATGACGCCGGAGAAGAGACCGGAGCCACCCACACCAGCAATGGCACGGCCAATGATGAGAGCAATCGAGTTTGGCGCAGTACCGCAGATTATGGAGCCGACCTCAAAGAGGGAGATACCGACGAGGAAGACAGGTTTGGCCGGGTAGTAGCGGTAGACCTTGCCCATGAGGAGTTGGAAGGCGCAGGTACTGAGGATGTACGCAGATCCATACCAAGCAATGTCGTCGATAGAGTGGAAATCATCTGTGATCCGGGGAATAGCGGTAGAGAGAATATTTTGATCCTGGTGGTGATGAGTGTAAGTGGTGTCGATTTCCTATTTAGGGAAACGGGGCGGAACTTGGCGTCGATGCAGGGGTTGATAGCTTACCAGGATGATGAGGAACATGGACAGATAGAGGGAGATCATGATGATGGCACGCTTCGATGCGCTGGGGTATTCCGGCCCAGATGGTTTCACCTCATCCGCATCTTTGGAGTCGCCGGTTTTCACTTCGACGGTGTTTTGATGCTCTTCATTCGACGCTTCTGCAGGGGGGGGGTCGCCATTGGCGCGACCCTCGCCCGAGGATCGTTCTGCCATTGCGACAACAATCAGTCAAGCAAACGAATGTGTTGAGATCTTCAAATCTCGCTGGATTTAGATTGACTTTGTTGTTGTGAGAGTTGAAGGGTTGAGATTCCAATGTCTTGGAGTATTGTCTGATGGTGATTTTATCAACGGTAAGATCGAAAATGTAAGACGGACCCACCGTAATTTACGTGCAACGGGCGGAACTCCGCGCACGCGTAAGGGTTAGGGTTATCTCTCGGGGAGTGAGTCAACGCCGAATTGCTGATACCACCCTAAAGGCCTCCACTTAGAAATTGACAGTGCCGGATAGCCGAGATGTCCAAAGGAGCAATAAGCTCGATCCATCTCATGTGTCCTCCGTACGGAAGTCCGTGTTGTATCTAAGCGTTGCAGGCGGACGGAAATTGTAAGTGCTTTTTGATGCTCTAAAATTCGATTTTTATTCTGAAATGATTTTCAGTAGAATTTAGCCAGCCGTAACGGCTGCCTTCCAAGTACAAATGCTAACGATCATATACGTCCAAGTCCATTGTTCTCGACAGAGCCTATTCTCGTTGCATCAGAATAATGGAACTAAAGATCTTGGGACCTACGGTCGGATTTTGATTCAATCGGTCGGGGACAATCCAAGTACCCCTAGAGCTCTTCTAAGCAGCTCCGCCACTGCTACTTCGGGGGGAATGGCTCACGGAGCTCATGTTGAATCTTTCGGTCAGGGGGCTACGGCCAAAGTGGCTAACGTTACATCTCCATTCGTTTCCATCCTCAAGGCAGCGCCAATGCCGAAGCTGGGGGCCACGCGTTCAAACTAAAAGTATGCTTAGATCCATTACCAGCCCATCTTAGTTGAATCAATTTGCCAATGATTTTATTCTGGAAAACCTGAAACGCCCGATTACTATACGTACTGCTCGGCTTCGTATATCTGCGTGACATGTTATATATTTCCTTGTTTGTTAAGAAGTAACATGCGTTGGAATGAGAGCTCTCCACTAGAAATTACAGACTGTGAGGAAATCACAAGGATTCAAGCGAGGGGCTGAGCCTCATATGCTTCTTCTCCCGACTCCGAAGATAAAATATAGGAAGGCGAGCTATCTTGGATTTGCGTTGATTACGCAGACAGACTATATCTTGAATCTCCCTTGCCCATTGTGCAAGCCACAAACTACATTCGACCAATCTTGGAAGAGAAGCGGATCTTTTTTGTGTGTAGATGGATGAAAGGGAAGGGAATATCCGCTATTCAACTATGGATCTAGATAGCATCGTTGACTTGGCAGATACCAAGTTTACAAGGACTAATTATCTCACAGCGGAAAGCGATCCTATACTCGATCACTTGCCCTCGGAATATTCGGCGCCAGTTGCGCTCTACATTAATGGGGAAGCAACTCGGCATACTCGTCAGGAATTAGACGGATAACGGGCTTCTATCAAGGACGCATTGCATGTCCAACATTTCTCTTATGAAGAAAATTGCGAGTCTCTTCTCAACTCATTCAAATTCGGCCAAGATCTGTCTTCTTGACGACTCGTGCATATGTAATGAAGTCCTGTGGCTAAGAGGCACTCGGCTCCAGCACCGGGATTTGCCGTACCCACTTACTTACAAACATCGGAGCCGTTCTTTGTGGCTCGCGATTAGACGATCACGCCGTATCGGAGAATATGAAGTAGACTTGACATGTTATTCAGACATGTTATTCAAAAGAATAGACAAGTAAGCATGTTTGAAGACTTTTGTATTGATCTTGCTACATCCTTCATATGCCTATTTACTCGTATCACCGTAGTCCAATCCGCTTATTATAGCATACCCGGTCAACTACCGCGAGATGATTCCATGAGGGGCTATAAGGAATGTGTTATTGCATGAAGGAAGCGTTTTCTAAGGCGAAAAGGTTGTCAAGAAATAAAACGACCTAGGTTTCCATTTTATGAGTGTCACGCAATAGAGCAATTAACAAAATCTACTTGATACCCAATGGATTTATCACCGTCATTACACGAATTAAGTTAGTTATTGGAACCACAAAAAGTGACGATACATAAAGAGACCGACTTAACGATCAGAAACGATTTATATCATCAGTAGCGCGTTCGTGTCTCGTTCGTGGAATTACAAAAAAAGCAAGTAAAGGAGTACATCTAAGGTAGAATAGGTACCTAGGGTAAGTAATCGAAATGGCGCTGTGGTTATCATCTTCAGCGCTTGACTGCAGCCAGGTAAACCCTGAAGAATACACAGTGTCAATTGAGATACCCCCGTCGACATAATGCGCAGATAACACAGTGTCCGACTGTACATGCCCCACTTCGACCTCTTTACGCGACGCGGCGCGCGACGACGCGGGACCCTGAATCAAATATCGTGCTACTACTCCGTGCCTTGTCCTCATATGGTGCTCTCCTCGTCCTTATCCATCTTGTCCTCCCATCTCGTCTCCTCCAAGTCTATCTTTTTCCTCCCATACTTTTTTCTGTTCACCATTAGACTATTTTGTTTGATTTTTCCTCGTTTCGATTTCTCCAAGTTCCACTTCCACTCGCATTCAGCACGCAAACCCCAGCGCAATGGCGGGCGACCGAGAAGCGGGCGTCGCTCGCACGCCGGCCAAACCGGTCACTGGCAAGCAAGCCGCTTCCTCTTCAGCTAAACAGCGCTCCATTGTATCCTTCTTTCAGAAATCATCGCCTGGCCCCGCGTCATCGCCTCTGTCAAAGGTCTCTCCCACTCCCGACTCCTCTACCTGCTTGAAAGAAACCACCAAGGCCAACACTCTGCCCAAGGCAAAATCCACCCCAATCTCCAAGACCAAGAAGCCTTCGACTCCAGCACCTAGCAGCGACGCTCTGGAACCTCCCAGCTCGCAGGAGAACATGGATGCTCGCCCAGCCGAGGATTCTGAGGCTGCATCATCACCTGCTGTGACGTCCTCCAAACAGAAGACTGCCAAAGTAGAGCTTGCTGGAAGCAGTCCCTCGCGGAAGGTAAGCAAACAGGCCTGCTTTGTATTGATCTAGCTAACACGTCATATCCAGGTCAAGAAGGTCGTTAGCTACGCCGAGTCCTCCGACGAAGACGAAGAGCCATTCACATACAATGCTGCCTCACAATCACGCCGTCGCGGTAGGGCGCGGCCGGTGATCAAGGATGAGGACGAGTATGATGAGGAAGACAATGCCCCCGAAGAGGACGACGATGGTTTGTATTTCTCTTCCAACATTGGCCAGGCCAACACTAACAGAGATAGACGATATGGACGACTTCATTGCCTCTGACGAGTCTGACGAGTTTACAAGCAAGACTAAGAAGCGCAAGCGACCTACAAAGCCAACTTCCTCACGCAAGCGATCGAATGTCTCCTCGCCTGCGCCTGCAAATGATGAGCCTGTAGACCCAGAGGTGGATATGCCAATGGAGGATCTCCCTGCCTCTACGGCTACCCAGTGGAACTACGACCCCGAATCTGCCGACAAGCACCCCGTCACCAAACCCGCCGACCGCGTAAAGGCTGTCAACGGGAAGGAAAAGGCTTACACAAAAGAACCCGAGGATCGCTACCCTTGGCTGGCTAACATCCGTGACAAGGAGAAGCGCTCTCCAGGCGATCCAGAATACGACCCGCGAACCATCTTCATCCCGCCCATGGCATGGAACAAGTTCTCTCCTTTCGAAAAGCAATACTGGGACATCAAGCAGAATCTCTGGGACACGATTGTCTTTTTCAAGAAGGGCAAGTTCTACGAGCTGTACGAGAATGATGCCACGATTGGCCATCAGGAGTTCGATTTCAAGATGACAGACAGGGTCAACATGCGCATGGTCGGTGTGCCCGAGAGCTCCTTGGACCACTGGGTGAACCAATTCATCGCCAAGCAGTACAAGGTTGCCCGCGTGGACCAGATGGAGACCAATCTGGGCAAGGAGATGCGCGAGCGCCAGGACAAGAGCAAAAAGGCTGACAAGGTCATTACGAGAGAACTGGCTTGCATCTTGACCGGTGGTACCCTCGTCGATGGCGGTATGCTTCAAGACGACATGGCAGCCTACTGTGTAGCAATCAAGGAGTCCGTCATGGACGGCTTGCCGGCTTTTGGTGTTGCTTTCACCGACACTGCGACCGGCCGATTCCACCTGGCGGGCTTCGTGGACGATGTTGATCTTACCAAGTTTGAGACTCTGATAGCGCAGACGAGCCCAAGGGAGCTGCTTCTCGAAAAGTCGCGCCTGTCAACCAAAGCTCTGCGCTTGCTCAAGAACAATACCAGTCCTACGACCATCTGGACTCACCTCAAGCCTATCACCGAGTTTTGGGATGCCGACACCACTCGTCGTGAACTCATCGGCGGTAATTACTTCCCCGACAAGGACGGGAACGAGGGAGCGTGGCCCGAGACGCTACAGGAGCAAAAGGACAACGACCTGGTCATGTCTGCCCTGGGCGGATTAATCTCATACCTGAAGTTTTTGAAGATTGAACGCCCGTTATTGTCGCAAGGAAGCTTCGAGGCTTACAATCCCATTCGCAAGAACGGCACCCTTATTCTTGATGGACAGACTCTTGTCAACTTGGAACTATTTTCAAACTCCGCTAATGGCGGCTCTGAAGGGACGTTGTTCAGCCTACTTAACAAGTGTGTCACTCCCTTCGGTAAGCGCATGTTCCGTCAATGGGTTGCCCATCCTCTTTGCGACATTCGCCGCATCAACGAGCGCCTCGATGCTGCAGAGATGCTCAACAACGACCCTAGCATCCGCGAACAGTTTGCCTCGCAGCTGGTCAAGATGCCTGACCTCGAGCGCCTCATCTCGCGCATTCATGCAGGCGCATGCAAAGCAGAGGATTTTGTGCGCGTGCTGGAAGGATTTGAGCAGATAGAGTACACCATGGAACTGCTCAGTGCTTTCAAGGGAGGTGAGGGTATCGTCGATCAGTTAATCACCGCCATGCCCAGCCTTGATGAGCCGTTGAGCTACTGGAAGTCAGCCTTCGATCGCCGTAGGGCGCGTGAAGAGAAGCTGCTCATCCCTGAACGTGGCATCGAGGACGACTTTGATGAAAGTCTGGACCGCATGAATGAAATCAAAGGACAGCTGAATGAGTTGCTGAGCGAGAAGAAGACTACGCTCAAATGCAAGAGTTTGAAGTACACGGATGTTGGCAAGGAGATCTACCAGATGGAAGCTCCGAAGAGCGTTAAGGTGCCCTCGGATTGGCGGCAAATGTCTTCGACCAAGGATCTCCGGCGATGGTACTTCCCCGAGCTGACCCGCCTGGTGCGCGACCTGCAAGAGGCCGAAGAGACTCATTCCCAACTTGTTAAGGAAGTGGCATCGCGCTTCTTTCAAAAGTTCGACGTCGACTACGACACTTGGTTGAAAGCTATCAAGATTGTCGCCCAACTAGATTGCCTCGTCAGCTTGGCCAAGGCCTCTTCATCTCTTGGTCAACCCTGCTGTCGCCCAACCTTTGTCGATGAGGAGCGGAGTGTGGTCGAGTTTGACGAGCTGCGACATCCCTGCATGGTCAATACGGTGGACGACTTTATCCCCAACGACGTCAAGCTTGGAGGCGACCAAGCCAACATCAACTTGCTGACTGGTGCTAACGCGGCCGGCAAGTCGACAGTCCTTCGAATGGTGAGTTTTCAGTCAATTTTCAGCGTTATTACCATTTACTAATTGCGTTTTAGTCATGTACCGCCGTCATCATGGCACAGATTGGGTGCTTCGTCCCCGCCCTGTCCGCTCGCCTGACGCCCGTCGATCGCATCATGTCGCGTCTTGGTGCCAACGACAACATCTTCGCTGCGCAGTCGACCTTCTTCGTAGAGCTGTCCGAGACCAAGAAGATCCTCTCCGAGGCTACGCCTCGATCTCTCGTCATTCTTGATGAGCTTGGTCGTGGTACTAGCTCTTACGATGGTGTCGCGGTTGCACAGGCTGTCCTCCACCATGTTGCTTCGCATATCGGCTGCGTTGGCTTCTTCGCTACGCATTACCATTCGCTGGCTACCGAGTTTGAGAACCACCCTGAGATTCGCGCTCGCCGCATGCAGATCCACGTCGATGATGAGGAGCGCCAAGTCACTTTCCTCTACAAGCTGGAGGACGGTGTCGCCGAGGGAAGTTTCGGTATGCATTGCGCCGCCATGTGCGGCATCTCCAACCGTGTCATTGAGCGTGCCGAGACGGCAGCTCGCGAGTGGGAGCACACCAGTCGTCTGAAGGATAGTCTAGAGAGAGCCAAGACGGGGTGCTACATACCACTAGGGATGCTGAGCGATGTGGGCTCCCTGCTAAGCGACAAGGGCGACTTTGCCGACGGTGGTATGGATGTGCTACTGAGGGCTATCGAGGGATTGTGAGGATGGAGCTTTGTATTTTAGCCTAGTTATTCGCGGCGTTTTTTTGGGATGGATATAGTTCGGGACTGGGGATATAAATGTCGAGAACAAATACTTTCGCAGGTATGATTGGTATGTCTGAGCTTTGCACACGGAGCGAAGATATTGCCTCTACTCATTTGGCGTCATGGGCTGGGAATGCGAGACCCGCATAGACGGTGGTCAGATACAGACCACTGTCAGGATTAATCAAGAAGAATCAAGACATGGACCGCCGAAATGAATAAATGGTGTGCTAGAACAGTGGTTTAATTGTGATTACCCAAGCAGCCAGAACGAGCAAGTTGTTTAACGGTTGTAGCCATGTGTTTAAATAGTGCCCAGGAGCTCGGCGCTACGCTTTTTGAATAGCGCTTGGGGCGAGAAGCGTGGATGTTGGCGGTGTTCATGGCGACGGCCACCTGGTAGCCTTTCAGGCACCACTGATAGATGTAAGTTATGTGCACCGTTTCAAGGATTCTCGAGCTACCTTCTCTTTCTTCGTTGATTTCACAATCTTTATCACGTAGTCCAGCTTCCCGAGTACTTGTACTCCTAGGTAAATTCCCATAAGACGCTTATAAGAGTCTTACGTATTTCGCGGGTAATTATAAGCGCTTGTAATTACCCACGGGTCAGGTATAATATGACAAGATCCCTACTAAGTACTCGTAGCTTTGAGGAGAAATTTGTGGTATGCTTATAAGTGTCTTATATTTTTCGTGGGTAATTATCAGCACCCGTGACTACCTACTAACTGATGCGGCAAAGTACTACAATACTCTCCCACTAAGTAGTACATTCATCTCATATAAGCATCTACAGAAGGCTTACAAGAGTCTTACCTCTTTCAGGAGTAGTTTATGAGCACCTGCAACTAATCACTAATAGATAATTCCCGGGGATGTATTCTTAACACTTTATAATCTGTCCTTGGGTACTTATGGACAATTAAATAAGCAGCTTCTAAGACTGTTATTCTGGGTTATAATTACCCATAGCAAGTTGCAAGTAAGATTCTAAGCTTGTAACTACCCACGGGTTCACATTGCCGGACTTGCTTATAAGTACTTACAAGCAACAAAAGACTATAGCGCGCTTATCCCAGCGGCATCATGGCAGCGGGAACTCCTAGATCTCGAGACAGTAGCTTCTGAGTAGCTTGTGCTAGAATTATAGTCTGGTGGTTAATTATATGTTCTAGTAGCTACTATATTCCTATCATTCTAAACGCTACATTAAGTATGAAGTATTTCCTCTACCCTGCTAACGGAATGCTGATCAAAACCATCGAACTTCTTAACTCGGGCAACCATCTTTCCCGTATAGTTGCTATAGGATCATTTTAGCTCCCTGCTGCTCCTAAAGTAACTCTCGGTTAGGTGTCGGTTATACTGGGAACTGCAGTATGCTACGCGGACTCGTGCAAGTTAGTATCAGGACACCGGTGGAAAACTGACCAGCTAAGCATCTGGATTCGTATAGCTTCAAGTTGGTAACTGGAGATCTTGGCGAGTGTTGTGCTCGGTAGAGTTCCTGAATCTAGTCAATTTAACGCTACAGAATATTTGGTTGATCGATTTGAGTAGCCTATGTTCTTATTTCAGCAGATCGGTATGATCTCACTTAGTTTCCTCGAGCTTGTCCCAGCGATTGTGTAAACACATCTGAGATGCCAGAGGTATCAGTAAGAACATGGATCTAGCGGTTTGGTCAAGTCAGTCCGAATTCACTGGGGCATCGCGCCCGTTTGTAATTCAACGCACCATATTGAATCCCCTCTTGAGATAGCCATTTGCGGCACTAGCATCTGTGCTGTAGATTCCAGCAGCTTTCCCATTGTCTTTGGCCGCCTTAAGCACACGGTCAATAGCAGCATCCAATTCTGGGCTTGGCTTGCCTTTGAGGGGGTGGCCAATGTTGTTACCGAGGTCGTAGGGACCGACAAACAGAACATCGATACCGTCAACCTTAGCAATGTCTTCAACCTACAGAGTCACAGCTGTTAGAAAGGATTCACTGAGTTCGCATCATTGGGCGGGAAAATAAGAGCACATACAACATCCAATGCTTCACGCGTCTCAATCTGCACAATAGTCACCAGGCTCTTATTCGCGGCTTCCAGGTAGTCATCTTCACTCAGGCCACCCGTCACATCAAAGGTCCCCATAGCAAAAGGGCTGCCAAAGCCACGTTTTCCTTGGGGAGGGAACTTTGCATAGGAGACTAGCTTCTTCGCGTCTTCCACAGAGTAAAGCAAGGGGACGATTATCCCGTGGGCACCAGCATCAAGAGCACGTTTCACCATCCAGCTTTGATTGTCAGCAATACGTACTAGGGGGCTCGAATTGCATGATGCGATGGCGTGAATAGATTCGTGCATCTCATTATCTGCTCCGCTCGTTAGCAACTAACACCACACGAGCAGGTACATGGTTCACTAGACTTCCCTGAGATGTTGCCGTGCTCACAATCTAGCAGGACCCAGTCGTATCCGACTCTAGCCATAGCTCTTGACAGGTGAGCGCCTGGAAACATTTGCCATGCTCCAAACGACGCTCCATTGCCTGTGCTTAGAGTGCTGCGTAGGCGGTTTGCCGTCAGGATCTTGGAAGTCATGGTGACGATGGTAATATTTTTGTTGAAAAGATATGTAGGCTTCTTAGTGGAGTAGTAATTTTTAGTTTGAATTTGGAGGTATCAATGATTTCAGTAGGACTGGAAAGGCGAAATGGCTGCTTGAGAGTGTAAGGTTCGACGTTTCTTTTCGTATGAAGGAGTGAGAGTTGTGCACGCGACCACAGGACAACTACTTTCAAAACTTTTTGCGTCTTTTGTTCAACATTTGTCATACGATCTCCAATGATAAGCAAATACGCCCAAAGGGCGCCATAGATATGAGAGGCATTGTTGTATCCCTGTCCTAGACCTCTTGTCATTGGGGGCCCACCCTCCATCTTCACTCATACCCACCACACCTTTAGCCTCATACATCATGGCTCCCTATATAAACTAATTATTTGTCCACTCTGAAGCGGAGGCGATCCACAGGGCTATTAGCCGTGCCACTGCGGAGAATATTGTTCAAGAAAACCCCGCAAAGTACATGTAGGTATGTCTCATTATCACATGCAGCCGTGAATGACGTTGCCACGGGATCGTTGGCCGCATTTAAATCATTCCTCCTCCCTACGTGTTCTCAATTCTGAGGTGAACATGTAGACTAGTAATCTCGATTCAACAGCACTTGCGTCCTCAAACAACAATAAACTGATTTTAATTTTGTGATATCGCCATGTCTCACGTCTCCCGCGTCTCCCGCGTCTACAGCCTGAACGGCGTTCAGGAAGTGGAAGCTTTTTATGATGACTGGGCATCTACCTACGACGAGGCTATGTCCAAGGAAGGACAGGATTATGTTGCACCTTCGTTAGCTGCCGGATCTCTCCTCAAATACCTTGGTACGAAGAGAATTGACCCCTCATATGAAATTCTTGATGCTGGTTGTGGTACTGGCTTGTCTGGAATTGCTTTGTCCCAAGTAGGGGCCCAGAAACTTGATGGGGTTGACTTGAGCGATGGTATGCTCAAGATTGCCCGCAGACATAATATTTATCGCCACCTGAACACTGCCGACTTATCATCCCGTCTTGTATGCGATGATGATCGTTATGATGCCGTCTGCTGCGTCGGAACTTTGACACAGGGTCACGTCGGTCCTCTGGCATTAGATGAGTTTGTGCGCGTTGTTAAATCAGGCGGCCTTATCGTGGCCACTGTTCTTGGAGATATTTATGAAAATGGCGGCTATGAGGCTAAGATTGAATCGCTCGTCAATGAGGGTAAAGCTAAGCTTCTCAGCGCCGAGATGGAGGATTATCGGAGGACTTCCAATGTGACCGCCCGTATGGTCGTTCTCAAAGTGACTTAGTGAGGAAAGGTCTGTTGCGCCCGGGTCCCTTCTATTCATTCAACATGAGGATGACATTGCCATTGAAAATGATAGCGCCGCCACCCGACAACGCATACGCCTGACAGTTCATAGGGCGCCATAACAAAAACATCCAAGCTGCGGCGCCCAAAACCATAAGATTACAAGACAAAACGACAACGATAACGACAACGATCCTCCGAAGTGGCATTTCAATGATAAGACAGGACCTCGCTACTGCCCATACGCTAGCTGGTACGTGGATCTGTGCGCTGCAAAGATAGTTGCCAATTTTATATAGTTATATCTTTATCTACCACAAGGAGTGTTATCAATGTAATTGTAGCAATAAAACCTATATCTTCTAGATACTTTTGAAACTGCCTCCGTCAGCGGGATGTACCTCGATTTCCTTCCTGTGTACATTGTGTACATTGTGAGCCGATACTAGAATAGTTCCCGCTCTCAACAATAAGCTTAAAATGTTGCGTGTTGTGTCCAACCTCACTTTGGTCCTCTCACTACTAACAGTTATCCTAATACTAGGCAAATGATGCACATTGTCAGGAGGCGAGATAAACAGCTTGGCTATGAGGAGATGTTGAATAGCCGTCTCCAGGCTCCATTGCTGCCATCCATAAATCCCTCCTCTCCACTATACCGGCTTGTTGCGGCTTTCTTGAGTGCTTGTGTCTTCATTCTATTCGTCCCAAGACGCCCAAGCTGTGAAGTCTTGAAGTAACTGACGTCTAAGGAACACCAATATGCAACTAAGGTCCTGCAGCTAGCCACTGCGGAGCCTCAGTCCACTTCTTCGGATGGGATCCCGAGATCCAACATTGGAAATGCCGCGGTTGTACATGGCCTTCTCACTTTGTTACTGCCGATCCCCCTCGTTGCCAGTTACATCATTGGAAACGAAGAAATGATTTGCAAATTTGCCTTGGATTTTGAGATATTTTGCAACTGGGACATGTGAGACTTGTGGTAGAGGAAGCAGATTTATCTACAGAATTGCCTATGTGTACGATGTCTTTGTTGGCGATAGCTAACATGGCTGTTGCAGTTTTTGAAACGATAGCTTGCTATTGTATAATAGGATGAGGAGCTCTTGTCGCCATGGCCAATGGATTAGCTACATACTTAGATTTGAACGAACAACAGGTTCACCATGGGCGGGGTGCTCTCATGAAAATTCCCTGATTCAGAACTTGGAGGTGTCTAAGTTGCCGATTCCCCCACACGCTTGATCCGCGATGAGTGGGACTCGGGAAGCCAACCGATCCTTGCCAAATTCCGATCCCTGCTAGTGTCCGATCCCTGTCTGAGCCTGAACCCTTGGCAAGCAAGAGGAGAGCTAACCCCATCGGATGAATGAGAGCTTGTCATATCGAGGGGCATATGCTTCACTCTCAGACCCAAGCTCGCCTTCCGAAAATTGAAATTATAATCCTCCTCATAAGTTCATAGATATTCATCATGACCGCCTCCGGACTTAACTTTGAGAACGACTTCGTTCAAATTATTGACGGGAAGCCTGCCAGCACGGAGGTATCTCGACATGGAATCAATCCTGGTACCCTTGAGAAGAAGGCTCCGGTCCCCGTCTCAACTAAAGATGACCTTGACCGAGCTGTGAAGGCTGCTAGGACGGCTTTTAAACCATGGGCCAAGACCCCGAAGGATGAACGAAAGAAGGCACTGCTATCATGGGCAGATGCTATCGAAAAATATTCAACCGAGTTCCGAGATCTTTTGATCTCAGAACAGGGCAAAGCAGTACGGGAACTGATGAAGAATGTCGGGTTGTTATTTCTTTACTGACTCCGTCTCCTAGTCTGGTGAAGCAACCGGTGAAGTGGCCTCTGCGATAGCTTGGATCAGGGGGCAGGTCAACATTGATCTTCAAGAGGAAGTTGTTGAGGAGACCAAAGACCGCAGAATTACTACGCGATACACTCCTCTTGGTGTTGTAGCTGCGATTGTTCCTTGGAACTTCCCCCTGATGCTGACCACCGCGAAAGTCGCCCCAGCGCTAGTGACGGGTAACACTATCATCGTGAAACCATCGTATGATGTTCTTGCCTCCAGACAACTTTGACTAGTCCCGCTGATGTGACTTCAGGCCATTCACTCCTTACTGCTGTCTTAAGGTCATTGAATTAGCACAGCAGTTCTTCCCTCCTGGCGTGGTCTCATCCCTAAGTGGGAACGATGACCTCGGCCCTTGGATTACTAGCCATCCCGGTATTAACAAGATCAGCTTCACCGGGTCAACCACTACTGGAAAGCTTGTAGCGCGAAGTGCTAGCGAGTCTCTTAAACGAGTGACTCTCGAACTGTAAGAACTTACAATCTTCTGCCACCTCGTACCAATGTATACTAAAACACATCTAGCGGCGGGAATGACCCTGCGGTTATCTTCCCCGACGTCAATATTGACAAAGTGGCAGAGAAGGTATAAACATTGTCCCAAACTGGTCGAATTCCCTCTGATAATATGAAACAGGTTGCTCTTTACGCATTCTTGAACTCAGGACAAGTCTGCCTCAACTTGAAGCGAATTTACGTGCATGAATCGATCTACAATGACTTTAGAACCGCTGTAGTCAAGCACGTCGAAGGCTACAATGTCGGCCATGGCTTGAAGGAAGGAACTACACATGGTCCCATTCAGAACAAATTGCAATACGACCGCGTGAAGTCTTACTTTGACGATATCGAGCAGCAAGGCTGGAAGGTGGCGACAGGCGGCAAGATGGATCCTGAGCCAAAGGACGGGTACTTTATTACACCAACTATTATCGACAACCCGCCTGAGACGTCTCGAATTGTTGTAGAGGAGCCTTTCGGTAAGACTGTCCCTCGTGATGCTCGATGGTACCCGCTCACATATACAACTAGGCCCCATCGTGCCTCTATTGTCATGGTCTTCGGAGGATGAGGTTATTGAGAGGGCTAACAACACTACCATGGGGCTTGGTGCCTCGGTGTGGTCTAACGACAGCGCCAAAGCTGAGAAGCTTGGAAGAGAGCTTGACGCTGGAACTGTCTGGATCAACAATCATTTCGACATCTCTCCTATCGCCCCATTTGGCGGGCATAAGCAGAGTGGCCTCGGAGTTGAATGGGGAGCCAATGGCTTGAAGGGCTTTTGTAATGTCCAAACACTCTTCTCATACAAGAGTACTTCTTGATAGGCAGTTACTATTCAATTCAAACTATCGGACGTGACACTGCAGAATTAATATCTCACCTGTTGTTTCGATTCACTAGAGGGCTTGTATTTATCACTGTGCTAAGCTGAAATTAGTCATGCTAACTATATATAGACATAAATATCTTAAGTCATGCGAATTTGATTGAATCCTGTTCTTTATACGATCACAAGCGCTATTGCAAAGGGGGTTTGCTACCAAGCACTCACCCATGCACTATGTAACTTGCTTCACCGCATTTATCTGAGTTGCACAGAAAAAATGATAGTCAAGGATATTGTTATTTAGTCCAACTACCTTTGCGATATGTAGCTATTGATGTTTTGGTCCGTATGATAGCTTTTTACATGTCGCTGTACGTTGGCTCTCCGCGATGCACCGTCTGACGCTAGCTTGTAGTGGCATCCCGGATACTCGCAGTACCACCGGAACACGCCGTGAATTTCCTCCTTGTGGCGGTCGAGGTCTTTAGTCAACGTGAAGGTTTTCTTACAACCAGAGACATCACATTGGACATGGGTACCCCTATTTGTTTTCCTAGAACCAAAATATCAGCGAACCACCATGACAGAGTTAGCTTTGTGGTAGTAGAAACTCACGGGGCGGCTCTCCGTTGAGAAGTAGACTCCACCGGCTGATCCGGAAATGCCTTCGTGGTAGATGACTGCCCTTGACTATCGTTTTCCAGTGAAAGCCGATCTTCCACATTCGTTTCCACAGGCTGTATCCTATCTTCGACTTCATCCTGACCAGCAGGTTCCACAAAAGAACATATCTGTCCGCAGTCATCATACTCCGGCAGGGGGCCTTCATTCCCAAGCAAGGTCCAACGGGGGTCAACATATGAGTAGGGTTCGTGATCGTGATAGAGTAAGAGATGATTTTGAACCCCTCGTCTAGAAGGCCCTGTGGTTTGATCAGAAATAAAAAGGCTCTAACGGAAGAATGGGTGAGGACAGAGGAACCAGCTGGTGGTAGTAAATCGTAAGATGCAAGCGAAGATAAATTAACGAACAAGCCTGAGAAATGTTTTAATTCTTGAAATGAGTGAAGATAGTTGGTAGAAGGAGGTAAAGAGTGCCGGTATGCACCTCCAGGGCCAACCGTGAAGGAAGAAGAATCAAAGATCGAAACTGGGGTTTGAAGATGAAGCACGAGTATAAGACTATGAATTTGTGGATCGAACTCAGAATGATTGGCGGAGCAGCCAGGCCCCAAAATCTGCAGGATGGTGTAAGCGGCTCGCGCATTGTAATAGTCTCGATGCTCATAGGCTAGCGATAAATGGTCCCGGCCAAGGAGAGAAGTCAATGTTCGGTACTTAAAGGGCATCTTGATGCTTGTCATTCTACTGCTCGCCTTATCTTAAAAAAAAAAAAAAACATTCCTCTCTAACACATCAAAACATCGAAATTTATCCAAAGATTTTCCTATCATGAGCTCTCTCTTCTGCTGCAGCGATGTCACACCCTACCGCCCCCAGGTCCTCCAACATGAGGAAAAGTTCCGCTCATTCATGAACTGGGCTGCTTGGCCGAGAGTCGCTTCTCCTGAGGGGTATAAAATCAAAGAATCTCAGTCCACTTCTGCCCATCGTTTCGCTGTGCAACTAGTTCGCCAAGTGAACTATGGGCCTCTGGAGTCTAAGAGGTACTTCATACCTGTAGACACCGACCATAGCTTCGTCGAAGTATTGGAGCGAGACCTGATCGAAGCAAATTTTGAAAAGCTTAACACGTGAGTGGGTAAATTCGTATAGTTTGCTGTTAAAAGTCCTAACACACGGTCATCAAGGTACAAGAATTGGAAGTGCACCACACATAACAAGTTTTTCGAGACGAATATTTATCAGAAGAATCCCAATAACACACATCATTGGCGAGCAAATATTGCACGCCCGGCTTCTGAAATTGACCTCTGATCAATAGGAGGATCCAGTGGATTAACATATTGGAGGAGACAAGCTGGCTATGTAGTGGTCTTGGGAGGGAACAGATGGCTTTTAAAGGACCTAGGCCGTCCTATATTTAGCTAGTATTTACAAATATAAAAATATCCAGTCAAATATCATTACAATGTCTTATGCGTGTATAGACAATACTTAGTAAGTACAAGAGATATATAGTATTATGAGCCTTTAATTTCAATCGAAAAAACTTATAGTACGAATAGAGACACTCTTTTGAAGCAACCGCGTGATACATCTGCATTAATCGAGATTGGAGAAGAAACAATAACATTTACTGATACAGACATCTGAAAGAGTACCTATCGAAATTTAAACCAAACAGAACAGTACAAAATGAAACCACTCGTGTCCATAAAAGTTAAATTTCGAATAACGAAGCCAAGATCGACTCACGCAGTCGTTCCCTTGGACTTTGCAGCAGCTCGAGTGACCCGCCTAGCCGGTGGCGCTGCTGCCTCTGTTTTCTTCGGTGCTGACTTTTTGGGAGCTACTTTCTTCGCAGTCACCTTCTTCGGAGATTCTGTCTGTGGAACGATCTTCTTAGGAGTAGGCTTCTTAGAGGGGGCAGTCTTGGGCGCAGTTGTCTTAGGAGGAGCAATTTTGGGGATGGTAGGCTTGAAGACAGTCGTCTTGGAAGCAGCTGGATTGGGAGTTGAAGGTTTCGAAGTAGATGACTTGGGAGCAGCTGATTGGGAGACGGCACTCTTAGCTGCGGCTGTCTTTGTAGCAACCGTTTTGGAAGGCGTTTTGGAAGCTACAGCTGACTTCTTCGGCTCACGAGTCTTCGAAGGAGGGTTATTCCTCGTTTTAGACTCGTTGAAGGAGGCAGCTGGAGACCGAATCGCGACCTTCTTGACTTTGACTTGCGTCTTCTTCTCCTTGACCGCGCTATCAGCTAGCTCTTCCGCCCTGTCCTCCGCCTCAATCTGACGATCAACTGTGGAAGGTTTGAAGGTGGGATCGTCAATCTTGCGACGCTTGGCGGGAGTCAGATCATCCACATCTGCCACAAGATCATCGTCTAAGTCATTATCGCTAGCGTAGCTGTAGGAGCGATCTTGTGGCGTCTTCGCTCCCTTTGCCCGCTTTTTGCCTTTGGGTACCGAGATAGTCTTGCCATTTTCTGCAGCGAGAGACTCCTTTGAACCTTGGCTAGAGTCTTCCTCTGAGTTTTGACTAGACTTCTTACCCGAGGATTGACTAGATTTCTCCCCCGAGCTACGACTAGAGTCCTCATCCGAGACTTCGCTGGAGTACGCGTCTGAGTCTTCGGCAGGACCAAAGCCGTACACCTCTGCGCGTTGAGAAGAAGAAGCCTCGCGAAGATGCGGAGCAAAACCATCGAGAGGTGTCTCTTGAAGTGATTCAGAAGCGATAGAAGAGCTCCCCTGCTCCTCGGAAGGGTTGCTTGGTTCAGGAGACACGTCCGACGACCTGGAGGCAATGTCTTCTTCTTCGTCTTCCTCCGATGACAGTTCCATGACCATGTCTCTGTCCTTGGTAGCCAAGGAAACTGCCTTGCTTGTTGTTCGATTTGCCGCTGCTTTCTTCCGCGGTTGCTGCTCAGCTGCAGCTTGTTCTTTTCTTCTCTGCCTCCATGCAGCACGAGCGCGAATCAGGCGGGCATTTACTTCATCCGCCGGAGGCTCCGCATCGTGCACATACGCACCCAGTGCAGTTCGGTCATTCTGTGTGAGTTCCTCCTCATCTTCCTCATCCGGAAGGCCTGTTCTCTTGTACCAAGGGGTCCACTTGACCCCCCACTCGAATGAGCTGGAGGTCATGTTCGGATCATGCGCTTGATAATCGTCGTCAAGCTTCTCCCCGTAAAGAGAGAAGAACGACCTCTCGTAGTCTTTGGGGCAGTCTTTCTCTCTAGCCCAAAAATTGAGTTCCCTCGCCAAGTTTTGTAGTTGCTTGGATAGGGCTTGAGGGGACTGGGGGCTGGCTCCTGCGGCCATCTTGTCGAACAGCTGCTCATTGAAACTCTTCAAGAGGGACGGTAGCTCACGACCACTCTGCTCCCTGCAAAACTTGATAGTTTCGAAGGCAGCCTCCAAGAACTGCGTATGTGTGTACCAACCGAGTCGATTCGGGAGATACGAGTCGTCGGTATCAAGAGGCGCCATTTGATTTTGGATGCGGCAAGACCGCACCGAATCTGTGTGGGCCTAGAATGATAGACTGGTTAGCCAGTAGGTCTTGAGTCTGACAGGATGTCCTTCTGCTATAGAGCAAAATATTGAATGGAGGTGACATACCAGCATTTGCAAATCGCGATCGGGCTGATCTCCCTTCCTGGGTGGGAATTTCCTGAAGCATCGCGAGCAAAAGACTCCTGCACTTGGCAATCGTTTTCTTTCCTTCTCAAAGTTTTCGAGTATGGAGGACCCCACCACGAAGCTTTCAGGAATCTTCTCCCCTTGTTCCGTCTCCCAGTAGAAGAAGCCTAGCCGAGCTTGCGTGTTCTTGACTCGTGCAAGCTTACCAAGGTCCAATGGTTTCCCCTTTGCCCCAACCACTTGGGTACGCCCGTCGAGATCATCTTGGTCAAACACGTGTGTATGCGCTTTTAAGACGTGTTCGTCCAACTGTTCCTGGCTTCCACACTCGACAGGTGGGTTGTGGCACCACAAGCACCTAAAAGGTCTGTGTTTCTTGTCAAAATGACGGTACATGGAATTGGCATCGGCGATGTTCAGGATCTCCGAGCACTTGTAAGCTGGACACATGATTCTAGGCTCCATCTTGAGACCAAGTAGATCATTGTAGGCCTTGATCAGATTGTCCTGCTCGGTCGGAGTGAGCATCCCCCGGGAAATTAGGGGGGTGTTCTCCGAAACTTGAGACATGACGGATAGATTATTCCAGCGATTCCAGCGACTTCGTGAAGCAAGCGAGTCGGAAGGGCTGTCGACAGAGCTATACTTCTCAAGAAAGCTGAGTGGATCAGCCTTCTCGGTCTTGCTGTCGGAGGCTGGACCCTGGACCTTGCCAGCAGCGCGTCGTTTCACTCCGTTGGCTTTGGTGGATAGTTTGGATGGCTTCTGCTTTTTCTTCGTGGAGGTGACTGGAGCCATGGTGGAGGGAACTGTACGATGGTAGAATGATTACAAGGAGGACCGTAGCAACCACGTAATAAAGAGTGTTGGAAAAGCGGAGGAAGAACTTTATCGGACAGCACAACGTAGTTTTCAAGTCTCTGTGATTCAGGAGAGAATCATTGACCTTGTAATATACTTGCAAAAGCACAAAGTTCGAGCATTGCAATATTGGTGTCTCAAGGGAGTCGCCAATCTGTGCACATCGAGGACAAAGAATGACAGCGGCCTCCAGGCCCGTGCATCAGAAGAACGGACCCGAAACCGCCAGGATGATGCAAGGGAGACTCTAGAGGATGAACTAGAGGAGAAAATGTTTGAATCAAGCCTCGTTTCCTATTGTCGGGTTTTGGCTTTTCATTGTCGGTCAAGTGTGGCGGAGTCCGCCGCCCACCCTCTGCTCGGTGGTGGATGGTGGTCAGTGCAGCAGGTAACAAAGAGCTTTGAGAAGCCACCCTCTCCAGTTTATATTTGCAAAAGTGGAATGAGTTTAGCGTATCTCATTTTGGAAAAAAAAAAATGCCATGTTGAATCGTTTGTTGAGAAGTCTTTCGATGTGCTGTGCGCAAATGGAGGTCACATTCCCGTCACGGCCCTAGAGCTATGTTAACAATTATAAACCTTTCCACTTTCTAAACATAAGTGTGCGAAATGATGGGTCGTTTAAAGTCCGAAGGTCTTTCGATTCTGACAGGGGGAAGTGTTGGAAAAATCATTGCTATCTCAATTACTCTTAAGTTATGTATATATAAGAGATTTGTTTAGACGACACGGATTTACACAAAAAGCTAGTTTATATATTATTAAATTAAAAACTTTATTTAAGTTTCTTTAACTAAAAAAAAAAAAAAAAAATTACCATAAATTACAGCTATTTTATAAGTACTTAATAATAGCTATTTTTTAGTAATTCTTTAGGTTATTATAGATATGCTTATGCCCAGATACGCACAGGCTAGCCCATAACATTAAATAATAGTATTAAAAAGATATGATAATAAATACTTAAAATATTAATGTTTTATAATTATAGATATTAAAATATAGTTATTTTCTTATCTTATTAACTAAAACTTTAATTAAGTAAGTAAGTTACTAAATTAACGTACCTTAACCTCTACTAATGTTACTAATAGCATGACGTATATCCCTTGCCCAGACCCTTTTTACCGCGTTCATCCTATCTTGTTTAGCCTGACTCTCCCTCGCCTTATCCGCCGCTTCTTTCTGGCAATAGGGGCATGGTGTTTTATGTTTAGATGAATAATCTTTTTTCGAATTCCTTGTAGGGTTCTCGCAATCTTTTTTCTTTCTTTTAGCCTTATCGCATGGGGAGATCTCCCTCTCGTGGTCTTTATGCCCCTTGGGGCAGGACTCCCACCGATGCGTAATCATCGATTCCACACACATCTTTATCAATACTGTCGACGTTATTCTCGGTAATGCACAGATTTCTGAAAGCGTGAACTCACCTCGTATAAGTGCTTCGGCTTGCAAAAGAGACAAACGGAAGAGTCCCGCTAAGGTCCAGACAGAGGTCTTGTCATGTTAAACCTGCGTCAATACAGCACTTATAAGCTTTGCACAAGGCACAAGAGGACTTGTGCCATCTTGAACTTACGCATTGAGGCTGGATCAAGGCTGTTTCCCAAGGCTGATTTCATGCGACCCCGCGTGAGGCAACCAGGCAGTGCCTTCAGCTCTGTGCACACCACCACCATGTAAGGATACAAACGCCAATTAGCCACATTTATAATAGGTCGAGATTGCTTAGCTCCTTCATGCATCGTGGTGCCCGGCTTCTGAGAAAAGAATGCCTGCACGCCACGTCACGCGTGAAGCAGCTGAGTTGTCATCACATCGGGCACAGGTATCCTTCACAGCCAGCTGGCGACATCCCGTACATCGCCCAAAGGATCATCTCGTACAACGACCACCTGTTGAGCGCAAAATGACTGCCAAGGGCGTTTGCTTACTATTGCGCTATGATATCGACTCAGCTATGTGTTAATTGCTCCGGAATTGAGGTGAGTTCAGGACGTTTCGCAGCGTTGTTATCGCAGACAGTTATTCACGTATTCAAGGAGAGGCAACCTATTAATCAGGTGAACAGGTCACGCAGTCTCCGTCGGCAGGTCATGACTTAGGGATACTTCACGACGATCTCGATGCTTTTCTACAGTCGGTTTCGCGAGGTTGCTCTCTTTGCAATCTGATCTGGGACCGTATGCAAAGCGACTTAACAACATCGCCAACGCCTTTACCTTCTGAATGGTGTCCAATTTCATACTATCTCCAAAGCGATGAGCATAGGGAGGAGTGTTATCGCCTCCAAGTTGACTATCCTGGGCTTATCGCGGGTGGTTCAGGTGGTACCGTGAGGTTCAGATTGCTACCATCAAATAGTACGCAGCTCTACCGACAATCACTCTCAACAGATTCCTAATATAGGCGTATGAATAGGTAAACCAATAGTAGTAGACATCTACTCTATATCCGGTGACTATGCATCTACTTCGGCCGCCGGTTCTGTGGGCGCAGCTTTGGAATGGATTCGAGACTGTAATCGAAACCATGCAAAATGCTCTCAGTATACCAGTAGGATACCAAAATCATGGCTGCCGACTAGACTTATAGATATTGGCCACGAGACAAGCAACCACTGGAAGCTTTGTGTAACCGCCATTGATATTGACACGACATCCCCATCACCACCATACATTTCAATAAGCTACAGATGGGGCCCTAAACCTGATCTCCTACTGCTTAGGGCAACATTTGATGAGTTTCGAAACGGAAAGCTTGTGAGTCAGCTGCCTCAAACTTTCAAAGATGTTGTCGATGTTGCACGGCGGTTTTCGATCCGATACATCTGGATAGATGCCCTTTGTATCATACAGGACTCGGCCCAGGACTGGGACGCAGAGGCACCCACAATGCGCATGGTGTATGCAAACTCTGCATGCACCATTGGAGCCTCTACCTCGTCTGACGAGACTAAAGGCATATTTCATTCAAGAAATTATGACGCCATACGTCCTGGCCTTGTTTCTCTCAGTATATCTGGCAGCTCGAAGGCGCAGCATTACCAGCTTGTGGAACGGGACTACTGGGACAGAAACATCAACCAGGGTCCGCTGCATAAACGTGGCTGGGTGTTCCAGGAGCGCTATTTGTCCTGTCGGTTTCTATACTTCACAAAGCGCCAGATTATGTTTGAGTGTCTGGAAACAGCCAGGTGCGAAGCTTTCCCTGATGGCATACCATATCATGTAGCGGGCAAGCACTTGGACCCTTTATGGAACTTCACCATCGAGAAAAAGCGATTAGCTATCGACGGGCGGACTCACGAAGAACGAATGCCGAACCAGGTTTATTTACTATGGCGTGACCTCGTCAAGAACTACACGGCGTGCTCTTTCACGAAGAATGTCGACAGGCTTCCAGCCTTTGCAGGCATCGCAAAGCTTTTCCAGGAAATTACGGGAGACGAATATATCGCGGGTCTATGGAAATCTCGATTGATTGAAGGCCTAGATTGGAGGGTATACGACCCTCAGCATGGCAGTACCGAGTACCAAGCGCCTTCATGGTCATGGGCATCCATAGATGGGCCATGCAAGCCTTCCACTTCCAGCAGTTTCTCTCAATACCTGGCAGACGTAGTGGAGGTTGAGGTCAAACCTCGTGGTACTGATCCCATGGGTACTATTGAAGGAGGCCATATAGCTCTGAAGGCAGCGGTAGTGGACGCTGTTCTTGAAAAGAAATGCGGAATTGAGTCACTTCTGTGTATTGGACCATCCAGTGTAAGTGTTGATTTGTTACTAGATAGAGCTAACACAGTGCTGCTCGTCGGAGACCAACTGCACTGCCTCCCATTAATCTCGGAAGGGTCGAGTCAGACATCAAGTAGAGGTACAGTAGTCTTCTTTCTTATTTTAATATCATCGAAATATAGGGGAACAACGGGGTACAGACGTCTTGGACATTTTGTTATTGATAATCGGGACGATTTGTTAACGTTTGGACTTGACAAATTTCCAGACTCTAATAAGATTCAGAAGCAGTTATCTTCAAGGTATATTATAATTATATAAGATAATATTAGAAAGAGGTTAATATTAAGATGGATATTATAGCAAATATATGAATAAAAATTAAAGTAAATGTCAAGGGGTTTTAGCATAGTCGTCGCTGGCATGGCTTGGTACTTGCGGCCAGATAAGAAACAAATACTCGATTCGAGATCTATTCCAGGTCCTCTCGAAAGCCTGGAGTTGCGAAGCAACACAAATAAAATGAGGGGATGATAATATGTCGTCAGCATAAGTTGAATTATTACATATTCATTCTCTTGACATAATTTCGAAATTTTCGATCCCCTTTTGGCGGCTTTCAAGATTTGATTGTGTCTGACCACTCTGGTATGAAATATTCATCTTCTCCTAATTCGATTAAACATGGACTATCAATCTTCTCAATTAATCCACCTTATCCTGTCGTTATGTGCTCGTATATCCTAGTCGGTGTTATTAATTTAACAACGAGAGGGGACATGGCGAGGCACTAACATAAATCACACTAATTATCTGCTACCTAGCAGAGACTGTTTGAAGGTCGCCTTAGGGTTATAAGAACACTACAGGGTTACGGGGCTCTTCCCCTCTTGCCACCCACTGTAAATAGCACTATAAACCCCGCTACGGCGGCAGATCCGGCACCGAATCGGGCGGCGATTGACCCACTGTATGAGCTCCACCCCCACCAAATCGAAACCGGCAGCGCACAGCCGTTTTCCGTTTTTTGCCTCCGAGGGGCTTCAATATTTTCAATTCATTCCATCTCATCTTTACCAAATCCTCAACGATACTCTCCATCCTCTACACAACTCCCGCCATCGAAAGCCTATCTCCCTGTTTGGATAGAACTGAATTGAATTGATCAACGGTCACTATGGGCAAGAACAAAGCCGCCAAGCGCAAGCGCGCCGCGCAAGTGGACGCCCCTCAGAAGCAACAGAAGCAGCAAAAAGACAGCACAATCATCACGCCTCCGCCCGACAGCGATTCTCCGGCCGAACCCACGAGTCTATCAGCTGTCATATCCGAAGAAGAACTCGAGATTTCCGTCGAGACACTGACGACGCTCGCTCAATACCCCCACCTGATCAAGGCCAAGCCCTGCAAGGACTTGCGTTCTGCTGTCTACGACTTCCGCCAGGCATGTACCCTAGGTGCCAATTCGTCCGCCGTTGGGCTGTCTGGTCGGATCACAGGCGCACTGGCCGATGGAAAGTTTACAGATGCTAGAATCATGCTAGCGGAGATGAGGGTTCGCGGACAGGAGCCTAAGCTGGGGGCTCTATGTCGTTGGGTGCGGGATCTCGACTTTATCAGCGGACTATCGACACAAACCACTGGGGCAAAGGACACGGAACTCATCACGGTGTTGGATGCTGTTTTGCGAGTAAGCGGACCGATCGATAGCAATACAAACGCTGTTATCAATTCATCCTCGCCAATCGCTCCTCAACCGGTATGGAATATGGCGTCCGAGTCGCCAGCAGAGCAAGTCTATGCCTCTGTTCTGGATAAGACCATCTTTGACTCAGCTCCCTCATCACTGAAATCATCGCTACGTGTCATCGAAACTACAGAAGGCCGCGATCGCCAGCCTCCGAACCAGTATCCCGCCGTGCTCTACACCACCACCCCAGATGCCATCCCTCTGGCCTCCGAACCACCCACCATCACATATCACGAACACCCACACGTCCCAGGGCTAAGGCTAGCAAAAGATGTCTTCTCCCGCGACGAGTGTAGAGCCATCATTGCCGCTGGTGAATCTGTCGAGTTCATCCCCGATGCGCCTCTGCGTTCGGACGGCGATGCCAGTGTTCTAGCACACAATTTCTATTGGATCGTCGATACGGCTTTCCACGACAGACTTTGGGAGCGCGTCAAACCATTCGTACCAGCTACCGTCGACGGTCGTAAAGTACGCGGCATCAACCGCCGCTTCCGCGTCTACCGTTATGTCCACGGCGCCGAGTATCGTTGCCACATTGATGGAGCATGGCCGCCATCTGGGATTCGTCCAGACGACACATACGTCTACGACGATTCACCGCCGGAAAAGAAGCAGAGCTCATTATTCACCTTTCTCATGTATCTGAACGATGAGTTTGAGGGTGGCGAGACGACTTTCTTCTTGCCTGGCGCTAGGGATGGCACGTTGAATGCTTACCCTGTACGGCCAGTGATGGGCAGCGTGGCCATGTTCCCGCATGGAGACGCTCGTGGAGCGATTCTGCACGAGGGCACGGGTGTGCGAAAGGGAGCCAAGTATGTGATTCGTACCGATGTGGAATACGATGTTGAACCTTCAGAAGCGTAGCGATTTATGAGCACCAAAATGAATACAAAGACCGTTAAATCTATCGTGCCTCATACACGTGCACATTTGCAAACTAAATTTAACAAGTCTACCTCAATTGACACCCCTTGATAATGTTGACTATCCCAAAGATGATGCGGACTCTGGGCCGCATAGCCTTGTTAACAAATCGAGACAATGGTACATAATATCCTGAGCTTTAACGACAATGCCCGCAAGAGAAGCCATCTACTACTATCCAACCGACTTATGATTCGCCGATCATGCTAGAGGCTCAATTTCAAGTGCATTACTTTATTTAAATTCGTTTGGACGGTAGAGTGCTAAAGCTTCAGTTTCTTTCCCAGTTACCTTGATGAAGGGGGAAAAAACTTTATTCTATCTACAGTGAACTTTATAGTGGAACTTTCAACGATAAGTTTGATTCATTTTGTAAAGAATCAGCCGTCTTGTTACTCCAGTGAACGCGAATTATTCTTTTGCAAGCTTTATCGTCTTGAAAATTCTAGCGAACGCAATAGTACATTTGGCACTCCCCCAGCATCTATTTTATCGTCCCCCTTAGTTCCTCTTCTTGATGCTCCCTGCAGCTACCGAGATATCATATCCTTTATTGAAGGTCTTCACTGCGTCCACCATGTATGCGATAACCTCTGTAGAAGAGTTGGTTAGTGGCCGAAATCTATGATCGTGTTGAATAATTTGAAGTATAGCAGAAGGACTTACCTGGGTTTGTCTCCTTGTCAGATTGGTCGGACCGGACAGAGTTCTTCCAACCTCCAGAGTAAGCTTCTGGGTGAGTCAGCCTTCCAATGGCCCTGGTATGGCAAAGCTGAGGCAAGGAATAATGTCAGCCAACTATTTAGTAACCGCTAATTACTCAGTCTCACTCATCCTTGCGAGGATGATGAAAGAGAGTATTTCGATTGAACAAAATTGTCACAGGCCCTACGTACCTCATGAATCAAGACGTGCTCAGGCGAAAGCAACAGATCCATAGGCCTAAGCTCCATGGCATCGATAGTGACATCGGGCAAGATCTCACGGATCATCTTCTCAAGGTCGACTGCCGCCTCCACTCGAGCCCATGTTTCATCTTTCTGAAATCCCCCTTCCCTGTCGGCCAACATCTTAAGCCAGACAGCGTTAAACTGGATGTACTCAGGGGCGTTCTCAAAGCCTTTCATCGGGTTTTTGTTGGCGTTGTGGACAGTTTGCGCCAGTGCCAGGACCGTGTTATCTGGTTTGGACATCTTGACTCTGTCTGCGTCGGCGCCAATGGCCTGACCAACGGCCACATCCGCCCACCTGGAGGAGTCCTTAGGATGCTCAGCGAGATGGTCGTAACGTCCCCAGATAGTCTAGAAATGATCAAGAGCTCGAGGTTAGCCGCCATGGGACATATTTATTCTTGGGCCAGCGTGCTGTGATTTCCTTACAATGTCATCCCTGGTGGCTTCTTTTTGCCACTTATACGAGTCCTTGGCTTGAGAGGGCCCCGCGGCAAGGAGTTCTCCGATCTTGCCCAGCGTCCCTTTGACAGTCTCAAGTTTGTCATTGTTTCCATCCGATACGTCGATCATTTCGCGTAGAATCTCGCCCAGTCGCTCAACTTCGGACTTTCCGTCTATGACAGCCTGGAACCCCTCAATGGCCTCTTTGATGTTCTCCTGCATAATGCCGTATACATCTCCCAAGGGCTCTGCAAATGGTGAGATAGACTTTCAATATTTGGCGGAGGAATAGTGAAGAAGAGAATCGAAGATGATAATCTGGCATGTGTCGTTGAGAAGAGGTATACGTACTAGGCAACTTGTAGTCCATCCATATTTTAGCAGCATCCGCAGAGAGACTGAGCAGGCCAACCAGGCCAAGCGCTATGTTGAAGCGCATGTTTTTTTACCGATTATATTGGATTAAAGAAAGTGTGGTCATTTGAGTTATAAGAGTAATAAAGAATGGCAGATGGGACTAACAAAGTGAGCACCACGCAGGAGGGGAGGAGCTTTAATAAAAAGAAAGCGAGAGAAGAGTCGTTGCAAATGGAACTAATATCACTTCTACATGGGAGTTAAGAACGGAATATATTGAGACTCGCCAGGGAAGACTACCCTTAACAACAAATCGTTGAGCCATAGAGCCGGAATTGCATCTAGGTGGATAATCCATGTTTAAGACGCTCGGACCTGTCTCGCACTATCGGATCCTTTTAGCCATGCCTGAACCAATTTTAAAAACTCCAAATTTTCACTGTGAATGTGGGCCTAGGCCTTATGAAAAAGCTAACTTTCGGATTACAAAGTACAAATAAATTATGTTTCAGGATTAATTCAGGAATCTGTGCCTCGATCCGAAGATGTGCGAGGCCCTAGGGGATGAAAATTGAGCCATTGTTCAGGAATCAATGACCTATTTAGGTAATGGGACAGGGATACTTATCCCACATCCCTCGATTCTAAGTGCTAGAATCCTGCACAGACTAAATACGGCTCCGTGCCAAGCTTAAAGTGCGAGCAGGACGATCAGAATCCGAACCCGAAATTTAAGGGCATGCTTGCAAACTGCTAAAAATAAAGCGTCAAGTATGTCCTTAAGGAGCTAGTGCTCCATCAGCATGAGCTATACCAGTCCGCAGAAACGGGATTCCGGCTCATCAACGAGTGACAAATTAAATTTCGCTTTCGTTTTCAATGAAACCACTAATTAAGGTCTCCAAAAAACAATCTGCTTGGCAGGGACTATCCAGTCCGAGGAGTTGGGCCGTCAGCATTTAGGACATATCAGATCTAGAATTTCTGGGGGTCAAAGCAAATAGGTTTGTATCGCATACTTCCTCGCACTAATCCTGGTCAGGTTGTTGAAGGATTTTTTGCTCAAGACTTTACGGAATCATCTTAAATTTTAATATAAAGACGCTCGAGCTCTCTTCGGCAAACTTAAAGGCACCTACCTGATCGCAGCTAATAATCCCTTCACTTTCCTTCTCCTATTACATTCTTTACTCCCACCACTTATAACCAGTCTTGCCACTCTAGGCAAGCTGGGTTTTAGTCCTTCTTTTTCTGTTACCTTCCCTCTCATTCAACAATGATTTTCCGCAATTGCGCGTTGCTGGCAGCGGCCTGCCCGCTGACATGGGCTGCCACTCCCGTCAACAAGCGACAGGACTCGGATCAAGTGGTAGAGGCGGACCCGAACCCCGAATTCGACAACTACTACCAATACGACGGGAGCCAGCAACCGAATGGAAGACCTCCGAAATGGATCTACCACGATCCTAAGTGGTTTGGTACCACCACGGTGACTGAGATCCACGGAGGTCAACCAACCGAGCAGCCGGAACCTGTGGCCTTCAAGCCGGCAAAGGACGAAGATGAAAATTTCAACTTGGCTCTTAGCCCGGCTGCCATCTCCGCGCTTGAGGACATTTTCACAAAAGTCCCAGCCTGCGCCGTTGCCCGCGACCTGGAAGCCCGAAGCGGAGGCGCCTGTGGCTTGAGAGCCGCTGCTCAGCGCGTTGCCGCCCATGAAGAGCTTAGCAATGCTCTGGCTCAGCTCATCCAGAGTGTGGGTGAGATGTTTGGCGCTGATCTAGAAAAGGGTACTGTCATTGCTTTGGCAGACGAAGCCGCGCTGCTCGCCGCCGGCATCAATATGAACACGATTGCCACCGGCTCACTTGCTTTGCTAGGTGGCTGGACCGGTATCACCGTCATCTACAATATCTGGCATCTTTTCTCCTCATCGAATAAGATTCCAGAAGTGTTGGAGGTGGTTAGTGCCGCCGTCAGTACACAGAACAGCAAGAGCTCGGGTGGTGACGGCGAAACTGAAGAAGAGGAAGACAAGCAAAGGAAATGTGGAGCTCAATTGACGTTCCCTGACGACTACGTAAGTACTAACAATAGCCGCAGGGGGATATAACTATATTCTTGACTTGAAGCGATCGTTTTGCTAATACTTTGCCTTTTTCGGGATATTAGCCAGTTTGTGAGTGGGATGATTGTGGTAGCACTGATTCTCAGCTGTGTCTTGAGGTAAGATAGTCCACATAAGCGAGTAGATACAAGTGTGTATCTATAAAAACTACGCCTGCGTCTCATCATAGAGACTTGAGTATCACTGACAAAGCTTTTTTTAGGAGAGCACCTATCCCAACTGTGCTTGCATTCCTGGTGGAGAAGACGAAAAGGAACTAGGTCTCGGTTTCGACCCCAGCATCTTTTACGAAATTCTCGAGAATATCGACCCGGCTGCCCCTACCCCAGAGGCAGGATGTAACTCCGAGGGCAGCGAGCTCCTGGTGACAGACTTTATGGGGCCCAACACTCATAAATCCAATATCTACGATACCTTCTGTAACGAGCTGGACCTGACCAAAGGCTATTCAACCCGGGATGAGGAGTGGGACGATATCGTTATACATCTCAACTTCAAGACCTACGATACGGACGAGGAGTGTTCTCTCGAATGCAAGGATGCCTTCCATAAGATGGGCGAAAAATGCCAAAATGGTGAGTTGAGCATAGGTTCGGCTAGTTTGCGAATGAAAACATCTGCCGAAGCACAGCGAGTCATTTCCCAGAGAAATTAGTACTAACGACCATGGATTAGACAACAAACTTAGCAAGGGAGCTGCCCTCGAAGTAGGCTGCGGAAAATACTGGTTCGAGTCCGAGGTTAAGGAACCCGAGGAGCCTGAGGAGCCCGAGTTCGAGCCCAGCTTTGAATGTCACAAGGGATTCAGCTCGCGTGTAAGTCCCTCAAACGGTCATGCCTGTTGATCTTTCGCAACCGAGGCTAACACATTTGGAAAAAAAAAAGTGCGGCGGTAAGCCCGTTAAATATTGCGACCAAGCCGTCAACGGTCTCACGAGAGATCGAAGCAACCCATGGACCTACACGTCAGGAACGTAAGTGTCAAACCCATTCAATCAATACTATCCGAGTAAAGAGTGCTCACATCCTATGATTTAGCGACAACAACGGCGGGTGCAGCAGCAATGGCATTGGCGGTTGCGGCGTATTCCTAGAGGGTAAAAAAGAAGACGGTTCTGCGTGTACCATGATTGGTGATGACATGTGGGAGGTCTATCAAGAGATCCGAGACAACGGCTGCGGTTGGTGTGGCAGTAAGGAATACGAGCCGGGATGCATTGTCAAGATTGACTATGTGGGTGGATGTTAGAACGGTTTGTATAAATATTAATTTAGCTTTTACAAGTTTAGATTATTCTTAAGCTTTAGAGCACTGCCTATACGTGTTTTCCATCCCTATCATAACGTAAAGTCGCGATGTATTGTCAAACACCCGCAGCCCGCTTGTGGAATTAGAATCGGTCCCAAAGTGAGGAATCAGGTAAGCAAGCAAGGCCCATTCTTGAGTCACGTCTAAGAGAGCTTTGGCTAAGAGCAGGAACATTGTGAAATTGACATTGCTTGCTACGCAAGATAGGATCATAGTCGATCCCGGTAGGGCTGGCAAACCTGGAATCTGCTGAAAGACTTAAACATCTCGCTAATGCAGGGGAAAGTAACCGCGCCGCTCCGGCTTTCGGAAAGTCATCAGTAGTGAGTGGCGCCCAAAGGTAATTACCCCACCGTTAACAGTAGTCAGGTACTCGTCTTACTCCCGGCCAATATAGCCACAATAAGCCACACTAGCTGCGTCTGTGTGAATGAGGCTCTGGCTCTTACGTTTCCGGCTCCGGCCTCCACCTGGACAAGCAAATCACTTGTAGGTAAGGCGGCTGGATAGGACGGACACGGGTGGTTGAGGTTCATCTTAAGGTATAGCATAGACGATACAATAACACGTTTAGGCGTTCCGGAGAGGCTAATGATTAAGCCGAAACGAAGCGCGCGCTGGCCACAGGGCCAAAATAGCCGTTAGGAGCAGTTGCCTTGTGGTTTTCGCGGACAACCAATGCTGATGTTTTATCCCAACCGGGCGTGCTACATGTATGAGTTTCATGCATCGCTTGGCAGCGGGGTCAACCTTCACAAGAAACCTCAACCACTTTGTCAACTATTGCAGCCTTTGAACATTCTCCCTCAGCATAAACTAAGTGGTGATTTCACACAATAAGCCTGTCTCCGGGTCTTCAGCTAACGTCAGCTATTTTACCTTACACACTTGGGTCCCTTGTTTCTTAAACCCAGCCTACTTCTACTACTACAAATAGTACAAGTCCGTATGCTAAGGCAGTACGATGAGTCGTCATCAGCAATTTTCCTCTTTATAGCCTGAGCTATCGCTGTTTTACCCTGAGTAGAGGTAATCAGGTAGGTAATCAAAGCCTGAGCTGAGCGCCAAGCCCCTGTCCCAGGCCCCTGCACGCAGTTACTGACATGAGCCAGCTCCAGGGTCCAGACTCTTGGCATCCGTGTTGGGTGTCAGTCACGCTGACGTGGGCCAGTATCTAGGACACGGTTGCCCAAAATTAGCATAGGAATTAAGGTGTACGCCAGATCCCGTGTGCGGGAAGCAGGTCATAAGACTGAGAAGGGTGATCGAGGCGATCCCGTAACTTAAAGACATCCTAGTCAGCTAACCAGGAAATGGTAGAGCACCCTATCTTATTGATGAAAGGTAATATAGCTCCTATTCACTAAAGTAACACAAAGCGATAGCAAAGGCGAGATAAAGCAGATACATCAAACTTCCTCCAAGAAATAGCGACAAAATATGCCGCCAATTTGCATAAGCCAATATCAACATCAGAAGAACTAAGTAAGCAAACGTTTCAGAAACATAAGAAGGGGAACAAAGAATAAAACACCTATAGGCAAAGTACTGAACAGGACACTAAGAGAAACTTAAGCACAGAATTGTTTAAGAAAGCCCAGGATATTCTAACATCTTAGCACGCTAAAGGCGTTTGGCTTACTACTTAGTGCCCCATAAGTAAGGAGATAAATCATAATAGCATATCTCATACTTATCATATTTCTCCTTGTTAAGAAAGTAGCTAATCAATTCGCTCACAAATTTCTAGCAAATCAACAAGAGCATCCTACACACATAGTGCAATCCGTTTTAATCTTAGCACAGTCATCAGTACAAATATAGTAATAGGAATGTAGTAATACGAGCGTAAAGGATAACGTTGCAACTCTGAAACTAGCAATTACAGTAAGAAATAATAGCAACGTTACGAAATGTAAGCTCAGCTTACACCTTGAGGGCTTAGCTAATAAGTTCTAGAAGTGACATATCATAATAGCATGGTATGCAGTATCTATATCTATGTATACAAGGGAATCGAAGCAGGTTCGAATAAAGCCCTAAAAGTCATTGTTCACTTGCTTTTTGAGCTACTCTATAAATTTTGACAGATTTTGAATAGCGTCATCTTGGCATTTACATCAACAGTCTTTACCATGTTCTTCAAGACTCTTATCCCTGTTTTCGCTTTAGGCGCAAGCGCCGAGTTGATTGTCGGCCTGGGTTCTTCGTACGCTGAAGGACCAGGCCTTGCACAGCCGATTGGCGAACTTCTACGACAAAAACTCACAGACCACGACGGACAAGAGTGGTCCTTCACCAACCACGCACGCAGTGGTAGCGTTCTGGAGGACATTACAGGAAACCAATCTCCGGAGCTTGAAGGGTCCAACCCAAGGATTGCATACATTGTTTCCGGTGGCAACGATCTCTCGTATGCTACGTGTTTAGACAACCCCAGTGACAGCGCATGCCAGAACTCCATCAGCGAGGATGAATGGAAGCAGCGCTACAGAGGTGTTCTGGATTCTGTTATACAGCATACAGCTGGTGATCCAGCGCTGACCGTCTTCTGCGTGACATACATCAGGGCCCTTGGCGCTAACACCGCATGCCCAAGCGACGACTGCCCAATGGAACCTGCCGAGAAGGAGGCAAACGACAATCTTTACAACCGAATGGTCGACTATACTGTTGCTGCGATAGATGAGTGGAAGGCTACCGGGGACAACGGACAGTATGATGTGCGCATGATTCCTATGCGCCAGTACAGTGAGGAGCATTACGTTGGTACCGCTGAGCCATGGATCAATGGAGCGCAGGTTCCAGAGGGTGCAGGAGGCATTACCTGGCACCCTAACAACGCCGGAGCTGAAGCTGTTGCCGAGTTCCTTTTCCAAAGCTTTACCAATTAGTCACTCTACTTTTATAGCTCTCCGATTCTGTTGGCTAGTGATAAATCGAGTTTTTATTGCAAAGGAAGTCTACCAGCTGTAACTATAATATTTATTATAGGAGCTCATTAAGGAGCTCAGGAATAGGTCTTTCGAAAAGAGGTTCAAAAACGTTATATTAACCTAAAGTACTTCAGCGACTATTGTTTACTTAGATCAGCAGGTACCTTAGTTGTAACGCTGCCTAGGCATATTAAAATATCTTCCTTGCATTAAAACGGCCCTCTGTGATATTAATGGGAGCCGACGCTACTCCACCGTAAGTATAATAAGCTTTGATGCGTAGATCAGATCTAGTCTATATTAAGTGCTTCATCCTCCAGTTGCAGACACACCAGTCGTCTTTATTTCACCGGTTTGGTCACTCAGAGGTGGCTTCCACGCGTCAGATGTATTCGTTTCTATTAAGGACGAAGGGTGACCCTACTAGACAAATTAACCACTGCTTCTATCCCACGACTTTAGGAGAGATTCTAGACAAAAGACACTGGGTAATAAGGGAATACATCCGTGTCATCCGCTGGAGAAGGGCCAAAGGTGGCGAGTATAAAGACAGGAGCATCATAACAGTAGAATGAGGAAGAATGATCAATCTTTCAACTACGCGTATCAGCCGAGCTGGCACAAATCAGGTCTTTCCGGTTCCATGTAGAAACAAGTTAAAGTCTGTTGATGGCTGCTATAAGTCCGAGCATCAAGTAACAAGGTTACCCCCTTAGCTACGATCAGAAATATCTCCCATTCTCAAGATCATCGAGCAGGGAACGCTCCCTCGGCTCCCAGCCCAGCGCCTCCCTCGTCTTCTCGCTCACCACAATGCGATCCTCGCCCATAATGGCCGCAAACAACCCAAGGTGCGACTCTGCCTCCTCGATAGTCCTCAACTTGACCGAGAATTCGAGCTTACGGCCAATAACGACTGTAATGTCCCGCATTTTGACGCCCTCCTCGGCGACGATGTAGAACATGGACTCCGCGGGCACGGCCTTGCTCTCCAGAACGAGACGATGGGCTACCGCGGTGTCGAGGTAGTGCACTGCGGGACAGGGGTTCTCGCCTGTGCCGATGCAGACGGAGACGCTGCTGCTGCTGCGGGCCGCGTTGATCAAGGTTAAACATGAACATGTGGTCGTCCTCGTCACTGTGGTTGACGACCGCGAGCTCGTTCAATCGCAACAGCCACACGGGTTGATACTACAAACAAGGCTTGCTTATCTGATTAATATAATATAATAGGTATAATAAGGATAGTCTGTTACGTAGACCTCCAGCGTTATCGAAGTTTCGCCCTCTAGTCATTTAGGTTAGTAAGGCAAATGCAAGGGACCGACAACTACCAGGTAAGCGTTCACAAACCCTCGGCCCTATTGATTTTTCTTCACTATAAGTTTGTTTAATAAGGCTACAGATTGCATTCAATCGTATCTATAGTTCCTGCCGATAAGACTCAATAATAGCGTGCAGTAGCGTACTTTTCTTTTCACAAACCTCTAACATTTTTTATTTTCTTCTCTCGAATATGACCAAGAACGTACTTCGTACTATATGCTTGTTATAGGTGTTCTAGGCGACGCTATATCCGTATCTGAGGATCACGTGGGCCGCATTGAAAGTCAGGCTTAGGAACGGTGGAACGCCATCGTTCAAGAAGCTACAGTCACTCCCGTTCCAGCTTGTCATAGAATTGCATTAGCTTATCGCTACTAAAGGAACATATTATGGAGAGAAAAGGAGACAATAATACAATAGTAAGAACATACACGGACTAATAATCAACACACGCCTTTAAACCCCCAAACTGAATACAATATAGTGAGTACGTTGCTGGATTCTCCAGTCCTTTGCTCTATTGACTTGCGGTATTGATACTACCCTAGACTTCGCACTAAGAGAATATTTAGACGGTGAGAATTATCGCGGGTGGTCATTAAGGCAGGAAACGCGCATTTCAAATTGACATCCAATCTAGATAGAGAAAGGTTTGAGGAAACCCACATGGCATGAGGACTAAGTAGGCTATATCTCCGAGGATATGCACCATAGTCGGAGGGGGCTTGATTGCCAATCATCCCGCTCCCGTGGCCTAGATACCAAGAAATAGCCAAGGGGCCGCTAAGGACAGTTGCAGGAGGTGAAGGTGGTAGACCCCCAATTCTCTCGGCACATGAATTCAAGACGTCTTGGCCGCGGAAAATTCGATGAAAGGTCGTAAATACCATGTATCTCGAGATTTGTCTATCGATCTGTAGGATTGAAGGTATCACGCTTCTCGAATTATTCCACATCTCTTTGCAGTGTTGATCCCGCTGATCCTTCGGAACTGAAGCGAGGACCCTTCCCTTAGTGCCGGGCCCCCAAGCTTATTAGCCGGAGTAGATGGGGATTTTATCAAATAATGGGGAAGCTCATTTTAGTTGCGTGACATTGTCGTGCCAATCCACCTTCCGGATTCTACGACCACCTCCATGCTATAGCGCATAATCAATACCAGACACGCGGAGATGGATCATACCTAACCCAGCGTGGTGAGCACATGGCACCAATGAGGCCTCTTGGATGGTCGGAGCTCTCCGTCAGATAGGACGGCGCTTATCTTCGTCTTCTCTAGCCATGCCGATCCGGCTTGGAGGGTTTGGACTGGAGAGTGAGGAGAAGTGAGGTATAAGAAGGCGACAATTCTCTATATTTCCGATGCCGATGTTCTATCATCTACTGTATATAGTAAACCCACTTACATAGCAATCACTTCTTTCTAGCCACAATGCAGTTCTCCCTCACCGCCCTCCTCACCCTCGTGGCCGCCGTCAGCGCCGCCCCGGCCGACATTGAGCGTCGCGCCGAGGCCACCTGCGGCACCAAGTACTACTCTGCTGCTCAAGTCAACGCCGCCTCCGTCGCCGCCTGCAACCACTTCCGTGCCGGCACTACCGTTTCTAGCTACCCCCATCGCTACAACAACTACGAGGGCTTCAACTTCAAGGGCTACAGTGGGCCTTTCCAAGAGTTTCCCATTATCTCGGGCGGTGTCTACACTGGAGGTATGCTGCTCTTTCTACTCGCCCTTACAAGCGGATTGATGGTTATAGTCGGGTCGCTAACGCTTCGCTGTAGGCTCTCCCGGCCCCGACCGTGTGGTCATCACCGAGGATTCGTGCCGCCAAGCCGGCACCATCACTCACACCGGTGCTTCTGGCAACGCTTTCGTTGCTTGCTCTGGTACATCGAGGTAGTTGAAAAAGCTAGAGGACTGCTTGAATGATAAATATTTATGAATTTTTCGATGATTGATTTAGAATCTTGTTGAACGTGATGAAGAAACTTCCCAATTCTTACTTGTAAAAATGCCCACCCTACATACGTAGGCTGATAATGCAAACTGTCGCCGAGACTGTTCACGCTTTTTAGGACTGTTTTGGGAGAGCTAATATTTAGATCGATTTTTTATGGACAAGCAACTGTCTCTGTATTGTACATTTGCTTCGCTCTATGAAATGTTTAAAGTCTGCTGATGTCTAATGCTTGCTGTTGTCGTCTAATACTGATTTATGTTTTTTTTTCCGCACCGCCTCCAATCCAAACCCAACCCAAACCCTGTGATAATGAGATTATTCGTGGAAAAAGATACACCCATGAAAATGCTCCAAAGACGACGCTATCCGTGTATATACGCGCAGAAAATATGAAACAAGATCTTCCGGTAGATCAAAGAACTTTTTTTTAGAAACTGAACAACCCGCTTCGTCGCTTGCCCAATGGGTAAATAATAAGTGCGCTGAGGAAGAGTCCAACAGCGATGCCGATTGCGATTTGTATCATGGAAGCCGCCACATTGAAAACGACAGTGTCAACCTCGTTATCGGGCTGCGTGCCGGCTGCAGGTGCGTCTGGTACATCTTCGCCTGTTCGGTTACCGCTACCGGTCAGCATGTTGGCAGTGGTGATACCGCTTAGCAGGCCACCAGTAGATGCCAGGCCACCAGGAACTTGGGTGAAGATCGCCGGGATGAGAGTAGCGGCTGCGACACCATGACGAATACGGGAGTAGAGATTGGCAAGAATGCCGACGGTGAGGGCGCCAAGGGTGTTGGCAATCGCACGGCTGGCTTCGAATTTCCGACTGCTGAAGAAGTTGACAATATAACCAGCAAAGGCGATGACAATCATGACAGGCATCTGGCGCCACTTGGCCTGGTATAAGATGCTGATACACAAAACGAATGGCGGTACAAAAGCGAAAGACACGTAAGGATCGATGGGGTTTTGGCACTGAATATCCGAGGTTGCGTTGCTGTCGATGACTCCGTAGATGGCAGCGCCGACCGTAATACCAAAACCAAGTAAGAGGGAGTAGACGATCGCGTAGACGATGCGAATGGAGCCAGGGACAAGGGCACGGGACTGGAGTTCTAGAGCAGAAGACACTGGTAAAGTTAGCGACTGAGTCCTCCTTGCCTTTAAGAGGGAAGATGTTGAACTTACAAACGAGGTAACCGGGCAATAACATTACAATGCCGCCCTGAGCCAGCGCTGAAAAACAGAATAGGTTGCCGCCGTTGATACTGCCGAAGGCTCTAGCCAGGAAACTCACGACCACTACAGCGCTTACTTCAAAAACGTTGCTGTACAGCGCAGAGCGGGACGAAACGATCAATTGGAGGAAACCGACCAGGCAGCCAAAGCAGAAGAGAAGGGGAAGGTCGATGAGGCGGGCTTTGAACGAGAAAGGTGCGCTCACAGCACTCGTCAACCCAAAGATGAGTACACGTAGCCAAGGATTGAACTTGTCCTTTCGCTTCATGATGTCGTCAAGTTGCTCAGTGGCTTCCTCAACATCCATAACGTCGTGCATGACCTCCTTGTAGACGCGGTGGACATCCTTGAGCTTTCCGAGGTCAATGCCTTGGGTGGTCCGCACAATGCGCACCTCTGTGGTATGAGTGGACCGATCGTCAAAGGAAATGACCATACATCCGGGCAGATACAAGAACTGACCGTCGATCTGAAGGAACCGGGCTGTCATGCTGAGGTACTCCTCAAGTCTGTGAGTGGGTGCCCCGAACAGCATCAGAGACCGACACAGCTTGATGATATAGTCCTGTCGAGCCAATGTCTCGGCAATGTGCATCGTAATCCTGGACTCCTCTTTCTGGAAAAAGGCGCTCATTCGATTTTGGCTCGACGTCCGGCGGGAGGTCTTGGGTCGGGCCCATCGCCTGCTGCTGGGACCCGGTGAGGCCCCCCTTTCCTTGTCTTTCTCATCCGGTGCTTTGGTGTTGGGGTTGGCGAGGCGGAAAGATGCCTCCATTAAGTTCGCCAGAGTCTCTTGAGACTTATTCTGCTCGTACCATTTCCGCTTGGGCGTCGCTGCGCCTGAGCCTGGGCTCCCGCTGCTCCGTCGGCTATGTCCACCGCTGAAGGGATTTTTGCCTCCGCTGCTGCCACCACTGGTAGTTTCCTCATGACCAGCTCCATGACTAGAAGTTCCCAAAGTGGTGGAGCTCCAGTTGCGCTGATGACCGCTTGCGTAATCCCCAGCAGGCTTGTACAGCTTCAGAAGTTGCGACAGCACACTGCCACGGTATTCCTCCGGAGCTGGAAGATGATACACACCATCCCATAAGCCGTCGTTGACTTCGCTAATCTTGTTCTGAGACTCTTCATCGTCGACAATGGCGTTCTCAGTCTGCTTGGTCTCCGCCTCCTTGCCGCCACCTTTAGCGTAGTACCGCGTGTGGGATCGGACAATCTGGGACGCCTGATTATGGATAGCTGCAGAACTTCGCTGTCCTGCCCGGGTTGTTGTGTTGTTACTATTGTTGTTATTCTTGTCCTGTTCCTGTATCTGTACATGTTGCTGCTGCTCAGGTGGCTGGTGGTAAGTTGTCCACTGGCCAGTATCGTGGTTGTAAGATTGAAGAGGAATATCGCTGGTAGCTGAGCCAATCGACGTGCTCGTAACGCCCGTCATGTGGGAATCGTTTGAATCGTTGGAGTCTATCGAGTCGCGGGACGTTTTGACCGGGTCTTGGTTCTGGCTCGGATCATTCTGCTTCTGCTTCTGCTTGTTGACTCTCTCAGCAACCAGCTTAGCCCTCGCCTGAGCCGCCGCGGCAGACATGGCCTTCTCTGACTGAGGATCAGGATCAAAGTCGGAGGTCGTAGGGATAGTGTTGCCCGAATTGGTACGCAGGACCGACGGCCGCGGCCGGGGGAGCTGCAACTGAGGCGGTTGCTGCGGTGGTGACGAAGGCTGCTGATGCTGCTCTGCGGATTGCATGACTTGTCCAAGAGAACTGGGAACTTCTGGGCTGCTGCTACCGCTTCCCGCTGTGACACTGAGTGAAGGTTGCGCAGGAGGACTGGTCTGTGGTCGTCTGTCGCCTGCATTGCTATTGAAGCGTACTCTATGCCTCTCCTTCTTGATCAACGCGGCCTGGGCGTCGAAATCCTGCGGCGTGCTTCCCCCCGGAGGCCGCACCTGCTCGCCCTCGACTCCTCCCTCGCCTTCTCCAGCATGGCCGCTGTGGGCGCGTGTTCCGCTTTGGATGGTGGTATTGTGATTGTAGGCGCCGCCATGGATGCCATAGCTACCACCGGGGATAGGGTCGGGCTCATCGGGAGGGGGAAGTCCCGATGAATCCTCCATAGCACTGGAATTCGAGGACCGACAAGACCGAATTGCGTGGTGTTTTGCCAGGAATGAGGGTTTCTCCTGAGACAAGACCGAGACAACCTAAACAGAAACGATGATGATGCAGTTCGACCAGTATGACGGAGAAAAAACGCGCCTCCCAAGCTTGCTTGTGAAAGTTTGTGTACCGCTGTAGATGCCCGTTGTAAGCCGCTCTGATTTCGCCGTAACTCTTGTTTGTTTCGCTGTTATCTGCAGCCACCGGGACGCCACTCAATTATAACGGGTGCGATACCGAACTCAAGCTCCGATGCAACCTGGGAAGAGGGAGGACCACGGTAATAAGCAATGGAGGATCATGGGTTTGCTTGTTTCTTATGTATAGCACGAGGTTGGAGCTCTTGTGCTTCTCCACCTTTAGAAGCCGACGGGGCATGCAAGGGCCCGATGGGACGAGGAAGGGGAGTGCAAGGATGCTCCTCTTTTACGGTGTACGATACGAATACAGAGTCGCTCCGCCGATCGGGGCAATTGACAATTCCAATGCAGAAGACTAATATGACAAACCTAAGCACAGTAGTACAAAACTGAGCATACGCTCGGTAGGCTACCTCAGTTGGACCAAACCGTTGGGTACGTGGCTGTAAAGAATCTTCAAAGAAGCCTGTCAGAGAAGCTTCTAGTGTGTAAATAGTGCGACCTGCATCGCCACTAACTTCTCCCTTTCGCACCCCGACACGAAGGCGCTTTGCTTCTACTATGTGCTTGGACTTTTGGGTCGCCGGACTCAGCATACAACATGTTTGTACAAAGCATTTCCGCGGTTTCTTGTGTGCATATTATGGCAGACCCTGCTTTAATCGCCTTTGAAGCTCCGTTCTTTAGCAAGGAATGACAACAAACCAGCATCACCATCGCAAGGACACCATGACGTACTCAGGCACCAAGTGGCCCCCGTTGTAGTTTTTGTTAGGTAAGTTACCAACTCTACAGTGAGGAACGCCAGGGATGTTACGTGCTCGTGCCCCGGCTCCCGGGTTTAAGTTTTCTGGTACTGGGCGTCGAGACCGGTATCGATTCGCGTAGATCCATGCAGGATTTGCCCTGGGTTTTCCGTTTCTGGTTGACTTTGGCGGATCTAAAAAACCCAACTGGCGCGATGACAGCCAAACAATGACAACGCAGGGACTAATTGCCATTCTGGGGTTTTAATAATTCGATGAATATCGGTCCACGCCTGATTTACGAGACCAGGAAGCTCTTCATATCCGCTCTCAAGCCTCTTCGGCTGTTACGGGAGTCCGCCGCGTAACACACGTGGCCCGCAAAGACTTTCTAGATCTCAGTGGCATTGTATTCATAGATCCACATGCAGGGACGGCCCACCGGTCTGGTGACACTTGTGCGTCCTGCAAGCTGCACTCTATCGCCAGGAACATCCCATTCTGGCCGAACCTAGTTCCATTGCTTGGAGGCGAGATCTTGTAAGACCCGACTTGAAACACCAGCGTTTATTTTCAATCACGATGTTATTTTCAGAACTATTCTACTTTCGAAGTATGAGTACACAGTATAAGTTCTGCTGTGGATGGCGCGTTGCTTGCACATCGTGTTGCCCATAGCGCTTGCGGTGGGCCTGCACTGCCATTGCTAAACTGGATCCGACCGTAGACTTCCATTCCAAGCTCCTGAACTAGCTTCATCAAGGTTCTGATGGCTTGAGAGAACCAAAAATGGCTTTGTTACGAAAACGTGCACAGATGGTCTGTAATTGTAGGCTTGGCTAAAGGTGTTCTTGCTACTGCGAGTGATCTGGATAATGTGACTCGTACTTCACGATGAGCCAAGAACACGGCCAAGAAGACTCCTTGTTCAGTTACACAACGGAAGTCGTCAAATCTTGTAATAATAAACGCCGATGATCCTCTCTGGAGACCACAAAATTGACAACAATGACCTGGCATAATCACGATGGCCCCCAACGCTCTCAACGCAGGGCGCCAAACTTTGACGCCCACTGGGGTGTCCCAGCTCAACGTCCCAAAAATAGCAGAGGAAAAGGGGCCCAAGTTCTATGCTTCACAAATTCTCCACATTAAAGGCCAAATTAGAGGAAAATATCTGGGGATTTTTGAGGCTGATGCAGCCTTGTTCTCGGCTCAGGGACCGGATCTCCATGCGCGCCTCGATCAATCGCACCATCGCGGTAGTTGCATCAATGTCTTGGCTACAATACCTTGCAGCTGTTGTCATGCTCTCTGATCTAGCCTCAGATAAGCTTCGTGTTTACATCTTCGATCCCACGAACAAAAAACATCTGCGCCCTACTTGACGTAAGCTTTACAGCTGGCGAAGTCAGTCCCCTATTTCTACAAAGGTATCCTTGCGCTGATCGACATCATGCAATACAGAAGAAATTTAGTGTGACGTAGACCTCATATCAACCCTTGAAATCTTATATAGCATCTCATATTCATAAATGCTACTGAGCGGAAGCCTCTTGAAGGTGCAAAACTCGTCGGTCGCGAGACATTCATGAGAAGCAGTTTGACCATCACAGGCTCTGCAATGAGTGGCTGCGCAACTTCCGCAACCGCTTTGTGGGTTGTTTTTACTTCAGTAGAATTGATTGTCTCATTATTGTTGTTCAATCGAATTTCATAAAGTACGTTTGTCACGGGACACTTAGTTAGACAAGGACTTTATCCTTCTGAGCCCGGGAAGGCTTCAAACCCGTACTAGGACAATTGCCAATAAATGGTTAGAGAAAGTATGAAGTAACTTGGCAATACATACAATCTTAAGGTCCATATAATTATCATGAAGCATTCAGTTTGACAGTACCTCCACGCCGTAGCGAGCCCTGCCTGGCTCAAAAGAAATATTACGAGCGAGAGAAAAGAGTAGATTGAGAACCTTTGACATCATTGGCTTATACGTAGCGAGGGCTATTACAAAGTATGAACTCTTATATTTTTAAAGCCTCTGTAAAATCACTAGTCCTCAAGGCCTGAATAAAGAACCACTCCCTCAACTACTCGTAATGAACCACCCGATCCTTGTCAATCTGTCTGTGGCTTGTCCGCAGCGCAATTGACCAAGAGGGCCGGTTGCGCCACGGACAAGCCACGGTTGGCGGGGATCGGGTAGTCGTATGGCCAAAGGTAGGGTGGTTCTCTGGTTAATTACTATTCTAAGGATTTCATTGTATTTGTTTAAAACCTACTGCATGCTCAGAAACACCGCGCTTACAAATGGTATGTTCACAAACGAGCTTGAGAGGGGGAGCCGCTCCACCCATACTCACCGCCTTGGGTACTCAAAAAGAATGGCCTCGTAGATGAGGCCCTCTCGTCAGATATTTTGATATTTGTATCGTCTCTAAACTCATTTGGATGGTTTCATCGGAAGCATCAAGCCAAGACTTACCCATCAAGTACTTCATCGACAACATGAATCCATCAACCTCACAGACTGACATCGAGTTGGTGGGAGTTGTACGAGAGGAAGATCCCGCTTCCCAACTTCCCGTGCATTTCGATGAGCCAGATGTAATCCATTATCAACCAACATTACCGCCAACTGATAGGGGCAAGGATGCATGGCTATTTCTAGTTGCTGCATTCTTCTTGGAAGCTCTCGTCTGGGGTATTCTCCTGTCCAATCCGCTCGCCTTTGCATTGACTAATTGGCTATAGGCTTTCCATATTCTTTTGGTGTCTTTCAAGATTACTACCAATCGCAATTTGATGGATCCTCAGATATCGCTGCAATTGGGACTTGCGCAATGGTAAGCTCTTCTGAACTATGCGTTGGAGTCTTCATTGCCTAATCTCTTAAAGGGGGTGCAATTCTTTATGTTCCCAATCGTCATCGCCCTTCAACGACTATATCCACATCAAGCTCGCTGGGCTCCAGCCTGTGGCCTCATAGTCATGTCTTTGGCCCTGATGGTCTCTTCTTTGTCACAGACAGTTCCGCATCTCATTGTTACACAAGGCGTGATCTATGCCCTGGCTGGATCCTTTGCCTACTGTCCATGCATGTCTTGGTTGAATGAATGGTTCGTGGAGCGAAGAGGTTTTGGTTACGGTGTCATGTGGTCCGGCTCAGGCATCGGTGGCTGCACGATACCTTTGATAATAGAAGTCCTGCTGCAAAAGTACGGGTTTCGGACTACACTAAGAATCTGGGCAATAGCTTTGTTTATCCTTGCATTGCCGGTCATTTACTTTGTCAAGCCAAGGATACCTCCAACCTCTGCGACACGATTTCATCTGTCTAGCCTGAGGTTTACTTGGGACCGCACTTTCATGCTATATCAATCAGCCAATATCGTTGAATCCCTTGGCTTTTTCCTCCCGCTGGTGTATTTGCCAACTTATGCCCGCACCATGCTGGGGGCCACGCCATTTCTTGCATCTCTAACTATCATTCTTGCCAATGGCTCGACCGCGGTAGGGATGGCAGTTATTGGGTCCTTGACAGACCGACTACATGTCACTACGTGCATCATGATCTGTACAGTCGGTGCAGTCCTGGGTGTTTTCTTCCTCTGGGGATTTGCGACGCACTTGGCTATATTATACATCTTTTCTGTCACATACGGTCTGTTTGCTGGTTCCTATATGGCTACATGGGCTGGTGTGGTTCGCCACATGAACTATCGTCCTACCAATGAGGAAACTTCTGCGGAAGGGCAGATATTTGACCCTACTATGATTTTGGGTATCTTGACGGCAGGGCGTGGGATTGGCAACATAATCTCTGGGCCCCTGAGCGGGATTCTTTTGAAGGCAATGGCTTCACGCACTGGGGCGTGGGCTTGGCTTAATAGTTATAGTGTGCTGGTGGCATTCACAGGTTCAACAGCACTGGTTGGCGGTATTACATGCCTTTGGAAGCAATTAGGATGGATCCGATAAGCAATAATGACAGGGCTCGGATAAAGAGATGTGTTATTTATCACCTTCAAAGTTGATCATAGAACTTATTGCTCTATCGTACACTTTGATCACCGTGTGCTAGCGTAACCTCACTTCCAGCCATAATACGTGCTTAGGCGCCTATGTACGAGTTGCTAGATTAGAAACTTAATATGATGACAACAGTTACAAAGATAAGCCTATGCAACTTAATTGTGGAAGAGATAGTAATTATTACTTAGAAAAGTATCAAAGCATCACATCAGGGCATATGAGAAAGATAATAGGAAAAAAATAGAGATAAAATCAAAGTGGTCAATTTAATAACGCCTTACCCATCCAAACCCCCAAACCATGTACACAATGCTACATAAACCTCTAAAAAGAAGGGGAAAAAAAAGAAAGAAAGAAAGAAAGAAATCGCACTTACCAAAATCGTCCTGCGTTGACATCAGGATAGTTGCGAATGCCCGATGCTTCTTCTCCTTCTTTTCCATAATCCTCTACGAATTCGCGAAGCTTTGCGAGACCCGAATAGTCTCCTCCTCGCGTGTTCTTATCCTCGAGATCGATCCAGCCTGCAGTTCGTCCTCCCTCGAGATCTATAATGACAGCATCATCATTGACATCGATGAGGACATTCTGTGGCTTGACATCTCCCCAGACCAGTTCCAGCTCGTGAAACTTTTCGACAGCCTCCTCGATCTGATTGATCCACTTGGCTCGGCGTTCGTCTGAGGGGTTCAACTTGGCATGATCGACCAAAGTCTCCAAGGTCTTGTCCTCACCTGTCTTGACCGTATCATAGAGATAACCGACGAGGTCGCCGTCAGCAAGTGCAACAATACCTCGGAGCTGTGGCGTACGCAATGTGTCGGAGATTCCAGCCTGCTGGATCTTGACATACTTTCGAAGCTCGTTGTAGTCGTCCTCGTGCATCTGGCGGTAGCCTTTGAAGAAATACTCCTTAGTATCCTTACCAAGGATAGAGACAGTGACCAGCCCACGAAAAGTCTTGATGTTGTAGTCCCAGCCTTCCAAGTCCTCCGATTGAGGATGAATCTTGACCTTTGCAGGATCAATTAGCGGGAATACACCTTCATTGACGGCCTTTAGCTCCTTGAGAAGGCCCGGCTCTACTCCTCCTTTCAAGTGCTCGCCGGGATATTGGCAAAAGTCTAGGTGAAGAAAAACATCATTGCGCACCTTGTACTTACAGTAGAAGCTTGCTTCAGTGAGATGGGTAAGTGAAGGCAACTCATTGTAGATTTTCGGGTTGGAAAACTTGGCAAAGCTTTCGCCGCATGCATTGCTGATATGCGCCTCGTAGTCGCGGTATTCCTGGCAACGTTCTCCATTGACCTCAGGTCGGATCTCGAAAGCGCGTCGAAGGCGACGTTCTGTGTTAGGTGAGTTGTCTAGAAAGTCGAGTGAGACATGGATCACCAAGTCTTGATTGTTGCGAGTCGTGTAAACGAACAACTCCATGGGAGAAGCCATTGCGGCTGGCGTTGCAGATATGCAGTCGGTTGATTGAAAAGAAGGTATCCAGGGAACTGGGCGTCTAGACCAGTTGGTTTCGGGAAAGTAGACAGATCCAATTCTTTGAAGATCAAAGTTGTGGAAAGTTGTGATGTTGGAATTCAGCAGCTCTGTGGGAAAGGCCAACCCTTTTTATGCTCTTGCGTATGTTCTAGTTATCCATATTGTCCATCATGAACCTGTTGTGCAAATTATGTTCGCATTGAAACACAGCAGTTACAAATCCAAGTCTACATAGTGAATGTTTCCATGCTGCTACTACCTCAGGAAGGTGAACAAAGACAAAGATCTCTGTACAATAGTACAAACCCGTATTGGGAGTAGAGGACAAAGCCAGAGAGGGGAAGTTCAATCTTTCGGATATAGTGAACAATGAGGGTCGCAATGCACAATAAAGATACTCTGTAAGTTCTTCTTATCCCCTTCTAATATATGATAGTCATAATTCACTCCTCAATTCCGGATGCGGTTGTGCTCAACTGTGCGCGCTTGTTCTTCGGAAGTCTAACTGTTTTCTTTTGTATGAAAAGTACAAATTCTTGTTATTCTTGTTGCTTCAGCCGCTAGTAGTAATTACGCGCTCTGTACGGGTTAAAGCCAATGCCATGTCGTGTAACAGCATGGTGCAACTACGGTGATTTTGGTGATTGGAGGCTGGAAACAGTGAGAAGTCTTGATGCACTTCACACTTGAACACGTTAAAATCAAGAGAATGCATATCTTGATTTCTAACACTAGTATGCGCTACTTAGACAAATGTCCTTCCTATCACAGTCATAGACAGCTTCCAGGCCTCTTATCCAATCCCGAGTTTGGGCATAGAGCAGGAGCCTAGCCCCTTTAAGTAACGTAGAAGTTAACCTGATCGGGGTTCTCCTCCCTCATCTTGCGGTTCAGACGTCTCAACATGAAGCGCACGAACAGAGCAAGAATAATAACACCCAGAGAGAAGCCAATGCTCGAAGTCACAGCCATGACATATCGAGGAGAATCACTGTCCGGCAAGAGGTAAGGCGAGTAGACAGAGGCCAAGTTACCTGCCGTGTTGCAAATAGCAATAACAATAGCTCGCTTCTGGTTGGTCTCGCCCATGACGCTGGATGCCCAGCCTAGGGTCAAGTTGTTGACACCATAGGTCGCACCCACGAAGATCATGATACCAACATAGCGCGCAGCAATGTTAAGTGTCGATACTGTGTTGGTGAACAAAGGCAGCCCCCAAACACGTTGTCTTGTATAAGAAAAATTGTCGGCTAGATAAGGGCCTTAATTATCGTGAAAACCTTTAATAGTAATAACACTAACTCTTGCTATAGGTATTACAGAAAGTTCATTTTTATATATATATATATATTAGTATTTATATAAATAATATTAATTTATTAAATTTAATTAAAATAATTATATACTTTATAAAAGATAAATCTTATAATTATATAAAAGAAAGTTATTAATAAAGAAAAAGATTCAGAATTATATATCCCCTTATCTATCTTAGCAGTAGAAAAGCTGTTTTTATAAGTGACACCCCCTTGCAAGTTTTCCTTCAGCCCACTTGCCTTGCATCCCCCACACAATACGCAGATCGTAAATCCGATGATGGTAAAAACCTTGCAAGCAATAATGTGGAAGCAGCGCTCATTTCGACGATGGCGTTTCGCACTGAATACAGTCCGATAGGAATCCAGACTTTGATCTCGACCCTTCTCAATCGATCTCGGTCATGAATATTTTCCTTCCCTTCCCCCCAATGACTCCAACGAACCCCGAATTGCTTCCTCCGAGTTAGGAGCACCGGCCGACACCCTGCGTATTCCGGTTACCGAATTTCAAGGGTACAATTACACTAAAAAAAAAAAACCATCCCCATCTACCGCAAACCCTGGCCCTGTCCTAAGTGGCCCCACACCGGCCGAGACGCCGACATTTTAGACCCTCACTGCGGCGGCACGGTATAGGCTGCGAATTGGAGAACCCCTGCCGCTGCTCTCTCCTGCTCCAAGCCGACCGCCAAGTTCCTAGGCCGAGAAAATTTAGTGAGGAAGACAATACCGCCTTGCCGCCCTGTACACTGGGTATGCTGCCTCATCCATCCTGTTCGGTGAAACCAATGGTGATTAGCTTAATATGGGCCTGCAGCATGAAGGTTCGGACGGGTTACTCCTATAGTCTTGCATTGCTTATAAGTACTTATAAGCAGCTTGGACGATGTGGACCCGTGGGTAATTATAAGCTCAAAATCTAACCCATATTTTCTTATGGGTAATTATAAGTAAATATAATAGTATTATAAATAATTTTTATAATTAAAAACCTTATATAATTAAGAAATATATATATAAAAATATAAATTAATTTTTATTTATTTTTATTATATATTTTTTTTTTTAATTTATTAATTATAATAATTAATTATTAAATATAAAAGATTTTTTAGGGTAATTATAAGTGTTAATAAATACCCATAAAAATCTACCAAGACTCTTATAAGCTGCTTAGTAAGACCCACGGGTACTTATAATCATCCATAAGCACTCAAAGATAGACTCTAGTTACTCCCCCGAGATAAGCTCAAGAGTAGCATTGTTCATATCAGGTGCCTTTTTAAATTCTGATTCTTTAGGGTCTAACTTGAGCCAGACCCTTGTCTTGCAACTACTAACCAAGCTGGCATAACCCTCCTGGCTTGCTTCAAGACACTGTCTATTTCCTTGTACACTTTCATACCTGACATCCTCTTGCTTCTTCATTCATCTCTCGCGAACCCTTTTCTCAAGATGGGAGGTCTTGGAGTCCAAGATGGGGATTACATCCTCATAACAGGCGCTGCCGGATTCATAGGACAAGGCCTCGCCACTGCCCTAGCAGCGTCCGAGCCTTCCACTCATCTAGTCCTCACGGACATGACCACGCCCTCTTCTCCGCCCCTTGCCAATACAACAGCTATCAAATCCGACCTCACCGATCCATCGACTATCACATCTCTCCTCCAGCCTCGCCGTTACAAAGCCGTATACCTCCTTCATGGCTTAATGTCCGGCGGTGCTGAGGCTAATCTCGAACTCGGCTGGAAGGTAAACTGGGACTCACACCGTGCCATACTTGACTTCCTTCGCTTGCACCACCCGGGCACGACTGTTGTCTTTCCCTCGAGCTTGGCTGTGTATGGGCCTTCCAATCCAGGAGAAGTTACGAGCGAGACAACAATACCACTTCCGCAGAGCAGCTACGGTGCGCAGAAGCTCATGGTCGAAACATACCTGGCTGATATGAGCAGACGAGGCCTCCTCGACGGTCGAGTAGTGAGACTCCCAACAATCATTGTACGCCCTGGAGCACCAAGCGCAGCAGCGAGCAGCTTCGCCAGCGGTATTGTACGAGAACCACTCCGCGGTGAAGAAGGTGTGCTGCCCGTTGGTCGTGGACTAGAGATGTGGGTTTGCAGCCCAGATACGGTCATCAAGAATCTAGCGCTTGTGAAGGATGTGGAAAGCCACAAGCTTGGAAAGAGCATAGTGATCAATCTGCCTGGTATCACAGTGACGGTTCAAGAGATTCTAGACGCACTGGAGAAGGTAGGTGGTGCTAGGGCGATGGCCATGGTAAAAGAGAAGAGAGATCCCAAGATTGAGGCTATAGTGGGAAGCTGGCCGGCAAGGTTCGATATCCGGAGGGCAGAAGCCCTTGGTATGTTTCCTGACGGAGGTTTGGAAGAGAATGTGAGGCGGTTTGCAGAGCGAGAGATGCTGGCCCAGGCCCACTTATGATCAATGTAAATATGAGAATGGCTAGATATGTTTAAAGAGATGTCGACTCGTTTTCTTATAAGTTCGCAGCGACAGGTAAAATCGTTTCGCATTATACGTGTCCCAATCCTAAATTCCTTGGCTGAAGAAGCTGAAACCGTCTTGGAGATGATGGGAGGCAGCTAGATTCATACCCGAGTCCATCAGGAAGTAAGGGTCCAGGCTGGCCATGGTATCATCCATACCGTTCATGAACCCCATATTGGTGTCGTCCATTATACCCTCCTGCTGGACCATTCTGTTGGCAGCATCACCGTTCATACCCTGCGTATCTGTCGGCAGTGCCGACTGCCATCCAACCGGAGCAATATCAGTCTGTTCACGATGCAGCATAGCTAGTATCCTGTCCAGGCCGCTGGGCATGAGGTAGGCCAAGTGCCATTTCCCTACGGGTGTGGTATGGTAGACATGTCTCAAACGCGAGATCAGACTGATTACGTAGCTCCTCTCCACCATCATATCACCGTGCATCGAGACCAGCCGGGCTAGGAACATGCATGCAAAGCCGATCATGGACTGCACGTACGACGGCAGCCCACATAATCCGGCCCGTACATCGTCATCAATGACGATCATTTCGATGATGGTAGTGGCCGCTGCTACAGCTTTGTGAGCACACTCGCTCAGCTGTGGCGGCACGGGAGAAGCACCCAGACCCCTGAAAGCCTGCGAGTACAGATATAGCTTTGCAAAGTTGCCGTGGAAGTGGAGGCCTTTTCGAGGGAAGGCGCCAAAGCCTTGCTGGTATTCTGGGAACTGCGGCGGCCAGTGGGCAACCCACTGATCGAGCTGCCGGGCGAAGCCTCTAATCTGGGTGAGGACGACGGAGGAGACAGAAGTTGGCATACCATTGCCGGTGCCAACACTACCGCCGGGTCGTTCTGAACCGAAGAGCTCGCGTATCTCTTGGACCATCATCAAGAGGCTCACCTGGCTTGCCAGTCGTTGGTCACCAGCTGTGGCCGACGGTCGGCGTACGAGGGCTTGCCACCCAGTGATGGCGGCATCTTGCCGCCCAGAGCACGGTCTCTCGTAGAGAGTAGATAGGTGTTGATCGCAGATGAAGATCAAATACCACACTCGTACAAAGTCTGCGGCGTCTTCGTCGTCCACTCCTTCTTTCCCCAGCTGGTTGTAGTGGCTCATAATGTCAAACTCTGTGGCCCGGCGTGTGGCGACACCTGATAACACCCACGAAGTGCCATTTCGCCAATATGAGGCAACACAAAGAGCGCGCAGATGGTCCCTGTCGATACGCCGCTCGAGTACCGAAGCAGCCACGAGTTTATCAAACTCTTCGCTGAGCATAGGGTATATAGTGTTGCTCCCAGCGTCATGCATAGCTGCCACGGTGAGCACAGCGGCTGTCAGGATGGGGCTACTGCGACGCATGGTTTGAAGATCGGAATACCTTGAGGCAGTGACCCCGTACATATAGTTATCCAGCCGGTCCATGTACAGTCTGAAAAGCCTTTCCGCTTCATCCAGAGTCAGCTTGCCGCGTGAGATGAGGTCCTGGGGTTGCAAAGGACCATTGCCAGAACGGGAATGTTGGCTCCGGTTATGGTACGACTGAGACTGCGTGGGAGACTCGTCGGACGCAGCTGGGGATCGCAAAGAACTGAGCTTGGTGAGATGGTACATGGATCGAATAGGCACCGTGGAAAGGTCGCCATCGTCTTTGGGGGAGAGGCGAGGCGAGTTATCGCATGATGGCCCGTTAGCTTGGGCTGCTTCTGGCTCGCGGTCGTTGTTGACCTCCTCTGTCTGCTGGGATTCCATGGGCACCGTCTGGCCAGCATTCGGAGAGTGAGCCGTGACAAAGCGACCAATCTGGAGAGGAGCCATGGACGGGAGACCAAGCTGGCCCAGCACCGTTTCGACGGTGCTATGGACAGTCTCGAGATCTTGGAGGACGGCGTCGAGGAATGGCAGCCTATTCTCATCGGCGAGGGGTCTCATTCCTCGGTTGTTGACGACACAGGAAAGCTTCTTTCTCTGACATCTTCGACACGGCGCTGAGCCATTGTCCATCAAGCATTTGATCTAATGGTAATCAGCGAATGTTGAGGGCAATGGGCAGATAGGGGGTTTTACCTTTTGCCTCCGACAAGCAATGCAGGCCTTGGATCGGCGATAGAAACCGAAGACGTCTTGTTGTGTTTGGGAAGCATTGTGCTGGCCATTGGTGTCATTGCTGTTTCCATTGCCATGGGCAATACTGTCATTGCCGTTGCCATTAGTATAGCCATGGTGGGAGTCTGAAGCGGTTGAATTCTCCGTCAGATGGTTTGTTGCAGTAGCCGTGGAAGAAGTCGCAGCGGTTTCCGGCGGCGCAGGCGCTGTGGTCTGCTGTCCCGCGCCGCCATTGTAGTGGCCTGAGGCACGCCGCTGCATACTGGGCTTCTCTTCTAGGTACCTACTAGTAGATACCTTAGGTAGGGCCTGAAGCTACAAATTCAATTCTTCAACAGCTTGTTGCGACACGCCAGCAGGATCGAATTGAAGTTTTAGCTTGTCCAAGTCAAAGCAATGATCTTGAGCTTGAAGCAGGTCGGGGTCACCAGGTCTGACTAGCCGGGGGCCCAGAAGTCGGGGTCCGTAATCAGGGTCAGCGTTTTATCGCTACCTTAGCGCTATTAGTGCGCTGTAGTCTTTGGGCTTAAGGGCCTAGAGATGGTGCCCTTGGTGGAGCGCCACGCGGTTGCCCCCGCTAAAAATGCCCCCCGCAAACCTGAATTAGTGCTACTACCTTAGGGTATCTAGACTGCCTGAGTCACTAGAATTCATGAGGAGTAATAATGCTGGATTGATTCTATCTAATTCTTTCTTCTACATGAAGCATCTCACCAAGAGACGCCTCTCTATTTGGCAATGGCCTCGCGGCCCGGCATTGTCTTCTCAATCTCTTCCAGCTGTCCCAGCGTCTCCAAAGCCCACTTCTTCATACCATCCCCCAATGGCAGGTGAGGCTTGCGCATGATGAATCCTCTCTCATCAAGCCCCAGCTGCTTGCCAATATAATACCAAGCGCCATATTTCGTACAGTTCAGACTCTTCTTACATGCCCACTCGGCTAGCGAGATCTTCTCCTGCAGCTCATTTGCTTCTTCTAAGCGTCCAGCCTTCCAGTAGTCATATAACCGTGCTGTCGACTTGGGGAACACGTTACCCATACCAACGACACATCCAGACGCACCGAGTGTGAGCGAGGGAACCAGGTAGTCCGCGCTTCCTCCGAAGACGGCCATATGCTGAGGTCCGTACTTGGCTGTCACTCTAATCTGTTTTCCAACTTGTCCGCAGGTGAGCTTGGCCGCGACAATGTTCGGGTGGTCGGCTAAGGCGACGAGTTGATCCGAGTCTATGTCAACTCCGGAAACGACGCCGGGATACTGTTGACAAAGCGTTAGGCCCCGTTGGTTTCTGCCAGTTCGAGGAGGTAACTCACGTTGTAAATGATGATGGGGATAGGACTGGTGTCAGCCACATCACGATAATATCCGAGCAACACATCAGACGATATCGCCTTCGCCCAGTAGCTCGGCGGTAATAGCAGCGCCCATCCAGCCCCAGCATCCGCAGCCACTTTAGCATTTTGGATAGTCTCAGCGGTACTTTGCGCACTGATACCGGCCACTAGAGGATAGTCAGGTATCCCCAAGTCCGTGGCTGCTCGCCTGGCCATCTTCACGATGCTTCCTTTTTCCTCCGAGCTCAAGAGAGCCAGCTCTCCATTGGTACCACCATAGACTAACCCGTGGCAACCTGCGTTGATCAGGTACTAGCAATGCTTGTACATAGCATCGAGATTGATGCCTTGCGCGGGGGTGTCATCGTAGATGGTAATAACGGGCGTGTAAACCCCCGGTGGGAGAGGCTTCGCCTTCGGAGTATTGATCTTGTTCGACACCATGATTATGATGTTTATGGCTGGTCTTCTAAGTCACGCTCAACTCAATGAGTCAATACACAACAATAAATGGGTTAATATCACATGATATATTCGGCTTCACTGTATCAATTCGATAGCCATAACGGCCGCTTCAATCTATAGGAAGAATGTTTCCGGCCTGCGGTGTCATTCACCTCCGCACAATTGCTAATCGCGGGGCCGATCCGACCGGATGCGAACCCATCGGCTACCTGGCTCGTGTCTCTCTCCCCCGCTCAAGAGAGAGCTACCTCTCCACACCGGCCGAGATGCCGACTCACGACCCTGGTGCCAAGGGTCTCGTGGTGGTCCACTTTTGTGGTTGTCTTGACTGACCTCCATGGGTCCAGTGTTGATTGAGCCGAAGGCGGAGTTAAGTTGGAGACGATTGTGTAGCCGAGTAGCGACTTTCTCGAGTGCTCCTAAAATGACCACGACTTCTAAGCTCAGTCTATAATCATACAGGGATAGAAAAGACCTGTTATCTTCCCATAGAACAAAGAAAGCCTTATTCCTCAGTTACTATGGCTTCGCAACCTTCCAAGCCGCGGGTTCTCCGCATTGGTGAGGATATCAAGTACAACCATGATTTCTACCAAAATGAGTTTCTGAAAAGATTCGATGTAGTCGCTAACGAAGAACCAGATCGCGAGTCTTTTATTAAAGCACTCAAAGAGAACGAGTCAGTACGGTTCCAATCTTTTTACTTACACGCCAGGGAGAAAAGGCCGGGGTACTAACAAATTCTTCTTCAAGGTATGGTAACTTCTCTGCCATCTACCGGCCACATTTTCAGACCGGCGGCGAGATGGGGCAATGGGACGAGAAACTGATCAGTCTTCTTCCTTCTTCCGTTCGCATCTTCGCGTCCGCAGGAGCCGGGTTCAACTGGGCCGACACCGAAATTCTTGGGAAAAGGGGCATTTGGTACGCCAATGGTGCTGGAGCCTCAGATGAAGCTGTCTCTGACATGGCCCTGTGGATGGTCATTTCTGTGTTTCGAAACTTCTGGAGGTCACAACGGGCTGCTCGCACTTGCGACCCAGAAGCCTTTACTGCGATACACAAGCTCGTAGGAGGCATCTCATGGAACCCAAGAGGTCATATCCTTGGTATTGTTGGCTTGGGAAACATATCAAAACAGTTAGCCCGCAAAGTCTCCTTGGCTCTGGGCATGGAGATTCATTACTATGACTTAGTTCGCTCACCAGAAATCGAAAAGGAGCTAGGAGCAACGTTTCACGACACGCTGCATGGGCTGTTGGGTGTTTCTGTCTGTGTTAGTTTACACACACCCCTGAATAAGCACACCCAGGACCTTATCAACACAGAAGCCCTTGCAGCTATGAAAGACGGCGCTAGATTGATCAACACCGCCCGAGGACCTATTGTTAATGAAGAGGCCTTGATACAAGCACTTAATAGTGGAAAGCTATCCGGTGCTGGATTAGATGTCCATTACAATGAGCCGCAAGTGTCGAAAGAGTTAGCGGCTATGGATAATGTGGTCTTGACTACTCATAACCGAGGTGCTGCCCTCACCACAAGAGTCAACTTTGAACTGAACGCGATGAAGAATATTCTTCAAGTGGTAGGTGACGATGGGGGTTACAACGCAGAGCCGATCACTCCAGTCAACAAGGCTTATTTCAAAGCTGCGGTGTAGCCCACCTCTACATCCTTATCACCAAATATTAATACTTAAGGAGTGGCGCATTCATACATTAGAATACCAGATGTAGTAGTAGATTTTAGGGCTAAATTCTCTCTTCGCAAGTTACCGAGACTTGAGTTCCTAAAATAGAAGAACAAATCACAACGTTATTCATTAAGGTCCGAGCGAGGCGTTTGTGATCGCTATAATCTCCACTAAGCTTCTCAATCACCGATATAGTCGTACTTTCTCTATGGTCTTTAAGAAAAGATAAGCCTTAAGGGTTCGTTTAATTACGAAAAGAAAACTTACATTGGAAAAAACACACACGTTGTTACAGTCTGTTATAGGGAGGGTGGTTCTCTAGTTAATTACTATTCTAGGGACTGTATTGTATTTATCTAAAAACTACTGTATTCACTCTTTAGATTAGCCACCCAGCCACTCTGAACATATCTTAGCGTTTCACATCCATTACATGAAAAAGTTTAACTACGCCTCGTTATCAATATTGTGCCCATCACGGTGCGTTCCTCGAGGTCACGCATATAAAAGGGAGCCAGCAGTGGCCAGCAGTCGGCCAAGATCTCTTCCACCCCCACCCACACACAACGCAGGTCCTAGAGTTCGAGCCATACCTCATCGCATTCTTCTCAATCTACACCAACTCCGATCATTAGCACTCAACCTACTGCAAGCATAGTTAGAGATGGCTAGAGACAGAACTTCCTGGGATTGCCTACCCCCCGAGATTCAGATCGAGATCCTTCGTCTCCTGCCAATTCTCGGCGGGAGGTGCAGTCAGCTTGTGACCGTTTGCCGAGTTTGGCAATCAATCATCGAGCCGCTCAACTTTGCTGAGATTAGCCTGACGGTACCGCGCCTCACAGATCTCAACTCTCAAGCTATTCTGTTCCGAAGGAGAGACCAGATTCGCCATATCTGGTTTCGAGTGGAACTGAAGCCGTACGATTGCACACAATGTGCTAATACTGACCAAGACCGTTGGGGCTTAGACAATATCGACAACCAATTTATCGCGGATGCGTTTGAAAGCTTGTTCACGACACTCAGCGCATGGGAGCCTCGCGGTGACTTGGTCCTGGATATCAGTGTCTACTCGCCTAGTGACAACAAGCACTGGTTCAAGTACCTAAGCTTCTGCTCAGACACTGACTTACGCCAGTGCCCGTCTCGGCATGAACACGAACAAGGAACCATTATGATGAATGACCCGGCTCATGGCTGGGTTGCCGGACAGCAAGTCCTCGCCCCTGATGAACACGCTACCGAATTTATATTTAATGAGATCATGGCAGAGGGGCCTTTCGACGACGAGGAACCCGAGATGCAGTGGTGGCGAGGTCTCCCCTTCGTACCCGTTGTCGGGGTCGTGCTCCTTCGCCAGCAGACCCGCCGACGATGGAAGCCGGTTGCGCTCGCCAACATGCTCACGCGGTTTCCAAACATGAAGGAACTTTGTTACGAACCCTGGAGAGAGTGGACTGGAATTGAGATGCAAACCGATAAACGTAAGTGCTTGCTTGATCCCTGACAATTTACTTAACACAGCTACTGACCAACCGGAATACAGGCAACCAGACGCTGATCGAATCCTTTCCATCGACGAAACTGTCCAAGCTAACGATATTCGAGAACTTCAACGAGGAATACCCAAAAAGATATTCCGATTGCCCCGCTATCAGGGTGCCGAACCCGGCCGTGAGCCGGAAACTTGCCAACGCCAGCCTCCACCTCATGACGCTATCCGCCTCTTTCATGATCGATGCCAGTCACTTCTTCACAGCGCGTCAAGATTCATGGACGTGGGATAAACTCACTTCGCTGGCGCTGACTTCGAGGGTCCTCACTAACGATGCAGATTCCTTGGATATCAACAACATGCTTCGAGATGCCGCTGCCGCAGCGCTCAAGATGCCGAGGCTTGACACGATGGAGCTATGGAACGGCAGAAGGGGTCTGGCAATGCTCTTTCGCTACCAGAGGGGTCGAGATAGGCAGCCAGCCATCATCACCGTACGGGGGACGTCGGAGCTTGCTCTAGGGACTGCGGTTACGCAAGCTTGGGATGTGGTCGCTCACCATCATTGCCATAGCAAGGTCGTCGTACAAACCTCTTCGATCAGTCCAGATGGGATTCGATGCCACGGTGATGCGATTCGCCAGCTGGGGCTTTCGACCGAGGTCGTTAGGCCTGTCTCGCTGCGGCAAATCCTTGACGAACGTGGATTTCAAGCATAAAATCATCGCTATCGCCACCGCCGCTATCATCATTATCATCAAAGGAAAATATTCGTGACCAAGATTGAGAAGGGGCGGAGTTTGTCAGAGTGGAGGCCCAGGCCCTAAGTCTACTCTGTCTTGGAGTGCATTTTTGGCTACCAACTGGAAGCGAAAATCACCCATGTAGTCCGGCTATGCGCCTCACTTACCACGAAACTGGGCAGCCGGGCACGTTCAGATGAATCAAGGCTCGTCGGGATATCAGACCACTATGCGATCTTCTCCGTCTGCCCCGGCTGTTCCAGCCGATCCCCTTCCCTAGGCCTGCAATCCTCAGGTGTTCCATAGCCTTGCTGTGGATCTGGCGCTGCCCGGCAAGATGTCTAGCAGCGTTCCATCTCAAATATTAACTACAGGGACAGGGACAAGCGGAGGAAAAGGAAAATAAAAATCGAGATAGATTAAGCCGAGAAATTTGGTGGGTATGCAATTTACTGCTATTCGTTCATCGCGACCATGTTTCAATGGTAAGGAAACATCGTCTGCGCGGTGAAATTGCCAGGCCTCTTGAGCTGGGTCTATTCCGAGCGCGGTCCAGTATGCGATCGCACTGGTCATAATAATGAGCCTCAGGCCCTCAGTAGTGACACTGCAAGCATTGACTAGATAGAGATCCAAGAAATCAGGGAGACGGTAAGGCCGGGCTGCGTACCCGATCAATGCGGCTTGGTCATCCGGTTTCTAATATTTCCAAGGCAAACCAAGGAAACCGTCTAGTGCCAACACGAAGGGGCGCAGAACAAAGAGATCGGCTCTTCTAAAATAGCATGTTCTCCCTCGCATTCTGGACGAATTCTTGAATACGATTGCAACATTCCCATCCACATGGCACGTACGTCCCATCTTGTCGGGGATAACGAAAATAGACCTTTAGTGTTCATCCTTTTTGTTCTCGTCGTTTAGCCATCTTTTTCTCGTGTTCAGCTACTCCGTTGGCTGTTTCATATCGTAGCGTTTCGGGGTCATCATGGCCTTCCTAGGAAGGTTTAGTCGCGTGGTGTTTCATCCCAACCAAGTTTGACTCAAACACAAACAGCGCCCCCTCTCTTTCTCCTCATTGTTTCTCCCTGCCCGAAGGCCCGATGGGACTTTTGGGCCAGCTGTTTATAGCCCGGGACGTGTTGGGAGGGACCTGTCACGTGTCTTAGTCATGGGCATTGTCCCGGGTACAAAGGGGATGATATCACGAGATAAATTGGACAGACCAAGCCTCCATACAATAACAAATTGAGACCCATGATTACGCTACGTTCTTTAGACGAGCAGTCCTGTTCCATTGTCGAAAGCTTACAGTCGGCGAATATAACAATCGACATCTATCCCATGGTTGAACTTTAATTTATTAAGCATCAATTATAATTTAGTGACATGCATGCTCCCGTGTTGTGTCGCATCAATTCGTAACAGATCCTAATAATATGTAATGACTTGGCGACGGCTACCATTCCCGTGTTGCGTGCGCCAAGCGAGCGGCGCTGCTAGCGAATGCAACCCGGTGTCTCGACAATGACAGCATCGTCATCCGCCAGCCTTACTACCAGAGAGTCACCTGGGCATGTTAGCGAAATTGGGATACGAGATTGGGAGAGGCTTCGTGTATAGGCGTCGATCATTAATGAATGGAGGCAGAGACATTCAGGGGTGCTAAGAGGGGCAGGCCGGGTTCTTTAGCTGCTGGACAGAGTAAGAATCTACAAAAGGACAATACGGGGAGATAGGCCAATCATGGTCGCATTTAGGTAGGCCAGCCCTTTTGACTGCCGGGCTTGGATGACCGAGGAGGCGTTTGGCTGATCGCTGGCCCGGCGACTCTCTTTGTGCAGGCGACCTGCCCCGAAGACCTGCAAGATGTGCGGAGCTTTTAGAAAGTCTCCAGGGCATTTCTAGGCGATTCCGGGGGTGTTTAGGTGTGTTCAGGTACCAGCTGCTGTACTCGTTGGCTCGTGTCTATGCTGTAATGTGGCCAATGGCCATGGCCAACACAGGCGATCAGGGGTCCCTTGCACCTCCAGCCTCATCCAATGACATGTCCCAGGCTGGGGTTCAGCGCTTTAATAGGCAGTAGGCGGTGATCCTGGGGTATTCTAGCACAAGTTCTTAGAAGCTAAGAGTTGCACTGACTCTGGTACGTTACATGGGGCTTTCCCTGGGACTTCCCTGAGACTTCCCGGGGGGGCAGCAGTAAAGCCGACCAACCATGGCGTTTCAAGTGCCGCTGTTTCAAGCAGCCAACCTGCTCGATTTGTACAAACTGCAAGGGTGGCAAACGTCAGTGTTTGTCCAGGGGTCTCCTCTTCAATACGATGGACTTACGTAGCTTCGCTGGGTGGACTGAACAAGTTGCGCTAAGGACGGATCATCAATGCGTTTTCTGCCCACCTGCTTGATGCAGGCACCGTTGTGGAGAGCCGTCTCGGCTGCCTGTCAAGGCATATTAGCTCTGTTGTTCCCTACTGGATGGATGCATAGCAACGCATGGAAGGCATGGCATGAGGATTAAAGATAAATGGTACCCGATCCCGCACCCTCCTTTGCCGTTGTATTTCTCCGTTCTTTGGTCTGAAGATAGTATTCCCTTCTGTCAAGACTAGAAAGCCTAAGCAATCGTTAATCTTTAACTCCCGATAAGCCACACCTTCGCTTACACCCAACCTACCTCGCCTTGTCCATCATGGCTCCTCTTCGCTCCGTCCTCCTCCCGGCCATGGCCGCCGTGGCTGCTGTCAAGGCCCAGAACATCGACAGCTACGTCCCCGGCTGCGCCCCCGACTGCATCCAGGATGCTGTCGAGAACCACTCCACTTGCGAGATTGACGACAGCGAGTGTCTCTGCCGTGACATCTACTCGCTTAAGAGGCACGCCGAGAAGTGCCTTGAGTCTGGCTGCGACGATGCCCAGTACGGTATGTATACATTACATTTCATGTCTACGAAACAGTCTACTAACACTACCCAGGCGAGGCCATGAGCGGTTTCGACGAGTTCTGCAAGGACGTCGAGGACGGCGGTGGTGACGATGGTGGTGATGATGGTGACGATGGCGACGACGGCGAAACCCCTGAGCCCACCAGCGACTACCCTGAGCCTGAGCCTGAGCCCACTAGCGACTACCCCGAGCCGGAGCCGGAGCCCACTACCAGCGACTACCCCGAGCCCACCGAGCCCTCGGAGCCTACCTCTAAGGACCCGAAGGAGACCGACACTGGCTTCATGTCCATCCCCGAGGGTCCCACCAGGCCCGAGCCCACTGACGAGCCTGGTGAGCCTGAAGAGCCTGGTGAGCCCGAGTCCAGCGCCCAGACCGCTGACCCCGAGCCTACCATTCCTCCTCCCGACAACACCACTCCCACTCCTTCGCCCACGCCTACTACCACCGGTGGAGGTGGCGGCGGCGGCGGCGGCGGTGGTGACGACGGTGGTGATGGCGGCGATGGTGGTGGTGACGGCGGTGACGGCGGCGACGATGGTGGTGATGGTGGTGATGGCGACGGCGGCCAGGAACCTCCTTCTGCCGCTGCCGGTCTGGCCACTAGCTTCACCATGCTCATCGGTTCCTTCATGGCCGCTGCCTACTTGGTCTTGTAAACGACGAGATAAGGCATGCCAGGGAAGTAAAGGGGGAGAGTGTACTATGATGCGACTTTTGAAGTAATATCATAGATGACTACGAGTGGAAGTTTAGTACTATACCAAAGTGTACATACACAGTACGGCCGTAAAGAAATGATACCTCAGGGCAACGAAATTAGGAATATGGATAAAGGTAGTTTAGGTACCTTGAAATTGACAAGGAATATTACATCTAATCATCAAGTGCGCTGTGAAGGTGAAATGCTACTATCAGTTTCAACTTGACGCGCCTCCCCAGCGAATCCAATCTCTCAAAATTTCTTACTTGAGAGAGATTCAATGAGTGCAAAAGACAAACACCTTGGAAAAGTGAATGGCCGATTCCCGATTTAACACCTACCAAAAGAAAAAAAAAAGTCGGCGTTTTTCTTACTCAGAAAGGGGTCCTGCGTAGATCGTCACCAACTTCGGTTGAGGCGGGTGCAACACTATGGACTCTCTCAATGCAACACTGTAATATACAAACAACAAGCGCCAAGATCGCCTCTTCCGGGGAAAGCCTGTCAAGCTGTCGCATGGCGTCATGGCAATTCGCCAGCTCATAATACATCGTACTGCCTGGTCGTGTTAGTCATGAATAGACAATTACGGTCGGTCCGTCGGGACCCAGCAAGGGCTCATCGTAACCGATTTGTTCAAAGGCGGGAAACCCTTGCTATTGTCATACTGAAAAGATCATGAACATTTGCGGGGAGCTCAATAACAGCGGTGATCCTCATGGTCGGTAATATGCTCATTCCTCTTGTGATAAATATTTACATGTACATTACCATTTATGATTTCCAAAGTAAATCTCTATCATGATTTCGTCACAAATTCCTCTCAAGACCTAGAAAATTGTAGAAAGCTTCCAAAGTAGATAAGACACCTTTCACTTCTCGGTCTTATTAAGGATTACTCACTTTCAATCATTGCATAAGACAAGTTATCTATCTAGAGTTTATAGTATCAAGGTCCAGGGTGAGCAATTTAGGCACAGGAGCCGAACTACCTAAGGTACCTTGAGCAACATCACGGCGTAATCGGCTACCGTGAATTCCAGTACCTAAGTTATTTATGATAAGATCAGGAGCAATTGAAAAGATATGAATCGGGAGAGTGTAATTATTAAAGTGCCATAATTGTTTAAGGATCAATGAAGATCCACCATTAAGACTACCAGCGGGAGTTATCACGTGACCGCGAATAACCTCAAATCGAATTCGACAAACGCGCCAACGTCTTCACCAAGACCACGACTCCACCCCTCACCAGCGCCATTGCCCGGCCATATACTCCGAAAATGGCTTAAACCGCACAGTCAATCTATCGCGCGGACGCCATACACATAACTTGGCATCCTCAACCCGGCGACAATGCGACCACGAATCCAATGGGCTCGCCCTCGTGAGCTCCGACGGCTCGCTCATCCCCCGATAACGTCGCGATGCTTTTCATCCGCTGCTGGGGGCTTTCAAGCTCCTCGGCCGCCGACCGTGGCTGTTTTACATGGAGGCAGCGGTGATGGCGGTTTCTTTCTCTCCAATCGCCTTTTCCAGCGATCTTCCTGTCTAGACTCTATCGTCCGAGATGCGCCATCCCGTCTAACATCAACGGCTTCTACCGCATCATCACTAACACCCTCACAATCGATCCCCGATGAACTTCCTCCCCATCGTCGACGACAAGCCCGCAAACAACAACAAGAGCAACAATCTTCCAACCCGGACCAACCTCTTCCTCCCGATGCCTCCTCCATCCTCTCCGCCCACGCCGCCTCACAACCAAACCGCTCCCTCCGACGAACCCTCTCCTCTATGCTCGCCCTCTCCAAACCCCGCCTCTCCGTCCTCGTCACCCTCTCCGCCATGGCTCCTTACGCTCTCTACCCGGTCCCCGAAATGCTTACTCCAAGCATGACCGAGACGCCTTCCCTCAGCCCTCTCACCTTACTCTTCCTCACATCCGGCACAGCCCTGTGCATCGCTAGCGCCAATGCGCTCAATATGCTCTACGAACAATCTACCGACGCAAAGATGTCACGTACGCGAAATCGACCTCTCGTGCGCAACCTGCTCTCCCGCCGCGCTGCTGTGCTCTTCGCCCTGCTAGCCGGTGCTACCGGTGTAGGTGCTCTCTTTTTCGGAGTCAACCCTACCGTCTCTGGTCTTGGTTTCGCCAATATCGTCCTCTACGCAGGCGTGTACACCCCTCTCAAGGCCGTGACGGCTTTCAACACCTGGATCGGCGCCGTTGTGGGTGGCATCCCTCCGCTTATGGGCTGGGCTGCTGCCGCAGGAGAGACAGCTACTCGCGACGGATCCTGGCGCGAGCTTCTACTGGCTAGTGACGGGTCCTCCATTGGCGGGTGGCTCATGGCGGGCTTGCTGTTCTCGTGGCAGTTCCCGCACTTCATGTCCCTAAGCTGGACTATTCGTGAGGAGTATAAGGCTGCAGGGCTACGAATGCTAGCATGGACAAATCCCGCGCGGAACGCCCGTGTTGCACTACGTTACAGTCTAGCCTTCCTACCTCTATGTCTAGCCCTCTGCGCGGCGGGCGTCACATCCTGGGGGTTCGCAGTCACGAGCTTGCCCATTAATGCGTGGCTCGCGCGAGAAGCCGTACGCTTTTGGAAGAAAGAAGGCCACGGCGGAAGTGCACGCTCGTTATTCTGGGCAAGTGTGTGGCATTTACCCGCCGTGATGATTCTTGCGACGTTGCACAAGAAGGGGATGTGGACACGAGCATGGCGGAGTGTGTTTGGCGATGACGAGGGAGAGTGGGAAGATGAAGAGTTGGAGGAGATGGCGAGTATGACGGCAGAGAGAGTGGCCCAGAAGACGGTTAGCACGAAGCCGTGAGTGGGGGGAAAGTGGTGAAGTCTCACCTTATGCTACATTTATTTGTTACGAAGTTTTTTGTGTATTAGTATATCCTCGATGAGGCTCCTACATGCACCTTGCGTCTTAACACCACGAGGTGCACCTACTGTTGTACGATATTAGACCTAGATAGGAGGGAATTGTAAGAAGCACCAACATCGATCATGTGTTAGACATCAAAGGACATGCCTACTCAAATCACTGACGACCATGATGGAAAGAAGCTTTGAAACAATGCCATTCTTTTGAATTAAAAGCATCCATGCAGAAAATCAGAATGCGCCAGTTCGCCTCCTCTATACTTGAATAATGTACAGGGTGTCAATGCCTGATCCATCTCCCCAACCATCCCAAAAAGCCAAAGCCAAGAAAATGCAAAACGAAGAGATCTAAGAGGATAAGAAAAAAAGAGAGAGTAACTCAGATCAAATCAACGTCATTACGCATGCTAAACTCTGCAAGCTCCTCTAACTCTTTTGTCCTTCCCCTGACCTTGAAGATAATGACCGGGGACAGCTTCCTGGTCTGCTTAAGATTCCAAGAATGACTGTGAAATAGCAAAACGAAAAGATGTGCAATGCCAAAGTAAACGCCGAAGACCAAATGTCCATGCCGCCTGAAGGATCCATACCAAACCCTGACGTCAAAGAACGTTGTTGAGAAAAGGAAAGTGCTTTAGAGACCACCACCGCGGCCGGGTCGATTGATAATGGCCCCAATACCCATGTCAGCGCTCGGGAGACGTTGAGTGCGCATATACGGAGGGCTGCCGTCGCTCGAGCTCCCCGGTCCAACGTAGGCTTGACCAGCACTGTTCGTAGAACTCACACTCGAAGAGTACCGATGGTGCGCAGGCGGGCCATGATACCCCCCACCGCTAGGAGGTAAATCATACGCACTGAGATAAGGTCCGCCGCCGAGCGCCTGCATATGCGCATTAGGATGATGAGACCGAAGCGAAGAATGCTGATGATGATGATGATGATGATGAGGATAATCTTGAGGATGGTGGTGAGGGTGGTGGTAGTAGCCCGCGGAGGCGTCGCTCGAGGAGGCCGAGTTGGAGCTGCCCGAGGAGCTGGGGTCGGGACTACTGTAGGATGCGTCTAGTTCATCAACAGAGGTCAGGCCGATGCCGGAAATGCCGCCGCCGTCGTCGTCATACCCTGTGAGAGGCCCTCCGGCGGCGCTCTGGCTCTGAAGGCGCTCGTGGCGCGAGGCGGCGCGTGCTGCGCTTTGCAAGTTCTTGAGACCGTTGGACATGCACTGTTATACGAGTTAGCATGCTTCAGTTCATATGATTTTTTGTATATGTGTGGGGGATAAAAGGGGATAGGGGGAAGAGTCGGGACTGGTTACCTTTTGTTCAACAATGTTCCACTTCTCGCCAGTGCGTGCAGCCAGGCCACTCCAGATTTCCTTGCGCATGTTCATGTACTCCTGGGCAAGTTTCTGGAGCTTGCGGTTGTCCCAGTCATCAGCCTCACGTCGCTCCGCCAGTCTTTCATGGCGCTTGCGGCAGGCATTGGGGGTCTTGTTGGGGAAGTGCTGGTCTCGAATCTTGCTCCAGTTGTCGCCGGCCGTACGAGCAGCCAGAAGCGTCTGGTCATCGCGAATCGTCCAAGCTCCCGAACTCGGGCGGTGAGAGTGAGGTAGCTCGACGCTAGGTGCGGCCGTTGGGTAGCTGTCGAAGGATGTCGTTGGGAGCTGCTGCTGGGGAGCAAGCTGCATAGAGGGCGGTGCAGAAGAAGGAGGCATGGTGTAGTAGGTGTCTGGGGCCATGGGCATCCTAGGCTGAGGGTACATAGGAGAAGAGACCGGTGGGAAAGCCAGCTGCTGCTGAGCGTAGGGGTTTTGAGGCCCAGCTCCGGCTCGGGTCTGTCGAGTCATGGTGGTGGAGTAATGAAGATAGAGTAGTAGTAAAAAGGGGGTTGGGTATCTCTGTGAAACGAAAAGGAGATAAGGTGTTTGGAAAGACGCCAGCCAGCGGCCCGTTCCAAGTTTCAGACGTGAAGTACGAAATAGAAAAGATTAATAACTAAGGGCAAGGATAGTGGAAGGGCTGGTCCAATAGAGGGCCAGATGCGGTCTGCCGAAGCGGTCTTTTCGAATCAACAAGAAAGATATAATGAAAACCGAGACGACGATGACAAGGGAGATTTGGAAGTTTCGATAACCGAAAAAGGGAAACACGACGGTAAGGAAAAATACGACGTAAGGAAATTGAGACAGAGGAAAAATAGGAAAAGGAAAAAAAGAGAAAACTCGAGGTTACTGGCTCTCGAGCAAAGGTGAAGTTCTTGGAGAAGGAAAGCAAAACAAAAAAAAGAAGGCCGCCAAAAGACAGGACATGGAGCTTGCTTTAAAGATGGAGGCCCATGGCAGCAACCGGCGAGGAGAAGACGAAAGCCAATACAGGCGTTGGTCGTCGGAAGGCTGAAACAGAGCTTGTAGACGGAATAGGAAGTGAAACGGGACTCGTGTGTCTGGAGAGTCGACTTTCTGGGAAATGGAGTCACGATATTGGCCAGCGGGGAGGTTTCGTTTGGAATGTGGGCGGCTAGGTGAAGCTGGGAAGACGGCGCGTAGGGACTAATTACAGACGGAAGAGGTAGATCAGGGACCGCTGGAGGGGGCAAGCAGGCTGAAGAGAGAGAGAGAGGGTCCGAGTTGATGGGCAAAGGGTGCAGTGGGCGGCTAGATAACAAGCGAAGCGCCTTTGAGCCGCGCGAGAAACTTTTTTTAAGATGATTCCCATTGCAGAAGAGTATCTGTATAACGCGTCGATCAGATCCAGATCCACGGGCATGTCCCTTGTCCAAGTGGGCGTCGGAGGAGCCTATCGATACACCGAGAGTTGGGACCAGGTACCATAACAAGCGCAAGCAACGGTCCACATGACATCAAGGCAGCGCTACAAGAGATCTGTAAAGGCGTCAGCGGACGAATAAAGACATGCAGACGGAAAGGAAATGAAGGGCAGCCGCATTGCATTGCATGCCCGCCATCGGAGAGGAAGCGCCCAGCAGCGTCCATGTCAATAAGGTCCCGCGGTGGCATCCGGCGATGTATCTATCTGCAGCACGCATGGACGGGTTCCTTGCAGAAACCGATAGCTGCTGATCCTCGATGCGCCATGCAATGAGGGATCATCATCAATCTCCCAGCATTGTTACCGTCAGCAGAGTACGCAGTAGCAATATCAGTACTACTGAAGATGCGGTTACAAGATGCGGTTACAAGATGCGGTTACAATAGTGGACGATGGGAGATGAGGTTGATTTATGTGGGGGTCAGTACAAGAGCGGATTGGCTGAGCCGCCCCGACGGAGGCGCGCGTTTAGAACAATATGTACGTACCCGCTCCCAGTCCTCTACGCTTAGCCTATCGTGGACTAGCGCATCTATTTCCAGCCAGCCAGACGCACGTCAACGCCGCGAGTAGATCGCCCGCCCAGAACAACATCGTGGGAAGGTACCACATTTGCCTTTTATTGCACTTTCCCTCCTGGCGGCTGCGCAGCGCTTGCAGATTTTTCAAGCGGATCATGAGACATTGAAATGTTTCAAGGTTATGCTTGATCCTGCCGGATGGTTCGTTGTCGATGGTCTAGCTACCACTGCCGGTCACGTGATAAGTGCAAGTCCCGGCGCTACGGACGCGGGAGGTAAGGGACCAACAGAACCAAGATAACCAACATAGCATTATGACGGATCTCTAGTATAAATGCTCTGCTGTGTTGGCCATGTTGATGACCTCAATTCTGTTTAGATTGTCGCGCGTCAAATCTGCTGCTTCACGCGCGTCTTCTATCGCTTCTCTCGACTTGAGCCCACATTTTACCCGCCGACCCCTCATCCTTGACTTGACTGCTTGCACTGAATCAACGGAGCCTTGGTCCGCTTCTCCTACTTATAGTCAAATTACTCACTCTCAATGCTGGCATAATCTCTCTTCCATTCCATCTCTTCGCTTCGGTTAGAAGTCAGAGCACGATCCTGGTCTTGGGCGTTGATTGGTGGAAATAGACAATCGGTCCGGCTGGATTCTCACCTTAGCCTGAGCCTTACCCTGCACCACGTCTAATACGTGTTGTCAACCATTTCTGCCAACAGTTCGCGATGTGCTTAGTATGGTGAACGTGTATTTCCGATCAGAAACCTGATAGTTGGATTCTCGCATCCGAAAACACTGTGTTTGGCCCTTAAGTGCTGCTTTTGTACCATTTTCAAGGTTGTATTTTCGAAGTAAGTGGAGGGTGACATCCGAGATTCAATACAAACTTACAGGTAAAGATGGGCGAACTACTACTAACTGTTTACTACTCGTATGACACAACAAGCCAGACCTCAAAAGTCTCCATTCCATCATTTCCAATAGTCAAAATATTTTCCACTTCCATTAATCATCATCATTCCACACTACAGCCTCGCCCGGTCCGGACCTCCTCCAGATCGTGAGCATAAGCAGCCCTGATTGGAGCGCATACAAGCGCATACAAACTCTCCCCAATAGCGCAGACCCATCCCCGTACTTATAGAAAAACAACCAGGATCAACACGCGAACAAGGGCCCCAACACCCGTACGAATCACCCCCACATACTCTATTCTGAATCTTTCCCGTGCGGAGAAAAGCCCTTTCCCCCCCAGCCTTCGGGGCATTGGTCCCCCCCGGGGAAAGCTCAGCAACCTAGTATAGTACGACAATGGGGGAATTACAGCCGAAGGAGAGGACCTAAGGGAAGAAGAATATAGGTAGAAATGAAGGGCATGGAGCCCCCCCCGCGTGCTCGACTGTAGTATAAATTGTAAAATATCCCCAGCTACGATTCCTCTGTCTGGCTTGACTCCTTTCGAAATTCTCCCTCTGCTCCTAGGAAGTTTCTCGGTACTGGTATAGCCTAAGCTAAGCTAAGCTAAGCTTTGTCGTCAAAGATGGCCCTCCCTCCGAAATGGTACCAGTTCCTGGTCAGTGTCTTCGCCTCCACGGGCTCCGTGCTCTATGGCTACGATCTCGGTGTCATTGCCGAAGCCATTGCTTCCCACAACTTTAAGCAGCGCTTTGGCGACGACCCTGATGAGACGTGAGTTGCTAAGTTCTCTCGCCTACCCCTCTTAACGCTATGGATGGAAGATGGAAGAAAAAACTAAACTGATCGTATTCTAGCGGTGCCATTGTATCCGCCTTCACAGGCGGTGCCTTTGTCGGCGCCGCCCTCGCCGGCCCAACCAGCGACCGCTTCGGTCGAAGAATCGCCATCATGGTCGGCGCTATTATCTTCTGCCTTGGTGGTGCGCTGCAGACGGGTGCTCAAAACATTCACTACATGTACTCGGGTCGAGCCCTAGCCGGTGTTGGGTAAGTAATAATGATCTCTCGTCCCATTTGATTTTTTTTTTGCTTTTATGCTGACTTGGGTAGTGTTGGTTTCACGACCATGGTTGTGCCCATGTACCAGGCCGAATTGTGTCATCCTAGTATTCGTGGACGAGTCACCGCTCTTCAGCAGTTTATGCTTGGTGTTGGCGCCCTGGCTGCAGCTTGGATCTCATACGGTTCGCACCCTACTTATGATCCAATTCTATAATCTTTAAAATTGGCTAACCAGGCATAGGTGCTTACGTCGGCTTCGACGACAACGACCCCCGACAATGGCAAGTCTCCCTGGGTATCCAAATTATTCCCGGTGGCATCCTCGCTCTCCTTATCCTACTCTTCCCCGAATCCCCACGATGGCTCATCGCCCACGGCCAAGAAAACCGCGGCCTCGCCACCCTCGCCCAGCTACACTCCAACGGCAACCAGGAGGACGTGTGGGTGCGCGCAGAGTTCCAACAGATCCAAGACTCTATCGCCTTTGAGCGTGAGCATAGTGCGCGAAGCTACTCGGAGCTTTTCACGGACAAGAGCTGTTTCCGCAGATTGTTCCTTGCGTGTGCGATCCAGGCCAGTATTCAGATGACGGGTGTGAGCGCAATTCAGTACTACTCTGTCGCCATTTACGAGAAGATTGGTATCGAGGGCCACGAGACGCTGCGCTACCAGGCCATCTCCAGTGTGCTGGCCCTGGTAGCTCAGTTCCTCTGCATTCTCTTTGTCGACAAGACCGGTCGTCGCTGGCCTCTCATTTTTGGCAACCTCGGAAACATGGTGACTTTCATCATTGCCACCGCTTTGCTAGCGCACTATCCTCCTGGAACAAGCAATAGCGGCTCCGCAGCATGGGGTTTCATCGCTATGACATGGACGTACAACTTCTGCTTCAGTCTGACATGTGGCCCACTGAGTTGGATTATCCCTGCCGAGATCTTTGACACTAAGACACGATCCAAGGGTGTCTCGATTGCGTGCATGACATCCTTTGCTTTCAACACGATGATCGGTCAGACTACTTCTGTAGCTCTCGACGATGAGACCGGTATCGGGTGGAGATGGTACATCCTGTTCGTGGTAAGTAGCTGAAAAGCAGCAACAACCCTTCTTCTCTTTTGCAAAAATCGAGAATTCTAACAATGACCAGGTCTGCAACTTTACGAACGCCGTTTTCTTCTGGATGGTCCTCCCCGAGACGGCCAAGCGCCCGCTGGAGGAGATGCGACTCTTGTTCACCGAGGCTCCTTGGTTCGTGCCTACTATGGACGGGGCCAAATTCAAGGCTGGCGAGGATCTCGAAAGGCGTGTCGAGGAGGTGGAGCACGAGCAGGAAATTGCTGGAAAGTCGTAGGGGATGCTCGAAGTCGTAGACCTTGCCGCTAGAGCCTTATAGCAGGCAATGCCAAGAGGTTGTTAGGCGGTAAGGCTGGTTGATAGTTCTCCGAATTAAAAAACAGAGAGAACATGCTGTACTGTAATCTTCATCTGTGACGTGACCCTCATCGATGTGACAATAGCCGGCCTGCAAACTCATCGACCCGCTCCACCATGTTATCCAACACACCCTCCTCTACCCAAAAATGCCCAGCGCTCTCAATCTGCACGCCTTGAAACCGCGAACCCTCTACGCCCTCCATACGCACCGTCCAGGAACGTAGCTTTGATGCCGCAACAAAGACGTCCCCGTCACCATAGACAGCTAGCGTCGGATTCTCGCTTAGCTTAGACTCAGAAGCTTTATCGCCTGGGGAGCGGCTCATGGTCGCCAGGTGCGTTATCAACCCTTGCAGCGGGGATATGAGGATATACGCCACACGAGGGATTACAAGGTCACCAATTGGCGAAAGCATCACCTCCGGAGGCGCTACCACTGGCGGCGGGTGCTGCTGGTAGCCTTTCCCAGCTTTATCCCTACTGTGAGGGGACATGTGGCGCGTCTTGGCCATAAAGTCGCGCACACCTTTTCTGAGCTTCTCCTCAGCGTCATCAAGTGACATGCTCCTGCGCCCTGGATCGTGGCTCCGCCTGGGACTCCCGCCCTCGCCTATCCGTAGACTCTTCCGCCCAACGGAATGTGAATGTAGAATTTCGCGTTGCTGGGTAGCTAGCGCCTCAGCTTGCGATCGGATATGACCTGCCTCGGAGGTGGTAGAGGGTGATTCGAAGCGGGTGAGGATCGCATCGAGGGGTGGCAATTGAGTCGTGACCATGGCGCCGTAAGAGTAGCCGGCGAGGATGAGGTTTGGCGGCGGGGCATCTTGGGGACGGGTAATGTCTAGGTGGTGGATGTAATAGACGAGGAAGCCCACGATGCTGGCATAGTCGTCGCGCTCGGGCTTCGCCGTCCACGAAGTCCTCCCCGCAGAATGTCCAGCTCCCCTAGATACCGAAGTCCGTTAGTATCTCTGCGCGCACAGAACAGTAGGTCATGGTGACCGCCCAACCTACCGGAAGTTGAAAGTCGCTACAATAAATTCCTTCCGGAGAAGCTGCCCAGCGACCTCATGGACAATTGGATCATCATAACATCCGCCTAAAGGCGCGTACGGGTGTGCGACGACGGCGGCATGGCGTGGGTGCCAGGTGGAGGAGGCCAAGCTCAAGGGGTGGTAGATGCGACAATCGAGGACGGTGCCATCGTGGAGACTGGGCAGAGTGAAGGCCAGGGCTGGCTCTGGGAGATGCATTAGATAGGTTGTAGCAGCATATTGGGCTGCGAGCTGTGGTGTTGAGGGTTTGTTGGTTGGAGGTTGGTTATTCCGAGGTGAGGTTGAGAGCTATAAAGTAGCTCTTAAGTGGGAGCTATATTATGGTGGGCAGTAACGTCATTTGCCCATCTCAGCCACCGCGTCGCGTCCGTCTACGAATAATGACAAGTACAACAACACCGACCAACACCGACGGTAATTCATAAAACACCGTTCAGAAATGTCATCAATTCAATAATCCTCGCTCTCTATATTTTTACAGTGTCCTTCTTTCTATTGGGCCTTTTTCTCCTCCGCCTCTTTCGCCTTCTCCTTCCGCTTGTCCCTCCACCTCTTCAACTCCTTTATCAAGCCCATCACTAACGGCACACCCACGGGCCCAAGAAGCGGCAGATACACAGCAATTTTGTGCTCATCGGGGAAATACAACTGCCCGACCATACTCTTTTCGAAAAAGGCCCTCTCTGCCTCTTCTTCTGCGATGCGCGCGTGGAGGAGACCATCCAAGCTGCCTAGTTTGGAGCACGCCTGCTCTAGATGGTCCAAACTGGTTGACACGCCGTCGGCTACGGTGCGCGGGATGGAGATGGATGGCAGCGAAATTGACAACCGTGCCAGTGATCCCAGCGTAGACGAAGCTCGTAGGAGGAGGTCAGCAGACCGAATGCGACCCAGCGTAGAAAGCCGCAGCGGCAGTGAACCAGTCTGAGGTGTGCCCAAGAGCGTAAGCAGATGCCCGCCAAAGGTGAGCATAGGCTGGCGGAGCGTATCACTCGACACGTGCGAAGTGGTATCTGGTAGGGCAAGCAAATACACAGTCCCCCATTGCGGGATCATCCAGGACTGCGAGGTCTGATCGTTGGCCTGCGCATCATCGAGGCCGATGGTCTGGTTGCCGATGAAGATGACAAAGTTGACCGTAGGCGCACCGCCAATGGAAGGCGAAAGAGGCCATTCGGCGGCATTGATGAAGGACGCAATGTCTTCCTTGTTGAGCACTTGTGACTGTGTACCGGGTGTAGCATAAAGCTGCAGCTGCGTATCAACCGTGAAGTTGTGGATAGGACGCAGCACGTCCAGCATAGGGCGCATGTACTGGTCCACAGCATCCTCAATCTCCCATGTATTCGGCGTCGGCCCGTCTGTGAAGAGCGAAAACGTCAAGTGGTACGTTGGTGCGTAGCGCATAGATCGTGTTGTTCGCTTCTCGAGGGTTTCGATGGCGGCGGGCGTGAGGCTTTGCGGGGGCGCCCCGGAGGACATGGACGATGTGGAGAGGAGGTAGGCAATGATAGACTGCTCCTCTGCGAACGTAGATCGCAGCTCGTTGGCAATGTAGGTGGCCAGAGTCGAAGAGCCCGAGTTCGTGTTAGGAACCTGGTTGGGAGGGTAGGTGACGGTGAGAGCGGCCGTGTGCTGTTCAAGGGAGGCGCTCAGTTTATCGCCGGGCGTGAGGTTGATGGTGAGGGCAAGCTCCAGATCATCCGCCTGAGCCGTATTCTTGTCGCCCTGAGGGGCAAGTTGAAGGCGCAAATGGTGGCCGGAAAAGTCATTCAGGTCGTCGAGGGCATGTTGCGTCAGGTGGACGAGATGCTGGGCCTCTTGTTTGGGGAGGTCGTCGGCTTGGATGGATATTTGGAGAGGGAAGACGGGACGACAGGCCTACTCTGTTAGTCTACAGTTTTCTTTCCTTCTTCCTTTCTTTGATGCCAGCTTTGACAATGAACATACCTTGCCGTCAGACCACTGTAGCATGCCATCGATGGGCAAGTTAGCCCGGTAGATGCTAGTCGTGAGCCACCAGATGGGCAACCCTAGAATCAGGACCAGCAGCCAGAAAGAGAGGACAATGTACGAGCGCCGGCGCACATCGTGGGCCTTTTCGGGAGGCGGAAGCTTGACCCCGGAAGCAGGAGTCGCTTCGGCGGCGACCTGCGTCTTCTGCTGGGATGCCGAAGCCATTGGTGCGGGTTTGGGACGCGGAACGGTGACGCTGACATGGACGTCCGAGTCGAAGTTGAGGGCGTGGCAGCGCCGGTACCAAAATCAGGGTCAGGGGTCTTTGTGGCGTTGGCTAGAACCGCGCCACAATAGCAACGGTTTGGTCTGGTGGCTGGTGCACTCAGCACTTACGAGCTCACCCACCCTAATAACCCTTCATCTGAATGGACGGACGTGATTGTAGGTCGTTTATTTTATTCTATTTTAATTTCTTTCTTTATTTTTTTATATATTTAAAAAAAGAAATAAAAATCCACGGCTGATGTCCCCACTTCACATTCAGAATATCCATGATAAAGCGGCTCTCAATCTGAGGAAGCAGGCTCCACGCTGCCTGGAAGATTGACCAACAGCCAAGGGTCGCCGATTGTCGAATTATTGGTAGCACAGCATTCTTCACGCTGTATTATCGTGCAATCCCGAATCTAATCTAATCTCATCCCGTATAATTCGTGTCTACCGTCTCAGAAAGAATACACCAAAGAAAAGCTTCCGAACAGTATAGCCAGTCGTACTGAACTACCTTACTCCTCGGGAATGTACTCGTATCATGAAAAGAATCCCCACAGGCTCGCAAAAAAGCACTGTTACCAGTAAGGTAACGCCTTCGTAATGCTAACCTCGGGCTCAAGCAAGCTTCAAGCGTCCTCCCTCTTCCAGTTTCCATTGTCACTACGAGCACGAAGAGAGTGCTCCTTTAGGTATCCCCCTCGGCGGGCGCGGGGTCAGCCAATCAGGCAGTCACCGAGGGAACCATCAGCCCAGGATTAATGGGTCTAGCTCCGACAAACTTGAGCTAACTTAAGTTTAGTGCTAAGGTAAGGTACCTTACCTTATCCAGTAAACTCCAACGGAGGAGAGAGTCGCCCCGAGCCTCCAGGGGGGGGTCAGCACCTAAACCTGGTCAACGTAGCGAACTACAGTGAACTAACAGTCGCTGTATCGGGATGGAAATGGAAGAGCGCCCCCAATCGATAGCGCTAACCACTTAAACGGGTGCTATTTACCCCACACTTTCATCATGGAAACCCGGCAAGGAAAAAGTAGCAGTAAGAGGAGAGCCGAGGCTCGTTTTCTCTCTTCCAAGTTCCCAATCCATCCATCCAACAATGGCTCTGACTGACGATCCCCCATCCATGCCAGGACTCGCTGCGTCAGGGTGGGCTCAGCAAATAATTATGGCCCGTCCCTTCGTCTGACCTAACCCCGGTCTCTCCCTGTCAGCTTCATGATTTTTCTTTTTTGTCAGTCTTGCTTCGTCCTCTTGGTTCGTTGTCCGTCTCTTCTCATATCGAGTACCGTCTTATCTTGTCAGAGACTATTCCCGGTGAAACACCCTGTCACCGCCCATCGGACATTGGACAGCAGACAGAGACCAAAAGCCGATCCGGAGCACTGACACAGTTATCTGGTGATACCCTCGTAGTGATCCAGTCAATTTCATACTCCAACATCGTGCGAGGTCGGACCGCCCGTACTACTCCAACTCACTCCCATCATGCCCGGTTTGTCCAACCTCACATATCCAACCTTACCTCCCCATCTAACTTGAAAGTATAGTCCCCCTCGCCGTCACCATCCCCGCGGTCGCCGCCATCGCCGCCTACGTCAACGCCAAAGCCTCTGTCACTAACGATCTCCGCCTCGTCGACGGCGTCTTTGGCACCCTCCTCCGCATCGCTTACCGCCAGCGCAACGATCGCATCAACGCCTTCTACCTCCTCGAGAGCTACGCCACCTCCCGCTCCCACGCCGATAAAGACCTTATCATCTTTGAGGGCCGCCATTACACCTATGCCCAGACGTATGATCGTGTGCTGAGCTATGGCGCTTGGTTGAAGGAGAAGATTGGGGTTCAGAAGGGAGATGTCGTGGCTATGAATTTCCAGAATTCGGATAACTTCATCTTTATCTGGTTTGGCCTGTGGGCTATTGGTGCGAAGCCGGCATTTATCAACTACAATCTTACTGGAAACGCCCTCATCCACTGTGTCAAGGTCTCCGATGCAAAGCTCTGCCTCGTCGATCCGCGGGTTGAGTCCCAGGTCACGGATCAAGTCAAGAGCGGCCTCCCAGGAGTGAACTTCATGACCTTCTCGCCAGAGGTGGAAGCAGAAGCCATCGCTACGCCGCCGACGAGGTTTCCCGACGAGATTCGCTCTGAGGACTCAGCCACTAACATGGCTATCCTCATCTACACATCCGGCACCACAGGCATGCCCAAGCCAGCAGTAGTCTCGTACATGAAAGTCGTCTCCGGCGGTCTCATGGGACACAGAGTCATGTGTATCCACGGCTCCGATATCGTATACACAGTACGTTCCCCCTTTGCCCAGCTCTCATTCCCAAACACCCCTTTACTAACAGACCTAGTCTATGCCTCTCTACCATTCCGCCGCCTCCATCCTCTCCTTCAGCGCCGTCCTCCACGCCGGCGGCACCCAAGCCATTGGCCGCAAATTTTCCACACGCAACTTTTGGGACGAAGTCCGCGCCTCTAACGCAACCTGCATCCAATACGTCGGCGAAACCCTCCGCTACCTCCTCGCCGCCCCTCCCCAGATTGACCCTACCACCGGTGAAAACCTCGACAAGGTCCACAACGTCCGCATGGCTTACGGCAACGGCCTCCGCCCGGATGTATGGAACAAGTTCAAGGAGCGTTTCGGTATAGAGACTATAGGAGAGCTCTACGCTGCTACGGAGGGGACGTCTGCCCTTAGCAACCTGAGTTCTAACGACTCTACTCTCGGCGCTATCGGTCGTCACGGCTGGCTCCAAGGTGCGCTTATGAACCGCGCCGTCGCCGTCGTAGAACTAGACTGGGACACCGAACAGCCCCGTCGTGATCCTCAAACCGGCCTGTGCATCCGCGTGCCCCGCGGCGAACCCGGCGAACTCCTCTTCATGGTCCCCGCCGACAACCCTGGGCTCAGATTCCAAGGGTACTGGAAGAACCCCGAAGCCAACGAGAAGAAACTCATCCGCGACGTTGTCAAAAAGGGAGACGTATACTTCCGCACAGGCGACTGCGTGCGCTGGGACCCAGAGGGACTCATCTACTTCAACGATCGTCTAGGAGACACATTCCGCTGGAAATCCGAAAACGTGTCCACCGCGGAAGTCAGCCAAGCCGTCGGTGCACACCCTTCCGTTCGTGAAGCCAACGTCTACGGCGTCCAGCTCCCGCACCACGACGGCCGCGCCGGCTGCGCAGTCGTCTACATCGACCCGAACGCTCCCCTCAACGAAACCCTCCGCTCGTTGGCCACACATGTAAAATCCGAACTTCCACGGTACGCTGTGCCCCTGTTCTTACGTGTGACGAGAGACGATCTTGGTAGCAGTCAAGCTACGGGGACGAATAAGCAGCTGAAGACGGCGTTGAGGAATGCCGGGGTGAAGCCGGATGGGGAGCAAGATAAGGAGTTGGGGGAGTTGTTTTGGTTGGACGGGGATGCGTATGTGCCGTTCAAGGAGAAGGAGTGGCAGGAGTTGGAGGGGGGAAGGGTTCAACTTTGATGATTGATTTAGCGAGCAGATGCTTTTGATTTATAGAGGGAGAAGGTTCATGTAGAGATACAATAGCGAACATCTTTACAAGTAGATCGAACATGATAAATACATCGTATTCTTAGTTCAAGACCTCACTAAGCATCATCACCACGTTATAGAAGAACTATTAGTAATTGTCATTTCATTGCCATCAATTCGTCATTGTATTTAATCTGTCAGTTTTACTGTCTTTCTTTTCCAATTCTTCCATCCTCTCCCCTACTTTCTTGCTCTCCTTTTGTTCCTTGCGAACCAAAACTCTTTTTTCGTAACTCGCTGATGATGACTTTTTACATATATATATATGCATATAGTATATATGATAAATATTAAACTCCCCTCTTCATCTCAACTCTTTTCATGAACCTGCAATACCCAGCCCAACACCTCGTGGCTGCGGCTGCCCTTGCCCGGGATATCCGCCCGGCACAGCCGAGGCACTCATCCCCGCCGGCCCGCCCCCGGGCATCGTCCCCGTCCCCGTGCGCTCTCTCATCCTGCGTCCTTCCATCAACCCGCGAAGACCACGCTTCTGCAGGCCAATGACGCTGCTGAGCTCGCCGGTCCAGATGGGGTGGCTGTTTCGGTCTTCGCGGTCGCCAACTTCAGAGGAGCTCCATTCGGAGCCGCTGCCGCTGGCGACGGAGTTGTTGTCCTCGCTTGGGTGGCGGGAACTTCCATCGCTATTAATATTAAGACCCGCGGCGGTGCGGGCGGCGAGGTCGGAGGAGAAGGAGTCGCCAGCACCGTTGGGGATGCCTCCTGTTACGGCGGTGGTTCCACTGATGGAGAAGTCGGACGTGGATCTCGGCGACCCAACTGGGTCGATGTTGCCGACGAAGTAGTTGGGGTTGAGGGATCCATCGATTCCGCGGCCGCCACCAGCTGCCATGGCCGTGGCGTTGAAGACGGCAGCAGCATTGCGGCTATCGAGGAGGGAGTGTAGACGCTCTACAACTGCTTCAAGAAGTCCGTCAACACGGTATGGTCGTGCAATTTGGAGGAGCGAACACAGGATCTGAGGTGTGCACAGCGGGGATGAAGGCGCAGGCAGGCAGCTAGTGTAGACGAAGTGTAGTAGAGCCTGGATTGTGAGATAGGTGTGTGGCATGTAGAGACACCGCGGGCGGGAGTTCGGGGCGAGGGATCGCGGTGTCGGTGCGCTGTTAATGGCGGCTGGGTTGATGTCGTCGGTTTGGGCGTTGCCAACAGTCGTCACCCCCGTGGGAGCAGGGTATGTGGTGCCTGAGCCTGCGCTACTCGTAGACCCAGGAGGCGATGCCAATGTACTCGTAAAGTTATCGTTCCTGTTGCTGGGTGTGATGGTGATCGCAGAGGCTCTCATTGGGTTGCTCGCTAGCCCGCCAGACCTCAGAGTCATGGAATCGCTGCCGTCCTGTGTCGCCGTGCCCTCTCTCAGGAGCTGTACGAAATACGGTCCCCATCGCCTTGCCACGATTCTCGAGTTGATGGGTATCCTCTCGCCGCCAATGCATAGAATATCCATATCGGAGAGTTCGCGCATGGCCAGAGCCTTTTCTCCCAGCTCCTCGCTTGCCCTCGAGTGAGCCCGTCCACCCGCTGTATACCCAGCCTTGCGCGTCAGGCTCAGCCCAGGCCCAGAGTATGGACAGCTCGCTGAAATGAAGCCTGACAGTGGCGAAGTCTTGCGCGGGTTATCGTAGAAACCAAACGCCTCCAGCTCGACCATACACACGTTGGAAAAGTTGATCCGACGGTGATTGTAGTCGTCCACGAGGCTCCTCTTGCGGTTGCCCAAGATGACAAACGTATTACGTCGGTTCCAGAGCACGCCGCGGTTCCAGCTACCTTGGCTAAAGACGCCTCCACCCGCATCGATCCGGCTCCACGTAAGAGTGCGAAGGTCGAGCGCCCAGAGCGCGTATTCTTGTTTCGAGGAGGTGAGGTACGTTCCGCTGACGACAAAATAGGTATCGATAATGCCGCCGTTCGGGAATCGAAGACCGGGAGGTGAGTATGTCCCTGACATAGGTCGCTCGTGCAGGGCGCCGTCGGCAGTTCGAATTTGCAGCTCGAGCTTGACATCGAGGAAATTATAATTAGAGTAAATAAGCATAGAGGATCCCGCGTCGCGTCCTTCGTTCCCTTGATCCCGCTGAGGGCCGTTCTGGTAGGCCTTGCCGATTTTAGCCGTGACAGGCCCGGGAAGAGGTGTGGCGACACTCCTATAGGCGCCACAGCTCTTACCCAACGGCTGTGTCGATGTCCACTTCAGACTCCGAAGGTTGAATACGCTAATCTGCTCGATGTAGTGGTTGGCACCATCCTGTCCGCCCACGATGATCATCTCGGCGCCGCCAGAGCCGTCAATATTGATGCCGATGCGGCCTTCGTTCGGGTTGCCGGAAGACGGGTTGTGCTGCAATGCCGACAGCGGAGCGCGATGCGAGGAGAATGAGGCTGATGATGGGAGAATGCATGCGCAGTGTGCGTAGCGACCCTGGGGAGGGTCCTGAGTAGGGATAAATGTCCATTTTTTCGTCGGAGCATCGTACACATAAACATCGGACATTACGGTGACTTCGGGCTGCTGCTGATCGCCCATAGGCGCCTGGTTCGGCACAGGTGACATACCACCATAGCACACCATCTTGGTATCACCGAGGGCGCACATAGAGTGAAAGTATCGTGGGGGTGGCACGTCACCGGATGTTTCCAACTTTGTCCAGTGCCGGCGGATTAGATCCAGCTCGTACATGTCCGACGTCAAGGGCGCCGGCCGGCTGCGAGATAGGATACGACCACCGAATACATAGAGCTTGTCGCCAAGCACAGTCGTCGTGGCGCCCACCAGAGGATGCGGCTCGCGACCAGTGGTCCGGTGCACATTGCACATAAGCCCCGACAGATGGGATGACGAGCTTTGCGAGCCACCAGTATTGGCCGCACCCGTCGATCCTTGTCGTCCCTGAGGAACTTGTGGTGACGGCCCAGGCGTTCCGCCATTACTCCTCGGTGCCAGACCGCCTCCACTGCCTTCGTTGTCGGTGCCGGCTCCCGAACCTCCTCCATCGTGCCTCGAGCTGGCGAGACTGCTCATACTGCTGTTGACATCTTGTGAATGCTGCTCCTGCTGCCCGCTATACATCTGCCCTGCGTGGCTACCGCCAGATGAATCCATGTCGCTCTGCTGAGATTCTAGCCGAGACTCGATTATGCGGTCGATCGGTATTAGGGGCACGGAGGACGATCTGGGACTCTGACCTGGGAACTGAGGAGGCGGGGCGGGGGTGTCTGGTAAGGGTTTGTCGAGGCTTCGCTGCTGTTTTAGGTGCCTCGCATTCGTTGCATTCTGAGAAATATTCGCAGTGGATGTGGGTGTCGGCGTCCGTGCGGTTTCTCGCGTGGGAGAGACGGAATCGGAGCGGGCAGCTATGCCTCGAAGGTTGCGCAGTGAAGGGTGTCTGCGCAGCTTGACAGAGGGTATGTTCACCGAGGGGATATTCACGGACGGGATGTTGACGTTGGAGATGTTGTGTTTGAAGGCTTTGTAGGCGTTCGAGAAGAGGTCTGGAGTCTGGCGGCCCGAGGAGAAGGAGTCTTTGTGCTGATAAACGGGATCGTCGAGGTCATCCGGCTCGGAGTCGGAGAATCGTGAGTTGTCGTCGACTTCGTTCCGACCTTGACTCTGATTGTGACTATGACCGTGACCCTGGCTCTGAGTCGGACTCTGGGAGCTGGTTAGTTCTGACATGATGGATTGTCTTTGGTCCCGCCGCCGGGGGGATCAGAGCCCCGTGCTACGAGAGCCCTAAAGCAGGCAGCCAGAGAGGCGACGAGCAGCGAGAGAGAGAGGGGGGCAAGCGTATAGCAGGCGTCATTCAGGACAACATGGAGAGGACTCGACGTTGAGGAAGAGAAGAGTGAGAGAGGGAGATGAGAGATGGAGACAGAAACAAGAAGCAGAGATAGAGGGCCAGGGTGGGGGGTAAGACGTCAGGTCAGGTAAGGTAAGGGGTCTCTTTCACATGGAAGGGGAAAGGACAAGGTAGTGAGGTACGAGTAATAGAGATTTGGAAAAGATTTGAGATGGAAAATGGGAAACGTGCCGTTAGGGATCGCCCTCCAATCTAGGAAGACGGCAAACGACCCTGCTCGGACTTATTGGCTCAACGCACACACACACAACACACACACAAGCATGGAACAGACGAGACAAGAAAGTCAAATCAGGACAAACTTGTGGCTGAACCGATGCAAGCGATGGGTCCGGGGAGGGAGCTAAGATCGGCCAGGCCACGCGTGAAGCTATGTAATGAGCAGGGGAGGAGGAGAAGGGTCGGGAGAGCATGCAAGACGGTAGATGATGGTGGATTTGGTGGTGGACAGACGGATGGTAAAGGTGGTGGTGGTGTGTCGTCGTTGTCCATCAGGATGGGACCGGACAGTCAGAGTTCTGCGACGGAGGAGTTGTACTCCGATTCGTAGTTGTCCCTGCTGCCAGTGTACTGTCCGCACAGGTACCCGCACTGGTGTTCTATGTATGTAGGTAAAGAAGGCTAAGGAGCAGGGCTAAACACGGGTAAGGTACCGCACCGTCCGGCATGCGCACCGTAAAGCGTGACAAGGCGTGATGAGACGAGACGAGAACGACAGGACGGGAAGACCCCCCCTCAGAGGCCAGGGAGGGCACGCTCTCCGGTCGCAACCGTCACTGAGAACTGGGGCCCAGCAAGGCAGCCAGACAGATAGACAGACAAGCACTGTCAAGCCATGCCAGGACAGACCAGGGGGGTACCAGAACCGCCCCTTGGATGATGGATCCCAGGCCATGGGTCTGTCGCTGCCACTCAGTCATGGATGGGGTGGCATAATGTTTGTATCGTACGAATATACGTAACAGCAGGCTGAGTACTGTACCTAATATCTCGCACACAAAACGCCAATAGGCCACGGAGATGCAGCGATGGCCACCAGCGAGAGCCTGACGGATTGATGGGACGGGGCGGTGGAGACAAAAAAAAAGAGAGATAGATGATTGAAGTGATGGAAAAGAGGCTGGGAAGACGGGATACCCAGGCACCAGGCACAGGCACAGACAGGCACAGACAGGCATGCCCATCGCCCGTTCTGATACAAACACACATACGTACCTTTTTTCTTTTGATCAGCACAGAGGCTGGATTCGAATTCGCCTAACTGACGCGGTAGACGAGCACTAAGGAAGGCTCTGCAGGATGCTGGTCACGATAGGGCGGGCCCAATGGTAGGACTGCTCCACCGAGCGTGGTATTGAGATGTAGGCGATCGTAGGAAGGGGGCGAACGGTCTGATGTCTGATGTGATCTGTCTGTGATGTGATCCCCATCCACGGTTGATGTGGCAGGACAGGGCACGACAGGACAGGACCGGACAGGGCAGGGCAGACCAGACGAGACCCGAGGGGCGGGATAGATCCCTACTCCTCCTCAACTCGACTGACTCGTTCGCCTAGCTATCTCTTACTCGTCGTACTCGTACCGTTTCGCGACCGTCGGCAAGGAGGGCGTAGCAGTGGCGTTGGAGACGTTGGAAACCGATCGGCGAGCGGCAGAGCGAGAGAGAGGGGGTGGGAATGGCAACCGAAACAGACAGATAGACAGAATAGGAATACTGAAGGAGGATACGAGTAGCTGGTATTACTCGTAATACCCCGATACCGATGAGGACGGGGGGGCGCGATGGATGCGGCGTGGGATCCGCGCGGGGAGGTGGTGGTCAGTCAATCCGAGTCGGAGTCGTAGTCGGAGGTTAGTTGTCTTCAATTTCTCTGCGTCTTGACCTCACCCTCGCACCTTTTCTGACCGTTTTGCTGTGTCGCCGTTGTTTCGTCCTGCCGGTAGTCAAATTTTTTGGCCTCATCAGGCACCTCACTCCGCCAGGGTTAATTTAGTACGGTACCTCGTTTACCATAATGAGTTGTATGGTGTTGGAGGTACCTTTGAAATCTGCCCCTCGTGGCCATCGGTCTGTGCTGTCTGGGCTTATGATTGTGTCCTCTGATTGGCCTTAAATGGTTACCTTTCCCACCCGTCAGCGAACGGGCTGCCATCGCTCAGCCTGTAAGACGCCGCAATCCTCCACTGCACTTTGCTGCACTTTACTGCGCTTTATTAAGTATTATTATATTCCCACTGCATTTCTGCTGATGACTTCTGCTAATAATGTTACTGCTACTGCTACTGTGCTCTGATTGCATTACACTGCATCAACTTCGTAACGTGCCTTTGCCACGACTTCTTAGGTCAAATGGGAACTGAACAAGACAAAGTAACCTCAGAAAAGCAAGGCACGAGTATCACAATCTCATGTACATACATCTATCTGTGAGATGTCGAGCTGCATAGGAGCAGGGGCCGGAACCTCGTCCGCCTATCAGAAAATCACTCGCGTTCCGTCTAAACTCAACACCAGGTACAGTAACAATAATACAACATACCTACAGCCCAGAGTCAGATCACTATTAGTAGTACTAACTGCGATCATTATTTGTACATGTATATCCATCCATCCATGGAGGATACGGTTCATACTAGACCATTACGTTTTTTTCTCAGCCGCAGCCGAACCACCAACTTAGCCCCCAGCTTGCGTGTACGGCTGAGACGAGTAATATTGGGGTCTGATTCTACTCTTATGTCTCAGCTTGTAATCCTTCTGCTGATATTTCGTTAAGAACAGCTATGAAGCAGATTTGACTTGATATCTATGCCATCATGATGTCTGTAAAAACTCCCAAGAAACGGGAGGGAAGGGTTTCCTCCCCATGCCATGCTATACCACGCTATGCACCCCATACCCATGCGACAGCAGCTTGGCCGTCAGGTACGAATGCAGTTCCCGAACAACTAATACGGTACCATCAGTTTTCTTACTCGTACGAGAATGCACCCGGTTCTGCAAAGCCCTTGACCGAGTTCGACTGTCCCCCGGCGGATACTCCTCCTGATCGGGCGTAGACCGCTGTTTGATACTAGTAGTAGTCCACCACCATCACATTTTCATCCCGTCTCACCTTGTTCGCCCGCTGCAACGTCCTTGTACATACATACATTATGTAGTATACGTACTACATATGCACGTTCTTTTGGTTGTCTGCAACCCTTCACACTCACGTGGTAGCCGCCCGGTCATTTTGCCTCCCAGATTTTTTCATGTTACTTTGCTTCGGTACATGTTCCGCCCCGCGCGCTAGGACTCGACAACAGCCGCTCAGTGTTCCATTGGGCATTGTGACTATGTATGCATGTATGTGCCTGAATAGGTGAGTATGGGACGGACATAGATTGAAGTAAAGTGAAGTGAATTGGCTCGCATGCGTCTTCACACGAGCTTGTACGACTCGTACCAATACCAGCCATTTAAGAAGCGCCGGCTTATGAATCCACTGCACCTTAAGACGGGGGTGGAAAGATATTGGGAACAAGTTGAGAAGTGACAACCGTCCATGCGGGCGACGCACCCAATCTCTGACCTCCAATAGAAAGGCACAGAGGCAGAAAATAACTACGTGAGACGTTGCCGAGGTCGACAAGGGTTTTCATTTCTTTACTGCCGTGAACAGAACAGTGACAAGAAACGCCCAGCTGCACGGAGGGCAAGTCCGGGCCTGCATACAACTAAGTAACCTGGACCATGGAGACTCGATGAGAACTTCAGGTGCATACGGATCTCTTCCGCGTCTTCACCTACAGGCCTCGAAAATTAGGCTGTTGTTTGAAAAGTAAGCTAAGGCGGCTGCCCGGGTCATCTGTCGACCCATTTGTCAAGCTTATCACTTCGGTGAAAGGTGGGAGAAGCCTAAGAATACGAACCAGTACAGAAGTATTGTTTTCCCTGTGCATTAGTCACTTTGACACTTCATCTTCGAATTAGCAAGGACGGCATTGGTAACAAAAAGAAAAGAATTATTAAGAGGGGAATATCATATTGTTGGCAAAAGTCCCCCAATAATTAAGAACATGACGACATATTGACAGGCGAAACACGACCGGCTGAGATCACAGTCTGAGACATGCTAAAAATCTTAAGACGACAGCTACGCCGATGTATGTACTAGACCAGGCAAGCTATGCGCACACTTTGTGGATTATTCCCACACAGTAGCACGTGTCAAACTAGCCAAAAACCTGCCTCGGAAGATGGCCGACATGTGGGTTTCCTTTCCGGTAACGAATCTTCCTTGTCTTGTAGTTGTTGTTGTGCGCGTCAAAAACGTGTCTGAAGCTGCGGCGATAAAGCAAGTGGCTGGGGGTGGATAGTTGTGTGGTGGTTCGGTCGTTGTAAGAGCCGGGAGGGGATATATCAGCCGCATGGGACGCATGGACCCCTTCCGGGCCACTGCGAAAGAGGGACACTGGCTGGCTAGTTTTCTCCATTTACCCCGTCGTAACCTCTTAACACGATTCGTCCCTGGGAGGGGGGTATTATTTGTTTTTTTGCTGGTCCCCGGAACGGCTCCTCCTGGTCCTGGCGTGCTCATCAGCTAAACTCTTCTCGTGAAAAGCTGCATACTACACCGTGGGCATCGGCCAGGGGTTCGAGTACATAGGTAGGTAGCTAGCTACCTTTTTGCGTGCATACAGGTAACGGCTTATCATGATGAAGGGTTTTCGGCCTTTACGGACTGACCAACTGCCGTTTTGGTTGGTTTTGTGTTCCTGCATTGTACATCACAATTTCTCTCCTCGAGTCATTCTTCTCACGTAAAAGGATAAGTTTGTGCAAGGAATAATGACTTTAATTCCTGAGACACTTTTGTGGGAGCTTTTACATTTTGTTGCGACGGCCGAGAAGGAAGTATGGCCTTCGAATAGAATATACTACTACAAACCAGTAGTAGTAAGAAAGGTGTCTTATGCAAGTTATTCACGTGTTCTGTCACTTATGCGTGTTTTGGTACCCAAATTTGGTTTTTGGAAGATTGTATTGTTTTTTCTTCTTTCATTCGTAAATATCGAGCTTGACGCTGCCGACAAAGGAAACATGTTGTTTGGTGTCTAATGTCCCAATGGAGGTATATTCAGGTCGCCAGACTTGCGGGTGCATTATTCCTTTTCTGCATCCCTTGTTCTTGCGATGAATCCTGTTTCTCCAAATCAGATGGTATAGTATGGTATCATTATGCCTCAGGCCGGCATTGTTTTCTCCCCCACACGCTTCTTTTCTCCTTCCGGCTTCTCCTATCATTACACCCCCATGCCTCCATCAATTCCGTCAAGGCGAATTCTTTACGCCTTGGGGAGAGGAGTGAAGCGAAGGTAAGGCTTGACGATACGGAACTCGGGGAAGAGAGTCTTGGCCTCCTCGTTGGATACGGGGGGAGCGACAATGACGTCGTCACCAGGGACCCAGTTGATAGGGGTGGTGATGCGGTACTTGTCACCAGTCTGGAGGGAGTCGATGATGCGGAGGACCTCGGAGGCGTTGCGGCCGGTGGAGGCAGGGTAGGAGAGGATGGTGCGGATCTTCTTGTTGGGGTCGATGAAGAAGACGGAGCGGATGGTGAAAGCAATGCCCTTCTCGTCGACGTTGGTGGCATCCTGGTGGTCGATCCTATTCCCGACATTAGTTTCTGGTCTGCCATTCTTTGAGGGAGATTGGTGGCTTACATGTCGTAGGCGAGGGCAACCTGGCGCTGCTTGTCACCAATGATGGGGAAAGTGACCTTTCCGCCGGTGACCTCGTCAATGTCCTTGATCCATCCCTCGTGAGACTCGATGGTGTTGGCAGAGAGACCAATCAGCTTGACACCGCGCTTCTCGAACTCGGGCTGGAGCTTGGCGAAGGCACCGAGCTCAGTGGTGCAGACGGGGGTGTAGTCCTCGGGGTGAGAGAAGAGGATGACCCAGTTGTTGCCGATGAACTCGTGGAAGTCGATGGGGCCAGTGGTGGTGTCGGCCTTGAAGTTGGGGGCGACGGAGCCGAGACGAAGAGGAGCAGGCTGAGACATGATGATGGTTGATTTGGTTTGGTGTTGGAAGAAAGAAGGTAAGTAAATGAAGTTGAAGTTGGAGTTGAGGATTAGGTAAGTTGAGTATCACAATGATACAGATATGGAGGGAAGGAGCAAGAGGAGAGCTTTCACAAGATGGCAGAAACAGCAGCAAACTACACTTTATACCTCAAAAATGGGAAACGAAACGAACGAACCATCCTCCACACTACATTCGCCATAAGGTAGCTAACTAATCACCTCATCTAGCACTTACACCACCGAGCGAGCGCGTCTGGTCCGTGGTCCGTCCACCAAGCAACAAAGACCCCGCGATTCGAGCTGCTTCTGCTGTGCTCTCTGCCCCTCATACAGTACTACTACTACTACTACCAAAATAATCTTCTTTCCCTTTCACAGCTCTCCAAGAAGAGAAAAAGGGTCCAGCTGGCGCCGATGGCGTGCTGCTCCATGCCGTCGATTGGCTGTTCCCCGTGCGGCCCGCTCGATTTTGCCATTCCATCAGGGCTTGACGCAATCCAGCGCGCCATGGAGGGGTCCGATAGCCGTGGCTTCAAGTCTCAGTGATAGAGAAGCGGGTCCCCGAATTGTCCAGGCCCCTCCTCGCCGAAGAGAAGATGAGGTTCCCGGAGCTCTGAGTTAATTTCTGGTGCTGTCTACCTTAGTCTAATTAATATCTGCTTACCTTAGGTAGTACCTGGCAGTAAGCAACCCCTCCCTCCCTCTCTCCCCTTGCCAAGCTGGCTTACTGCTTACTCCCCGATGGTCCGGCTTTCGGCCTGTCGTGCTGACCCCGCCGTCGCCGTGGGGCCGTTCCCGACCCGATGCCGGCCTTTACAAGGTAATAAGGTAGTCAAGCAAAAAAATACCCTGGAATTCGACTTTCAGCATCTACGCCCAAAGAGACGATGACGATGACAAATGCAGTCTGTTTCTGACGAACTGGGTAAGTGCCAAGACGAAAAATGACAGAGCCAGAGTTGCAGTTATCTTCAATGCTTCAGTGACATCAAGCCCCACTAAACAAAGTATGCGTTGATAAGCTTCGATATCCTGCAAGGACATGCATTGATTATATTAAATTCCACAACGTGAAGTCAAACCTGCAACGGAGACGTGACGGATAGAGACGATATTTAATCAAAATTCGAAAGACGAAGATCACCGTCAATTGAGTACTGCAACATAGCCAAAGGCATTAGTAGTTTAAAAAGAAGTTTCTACGTACTTATCGTGCCTATCTGAGCTTAACCCTACAACTATTTGGAGTGGCATCAACTCAGACATGATGGAAGTTTTAAATTGCGTTTCCCTTTCATCTTTGCGATTTCTATTGTAAAATAATAACAGGCCTAAGAGGTACCTCGGAAATTGAAGCAAGAAACAAAAAAAAAGAACGGGCAAAAAAAAAAAGGATCGACCACGCCAGGGCTCGAACCTGGAATCTTTAGAGGAGACGCAACCGAAATCTAACGCGATGCCATTTCGCCACGCGGCCATCTGTGATCATCAGCCAACTAATCCTCTTTATCAACCTACAGCATGCGAATGTTAGTGGACCGAATCTGCGGATGGCCTCAACGCTTGGTGGGATCACCTAGACCTGTATGACTGTGCACGCACTTCATATGCATGAGATCTACGGGCTCGAAGTCCTTTCTTTAAAGCATAATCATATCGCTGCTCAGCATTTGGTTCACGGATAATGGATTAAACGAAATTCACGGGCTTGCCCTCGCTGCTTAGTACCGTTCACATCGATGTAAGTTATCATTTGCGAAGGCTCCTCTCGATCGATCATATCTTGCCAAATATCGTCCGTGTAAAACAATGAAGGGATTCCCCCTCCTGAAACAATCCTAAGCTTCGCTCATTTGTAATTAGCAACCAACTAAGCATTGATTCCCCCGCCCATGTCATCCTCTCTACTCTAAGCACCACAGCCGGCCTCGATGAATGCCCCTCATCCAACGCGACGAAGGTAAGCCTGCAGGACCACCAGACAAGGACAATATAAATAATTTGTGTACAATCTTAAATCACATACGACCATACCTAGTGAAGAATACAGGATCCCGTCCGCTCTCCTTACGTCAAGTCACTAAGGGGTGGATTAGTAGTTGAGTCGGTGACGATCAGCGAATACCCGCTGTTGTATGTTATTTTTTTTTTCTTCCAGTAAAAAAGATTATAATTAATAAGTTTAAATACGATAAATAAGTCTTAGTTTTATACATATTATAAAGAAAATTCTAATATTTTTTAACTCCGACGATGAAATCATAGTTGGCACAAAATGCTGAAGGGCAAACAATGCCGTTGATTTGAGTAAGGAAAGCTTGTTATGATCAAGTCCCCAGTCCGAGCGCACCACATCTGACGCTTCGATAAAGCCATCTCATTGTTTGCTGCACATAGCTTCATCTGCCATATCGGCCACCGCGATGGACCTTTGTGTGAGGATGCTAGCTGGCGGCTGTGGGCGAGCTGGAGGTTGTGTTATACTGCGCCGGCGGCTTTACCTTATGAAACAGACCTGACTGGCATGATTTAGATGACGATGGGTATTTCAGGTCTTTCGTTTTCCGTTGTTATCTGAGTGGGCAACTCCTGGAGAGAGATTGACTGAGGCGTATCTTCCATCACCAGCTGTAGCCTCTTCATTTCCCGGCAGCCATTATTCGGATGAAAGCGCCGGTGACTGACATCCACTGCGCTAAACAAGAGCTGAATCCAATGCTGGAAGAAGACCAAGTTAAGCTTTCATCAACTTGGTCTAACTAATTCAGCCTTAGCGGTTACCGTACCCAAATCGTGCTCGATGACTTGAGTAGCAGGGCTTTCGAGGCAAGAATGGAATAATGCAAGTAATCGGTCCCAGTGATAGATTTCCAACTAAGCTTACGGGTAGCGATGTATTTTCCGATTCGTTTGTTCATTGAAATCCATGGGCATACTGGTGATGGTGGTGGTGGTGATCTTAATAGCACAATGATTGACTTACAAAATCTCGCGATGTATTCATGTTGAAGTCCCGCCGTGCGATCGCAACAACCATGGAATTTTCCGCCAGCCGAGTCCGAATCCGAAAAGACGGGATGATTTGCTCAGCATCGCCGGTTCGGTCTTTGGAAACCCTGTTTGTGCTGACGGGATTGACTAGGATGTCTCGGTGCGCGGCGGGTCTTGTCGGGTGAGAACGGCCGGCATGCCCTCAGCTGACGGGAGCTGTGACTCAATTGCTGGTTCACAATGATACAAAAGAAGGAATTTGTAGCTGAATAGGGAACTCTGTGGATGTAAAATCATTTTTGAACTGACATTGAATTATCACAGCAATGTCGTTTCAGCGTAAAATCGTGGCAACATCCCTCGCGGCCGTCCTCGCCGCGGGTGGGATGTATACACTGGAAGTCTACAGACGTGCTCGTTCTACACCAAGCGACCAGATATCTCACACCAGCGCTTCAGAGTCGTTCACACAATCGAAAACCATTCGAGAACTTGTAAATCCGCGACAGTTTACCGCAATCTCCGACTCGCATCGTTATTCTTTTCGCCTGCCCGCTCAGTCTCGTAACCTCTCGGACGAGGCACTATTGACCAAGTTCATCCGTGGATACTTCGGGGGACTTGTCTTTGCGCCGGAGCGATGTGCATTGAAAGCATACGGAAAACCCATGGTTCGGTTTACTGGTCAGTATATGTCGTGGAGATAGGACTATGAGCAAGAATACTAAATTAACCTGCCTCTTGCAGAGCTAACGCCTACGCGGGCGATCTGGTCAACCGCAGAGCTATCCGATACGGAACTACCACCGCTGCACTCCGTCCTCTTTGGCACTTTCCAGGTCATTCAGAAGCAAGTTGCCAGTCCATCTGGTAAAAATGGGGACTTAACTGAGAGCTCCATTCATATCGGCTTCGGAAACGATAAAAGTCAATTCGTCGGCGCCCACCGTTTCGCCATCACTAGGCAAGCTACCGATCCAGAAAATATCGAGGTTGTTTACGAGTCCGTGGCGTGCAACCCAATCGTCGACAGGCCGATGAACTCCATTCTGAGGTGGTTCCATAACGGCTACACTCAACTACTCTTCAGTGACGCCCTGTTCGGTTTACGGAAGGGTTTGAGCGAGAGTTACCCAAGTCCTCGGTCTAGTAGTGATGTCGATGCGGATACAGCGGATGGCCGAGGTCCGAGTTCATAGACGGCGCTAAAGTCTAAACCACCACTCCGCTCCATCATGACCGTCACATCTAAATTCCACTCTCCGCTCAGATTTTCAATCATCAATAATGGTCGCCTGGTTCTTCATCTTCGAACATGTCCGTGGAAGATGATAGTCCTAGCAGGACCCAGAAGCCGGCCCCGTCAGCCCCGGCGTCAGAGGCACGTCCACGATGGAAGCTTCCATCATGGCTTGACCACTTCAACAGCCATGATCTGAAGACCTTCATCCGATGCTGGGTTGCCACTTTGGTCGCGGTGCTGCTCATATTCATTCATCCAGCGCTCAACAACATCGGCCAGGCCACCTTCTTCGGCGCTATTCTCCTCGTCATCATACCGCCAGCCAGCATCCTCTTTATCTATGTCTTCGCAGCCTTCTCTCTTCTTCTTGGAATGTGTCTCGCCTGGGCATGGGGCCTGCTCACAATGAAAGCCGCATTGGCAGCCAGACCAGACTCAGAAACACAGGCCAAAGTTATGCAATTGCAGCAAGCAGCTGTTGCCGCAGCCAGGGAGTCAGGCGAGAGCCCAGAAATTGAGGCCCAGATCCTGGTACACGATGGCTTCATGCTAGACGCACGAGTCACAGCTGTGTTCTTTTCTCTTGGACTGTTCTTCATTTATGTAATAAGCCGGGTGAGATCGAAGAATCCCAAGTTGTTGCCATTCCAGCTTTTCGGCTCCATCGTCACCAACCTCTTCTTGCTATTTGGCTCGGGACTCCCTGCCTACAAGGCGGATATTGCTGTTATTTTGGTCAAGCCCGGAGCTATTGGTATCGCTCTTGGCATCATATGCTGTCTGCTGTTCTTCCCGCAGTCAGCCTCCTTCGATGCCATGGATAAGATGGTTAAATTGGTCCGAATGTTGAACATATCCGTGACCACAACCCTTACACGACTCCGACATGAAGAACTTTCAATGGCAGATCTCAAGGCAAAAAAAGCTCAGATGATCATGCTCTACAAGTCCATTCAACCTGTTGTGGCCTTCCTACCTCTGGACGTATCCCGAGGGCGTTGGAGTGCTGCTGACGTGAAATGTCTACTCGAAGAAGTGCGTGACCCCATGGTCGCTGCGCTCTCTCTTCTCGATTTCCATATCGATTTCCTCGCTTTAAAGAAGAAAGAAGCCAAACTGGAGATGGTTGCCGAAGAGGACGAGAACAGCGAGAAGCACGATGATGCTGCCGCCGGTCGCCGCCAATTGCACCAGAGCGCTGACCTTATGTACGCTTTAAGAGATCCCGAATGGGGTGCTAGGGGTGCCCGAGCCTTCGATGCCGTGAGAGAACCCGCGAGTAAAGCATTGAATGAGTGCTCAAAGTCATTTGATCTGGCTGCACGTAGTGTCGATATGGCCAATCGATGTCGATGGTTTCGGAAGCCTTCGCAGCAGAGCTTTGACGCTGTGGCTCGGGAACTCGAAGATGGTATCGCGGCTCTGAAAGCTGTCACGGACGACTGTGTGGTTAACGCTACTGAAGGAATAGTAGAGAAATATGCCGATGTATTCGACGAGGACGGGAAGATGAAAGACCCAGGGGTTCTAGGGCCTCCGTCCTTGAGGGGCTTAGTCCTCGCCATGATTCTCGAAGAACGCGTATTATCCTTGGCCCGAAAGACACAAAGCCTGCTAGAGTACCTTTTGAAGCTAAACAATGAGCGAAAATCCCATCGACTTTGGATCCCTTCGCGGTTAAAATATGCATTCACCTGGTTAAGTCACGGCAACTTACCAGGTGCTGCTTACAGCCCCTCGACTAATGACAACGAAGACAACGCTCGAGACGCCGATACAAACCCTTATTTCGATGACAAGGAAGATCAAAGCAAAGAAGCCTACCGCCGACTACGCTTTAGCCGTGGATACCCGGGTCGAGCCCATCGTCGGAGTTTGTTGAGCAGAAGCGTTGCTGCTACATGGAGATGGCTGTTTGGCCCGTCCGGCATGTTTGCTTTGCGGTTCGTGCTTGCAACATTTGCTACCGCTATTCCTGCCGTCATACCTCATTCCGCAGGGTTCTTTTATCGTGAGAAGGGCATTTGGGCAGTCATCACAGCGCAGACTTCATGTTCGCTGCTCATGGCTGATTTTACATTCTCTGTCTTCTGCCGTATACTTGGGACAGTTGCTGGGGGAGTGCTCGGAATGGTCGCATGGTACATTGGCTCTGGTGATGGACCGGGGAATCCATATGGCATGTCTGTCATCACGGCTTTCATGCTGCTAATAATCGTCTGGCTACGTATCTACCTGGCGCCTGAGTATACCAAAGCCATTCTCTTGGCGGGAGTTACATTTATTCTCGTGGTCGGGTTCAGTTATGACCAGAACCATATAATTCAGTATGGCCTTCCCGGCGTAGGATACCAGGCGTTCTGGAAGCGTCTGGTCTGCGTCTTAATAGGCATACTGGCTGCTGCCATCGTCCATCTGTTTCCCAAGCCACCCTCGGCGACTGATCATGTCTCGACGACGCTGGCTAATAGCGTGAGCACCCTCTCGGATCACTACGCTCTTCTTCTGTCACACTGGGCCAGCAAGTCGAATGATAGCCCGGTCGGAGCCGTTGCCGAAGAAATATCCCTAGGTGTTGCCGACAATTTGTTGGCTCTGAACCCCATGATTGCCCAACTCCCGTTCGAGTTCAGTCTGAAGGCCTTCGACCAAAAGCTCTTGAGAGAGGCACAAAACCAAATCCAGTACATGAACCAAGCGCTCCGCCGACTACTCCATTTATCCACATCGTTGCCGCAGGAGCTGCAAGATCGCCTCGCTCGCACTGTTGGATTTCTAGATGACAGGGTTATTGGGCAAATTATGGCGGTTTTGGACATTGTTGAGCAATCGCTTAGGACCGGCTCGCCTCTGCCGGAGAGATTACCCACGCCACTTGTTCGTCGTTTCTACGAATCGTGGAGCGCCCAGGATCGTCACGCCATGCTGAGTATTCCGCTCGTGAGGGATGAGAATTACCGGCGATATTGTGTGGCTATGTCGTCGTATCTTAAGTTCCTTGCTTCTATCGACGATGTAGTGCTGGTGCTCAAAGAAACCCTTGGGGAGTGTCATGTCATTCACCAATGGGAGAATGTCTAAAGTCGACGGCCAACGGTACTCATCGTTTCGAGCTGTGGGTTTTGGTGACAGCTCTCTATTATGACGTGCTATTTAGGATGAACGTGGTAGTGAGAATACATGTAGATTACGCTATAACGACGTGAAATCAACTTGATTTCAAGACGAATCCCCGACAGACACGCAGCTAAGTACGGAGAGTAAATGATAGAATCGCTAAAGCAGACACGTGAAACTACCAGCGGCCGCTATTACCACCTTTGCTCAGACTGATGACATCTGCCTTTGGCTGCACATTAAGATCGAGCCTCCATTCATTCTTGTCCTTGGACTTCGAGTCCGGCACTAAGTTTTCCTTAGCATCCATGTCCTTGTGATTCATCTTCCTAAGAATCTTCGCCTCCTCCAGCTGAATTTCGGCGTCAATCGCGGCCCCTCGGTACGGTTTGTTACCATGCATCACTGCCTGTTGAGAACTGTTAGCCCAGCAACTGAAAGCTCTAAAAGCATTGTACTGTCTTACTGCGTAACCCGATTCATGCTTCAGTCGTTCATTTAATCGGCGTTGGTCCTAAAACGACAACGTCAGCCCCAAGCGATCTGGGAAAGCAATGAAGAGCTAAGAGATATACCTCCTCGTCACGGATTCGATTGACGGCCTGATCTCGATTCACTATGGTTTGTAAGCGTCGGCTACAGACAAAATGAATTTTGGAGAGCTGTTCTCAGTCTACGTACTGTATGCAGGAGCGTTGACGCCCCCAGTCTCAGCAGCGGCTTTGATTTGGGCAGAGTTGTAGTGCTCTTGGTCCCGGTACTTGTAGGACCTGCGCTCACTATGGTTTCCTTTATCGGGTCCGTGGGCCATTCTTGCTAGATGTAAGGCTAGAAGGCTTCTAGATTTGACGGATAGGGGCCCTGAAATAATTATTCGGGTAACTGTATGCCTGCATGGATGAAAGAGAGAAAAGAGGACTCCAAGCAGATGCACTTACTCTTGTTGAGTTACAAGTGTCTACCCTCTTGCATGATCCTTGGTGTCTGACAACACCCTACCGTCATAGAAACTTTAATTTCCAACATACGTACTCAGAGTCGTATTCTAGACAATTAACGTTTCTCTTCAAACCTTGACGAAGTAGGTTACAGTACTTTACGTGGGTGGGGTATTCATCGTTTGGTTTTGTATCTACAACATATGTTCAGTGCCGCCTATTCATTGAGGCCTCGTGGTAGCGATAAAATGCAATAGAATGGGGTGCTTAATCCGCGGCCGGACTGGCGATATAAGATTATAGACTATGGTGTCTAACACACATTAGAGGCATATCGTAACAAACTATTGTATAAAATTAGAAGTAGTATTGCAACTCTGAGTGATCGTCGTCTCGTGTCCAAGCTCGGTCAATTATGAGGTACCCCAGCAATGATCAATGGAAGTGTTGCGCGGGGTTTCTCTTCAATCGCCTCTTCATTACATGTGAGGTGGTATCCTGTAAAGAGTCATTTCGAATCTTGGACATGTGCGTCCAATAATTTGGGACAGACCGATTCATATATTTTGAAGCAACCTGCGGAGGCGGTTTCCTTTTCAAATTCGGGATGTCTAATTGTGCATTAGGTATGCTCAAAGAGAACCCTCACAACCTGGAAAGAGGGTCTGTCGGACCTCAAAGAAGAAGCAACATGCATCATGTATCGTAAATATTGAAATAATGAAATGGTCTCATATATCATGCTTATCCCGAATGCTAATCTATATGCTGTCATAAGAAAATAAGGCTTTGTTCATAAAACTCATCGTCCCCTTTCAACGCTGAAGCACTAGGGTATCGGAACTCCACTGTGGTTGAGTTCTTAAATCCGGAGTGGATTGGATTTGATCCTCCCAAGCATCCACCTCACTTTCATCCGTAGAAGGCTCCGCAGCATCCGCATCACTCGAAGGCCCCAAATCACTCGTATCGGCATCCTCCGCTCCCGAAGTCACCCATACCGCTGGTGAATCTTTGTCTTGGGACCATGGATCTACCCATGTGTCTCCGACGGCAAGGAAGCGCTGGGACAATGGTGAGTGTGGAATGGCCGAGGTAGGTGCTGTGAGCGGTCTCTTATGCTGCGGCACATGTACTTGGCTCTTGCTGGCGCGTTTGAGGGTTGGCGGTCGGCCGTTACTGTGGGATGGAGTGCGGGCATGGGGGACGAAATTTGGCTTCGTGTCTTCGCTGCCATTGTCCAACAGGGCTCGTCGGTTGGCCATAGAGAGTAAGCTGCCTCCTGACTGACGACGCTGGCGTGGCTGGCCCTTGTTAGCTTCGGGGGCATTGCCTGTTGATTGACCGTGAAGCGGTAGATTTCCGATGCTGAAGTGCTGCTTTCTCAAGCCTTGGTGGTCCTCGGCGAAGACTACTCTGGCCCGCAATCGGTGGACAGCCCGATCCAAAGCCAATTCAATAGCGCATCGATCTCGGACGCGGCTCAGCTTAGGCCATGTCGCGCGCTCTCCAGCCAAGCATGACCGCTGCATGAAGTCGACGGTGGGATTGGCTAATAGGCGAGGGAGGTCCTGTAGGTTCATCTCAGGTAGGATAGTGATGTCTCCCGAGTACTTCTGGCTCAGGATACTACGGAATTTGGTGGCAAGGTTAGGCCAGATGCCAAGCTCGGCGAGGAACTGGAGGCGGTGAAGTGCCTCTTCTTTGGCCAGTGTTGTGAAGGTGTCAACCCAGTCAACCTCGTTTGAGATTCTAGCATTAGGGCGCTCCGGGCTGTCGGGTGAGAGGAAGTCGTTTTTGGACAGAAATGGGACCACGTGAGGGTTGACTTGGGAGACAATGAAGTGGTTGACGTTGAACATTTCGGAGAGACGAGTCATTGGCAGATCGTTGTCCACGGAGCCATCGATCCAGCGCTGAGGCGTCGGATTCCAAGGGCTATGCTCGCCGGTGAGAGGGTCCTTGACGAGAAGTGGCGAGGCGTTGAATACGAGAGGAACAGAGCAGGATGCTGCGACAGCCGACCAGATCATAACGTTCGGGGCCGTCACATAGTTAAGTAATCGTGGTAGTTCGAACATGGAGGCGGTCGAGACGCAAATGTTCAGAATTCGTCGCGTTCGGTTGTAAGCCTCTTGAAAGGTGAGGTCGCCGGTCAGCTCTCGCATAACCTCTGTCAAATGCTTGATGTCGGACCAGCTGCCCTCGGTGAGCAGGCGACGTAAGTGACCGAGCATGCCGTCCGGACTATCATCTTCCTCAAACACAGCTAGATTTCCGTATGGAAAAGATTCCATGAGGTCCGGCATTTCTTCATCTGTGCGTGTACACATGACAGCACACACGATACTGCCAGCACTAGCACCCGAGATGATTCTCGGTAAGAGTTTCGACTGAAACAGAGACTTCAGCACGCCGACGTGAGCCATACCAAAAGTGCCTCCTCCAGAGAGCAGTAAGGCGCTGCGACCAAAGCTCTGACGCGCAAATAGCATGCCCTCCAATAGGTCTCTGTACTCGATCGAAGTGTCGTAACTGCTCTGGTTGACGATCGTATCAATGGTCGCTATTGTTGACTCGACGTAACGTTCGATAAGCTTCTTGGTTCCAATGTACGTATGCCTGTAGAGGTTGACATTGTCCATCCCACCCAGATCTCGCGACAAGGCTGTCCGGATAAGATGCAGCATGCGTCGAATGTCGCAACTTGTTCGCGCCTCGTCCAATTGCCGTAACCGTACGTCAACCAGCTCGGAGTCGTACCAGTTGCTCGGCTCGGCCTCGTCTTGCTTCCACTCGTCGTTTCCCTCCAGGTGGTCGAGCTCCTTGGCGGCAGCCTCCCATGCCTCGTGTGTCTCGGCGCATTTCATTCGCAAACCTAGGATTTGCCGACGCTCCTCATGCAGGCGCTTCTCTTCCCGCTGCTCCGCGGTGAGACCATCTCGCCATGACAGCCAGTAGTTATTGACGCCGCGAGCTGTGCGGTAGAGGGCGTCTGTTGCCGTGCCTTGAACGCCATGAAGTTGTGGAGAAGACTTGGCATGGCGTAGACTTGCTGATTTCGTGGGCGGTCGGTTCGGTGCGGAGTGGAGGAGGGAGTCGAGGCGGAGAGAGGGGACTGAAGGGGCTGGCACGAGCAGGTCGGCCATGATGGAGGTTATCCCCACGAAGGGGAGGAAGAAATCGTCGCTCGCAAGATTATAGGTGTCCTGTGAGGGACTATGAGGGTAATGGAGTTGGTCGCGTGGGTTCAAGTTAGCCCCATGGTCGTTGCCGGCCGCAACGGGAGGATCGTGTCGAAGTCGGTTGCGATGTCGGTGAAGCCGGCTAGGGAACGAAGAGGGAAGTCGAGGAAGGGAGCGGAGGGATTGTCGTCAGGTAGAATGAGGATTAGGGAAGAATGTGAACATGTTAGGTAGCGAGAGATGGAAACAAATTGTTGGCAGTGCGAGTACGAGTAGTAATTAGGAATAATACTACTTGTCGGTGCAAATCAAATCACACCCCGCGTGATCCACAAGCTGCATCAAAGACTGGAGACGGGAAACTGGAGACGAAATCACGATGCGCTGCCGAACAAGGCCGGCCTATTACTATGTAGTAATCGCCCATGGCCCAATTCGGAAGTGCATGTGACGGGCTGCTCTAAGCTGCGCTGCTCTACTCTGCGCTGCCTGAGTCGGGAAATTATGTCATCATTTCCAGCTCTGAATCCGCACTCGGACCTGTTCCGATCTTCTACCCTAGGTATTTCTTTCTCTTTTTTTCTTTTTTCTTTTCTTCTTTTTCTTTTGTTGTGTTTTCAAGCTCTTCTCTCAAGCATTCGGAGTAGAGGAAATTCATCTCGATACTACTCGTAAATCCAACACAGTGTATCTTACTCGGATGGTGTGATGCGACTTGTCTTGTGCTCAGCTTTCCCTTAACCCAATGTCTCACGTCAGGTGGCAGATGACCGCCTCTCAGCTGCTTAGCCGTATTAATAGCGGTAAGATCCGCCTTTCACATGGAATTTCCAGGAATACCCTACACTCAGTTTGCAAATATTATGTGATATATTCTGTCAAGTCCTCATTATCAATCGACAAAGTCAGGTCATCTGGATAGCCATCACAATTGTTACCAGTCTCTCGAGCTAGATAATTCACAACAAAGCCAAGGGTGTCTCCGGGGTCTAAACTAAACGTTGATGGGTGGCTGGGCACTTTGCTCAGCTCGAGCATGCAAAAAGCAAAGACACGCTCGATATTCTTGCGGTCTGAGAAGAGAACATATGGGGAAAAAAATCAGAGGTTGTTGCGAATGGTTCTGAAAAAGCACAACTACAACGTCGTCAAATCTACAGAATATAGAGGAGGCAATGAAGGCTGGTCCAAGCGTCTAGCAAACAGAATAGAGGACGCTATAACTTTGACAGGCTATTCCGCGAAGCTTCCACCTTGCGATGGTTGTCGCATCAAGTCAGCTGATCACAAGGACTGATAGTACCAGTCGAGCTGAGGCACGAAGAGACCTCCAAGGTTAATAACAATAAAGATACGATGGTAATCACCACCGGCCCAAGCCGGCAAAGTGGAGCAACGGCGTTCCGACATGCCGCCCGCAGCCGCTCTCCCACCCACTCGTCTCTTTCTAGCTCCCCCCCTCATTTTGAGTTGAGGTTGCACTGAGCCAAACTCTACTGGTGCAGAGCAAAAAAACCCTGCGGGCTGGCCTTGGAATGGCTGGCCATGCTACGGATCATTCTGACGTGCATCAGATCGGAGCTTGACGCCGGCACAGCCAATAGGCGGTGCTTCCAGAGATTCTGAATGGGCATGGCGCGGCTTGGATTCCCCCGCATACGGTCCAGTCGGGGCAAAGTATGTGTGTCGATAATGTAATGGATGACGTCCATCATTGAGAAATGCTGGACGGGAGCACAAAGCTTGGAAGCTCCCGTTTGCTGGCTGGTTTATAACCTGGGCCGCCCTCTGCATAACTGTGAATTGTATTCGGGTCCGTCGGATTACTGCTTTGTTGAAGAATCTGCTGTGCAAAAGCGCTGAACATCATCGAAGAGTCTCCGTTTAAGTGTTCCTAATCCAAGAAAGCTTCACTTATACGCATACTTACTGCTTGTTTATCACCGCCAATATGACGCTTGAGGATGTTCTGTCCGGGGGCAAGGGAGGCCATGGTAACCCGATTGACCCCGTTCCTACAGTTATCCGTATGTTGTCTCTCTCTCTCTCTCTCTCTCTCTCCTTCTCATGATCGAAGAAGTATTCAACCCTTTGAAAGATACTTGTTTCACTGACTGATCTTCGCAGCCACGCCAGTCAAGTATCAAGATGCCGGCGACGATGGCTTTCGCGCGCTCTGGGTCGTCTTCATCGTCATGATCTTCGCCTCGGCCATCTTCACGTTCCTGTCGTGGAACATCCCTGTTCAACGCCGACTCTACCACGTCATCACCACGCTAATCACCCTGACGGCTGCCGTGTCTTACTTCGCCATGGCTACAGGCCACGCCACGGCTTACAACTGTGTCACCGTCACCGACCACCACAAACATGTTCCCAACACGCACCACGACGTCTGTCGCCAGGTCTTCTGGGCTCGCTACGTAGACTGGAGCATCACCACGCCTCTCCTGCTGCTGGATCTATGCTTGCTGGCCGGTATTGATGGCGCCCACACGCTCATGGCTATTGTGGCCGATCTCATCATGATCCTCACTGGCTTGTTTGCCGCCTTTGGCCAGGAGCACACCGGTCAGAAGTGGGGATGGTACGCCATTGCTTGTATCGCTTACATCTTTGTCATCTGGCATGTCGCTCTGCACGGCACCAGAATGGTCAAGGCCAAGGGCGCCCGCGTTGGCAAGCTGTTTGGCTCACTTGCGGCTTTCACATTGATCCTCTGGACCGTCTACCCAATGTATGTCCCATATACCCGCATTTGATGGCTTTCCCTTGTTTGGTCAATGACTGTACTGACATCTATGGCGCAGTGTCTGGGGTATCGCGGATGGCTCGCGTCGTGCGTCCGTGGACTCGGAGATCATCGCCTATGCTATTCTCGATATTCTCGCCAAACCCGTCTTTGGCTTCTGGCTGCTCGTGGCCCACAGGCAGATCCCCGAGACCAATGTCGAGCTTGGAGGATACTGGTCGCAGGGGCTCAGCTCCGAGGGACGTATCCGCATTGGCGACGATGAGGGTGCTTGAGTATGATCAAATCATCTGCACGGCGTACGCTAATGGGAGGAGGAAACGAAATGGGGAGGTTTGGTATTGGATACTGAAGAATGAGGGTTGATCAGAGTGACGAGGGAATATTGCCATGAGTGTCGTCGACATGAACACGATAATAAGCGTTGAGGAGGGTGGTGAAGACAAGGAATTAGCTTGGAAATGCTTTTGAAGTGGATAAAAGCGTTATTGTACGAGTAACATTAATTACTGTCAAACGATGAATTACTTATCCAGCTTCACACTTGAAGACAATGATGTCGTATTTGTCTATTGATCAAGTCATTCAATGCACACTGGGCGGAAGACAACTCATGTCTCGAATGTTGCATGGTTGTCGACAGATTGCTGGGTGGCGCACCAACTTATCGTAAGTATCGGTAGATGCAAACAAAAGACTTTTTACACTGCGAAGCCATGAGCCCACTGAAACAACTTGACTTGGCGGATGTAATCCAAACGCATCCTTGAGACTAAATATGGAGTATTCCGTATATATAAATTACAACGTGATGAATGTGGGGACCAGCGTGTCGCGGGCGTGATTCCTACGGGAGTGAAAACACCAAACTCGGGTCCGAAATTCTCACGATGAGATCTTGAGCATCATCATACTCGTCCAAAAAAATTAAAAATCAAATCAGTAGTGCAGGGGAGCAAAAACTCAAGGTGGGCCCGGGACCACCATGAGAAACCCGGCTTAATGTGCAATGCTTTCAATGCCTCAAGGCCTATCCAGCACTGGCGGGTTCTTTACTCTCTGGGAAGCGGCTGCAGTCCGGCTGCCCGGGAGAAGGCAGACTCATTCCCAAAGACCGGAAGTCTCCCAAAGGAGGCTCTTCCTATCAGGAATCGAACCCCGTGCGTCTAGATATAGTAATGCTAGCGCGCAGCTTCACACACCACCTAGACCACGAGGCCCCCTTCGAGACCTGATTTGGTGAAAGTAGTTGATTTATTTTGCTATATAAGGCTTTAGCTGAGAGTGAGACGATGTAGAAGTGATGTGGTGCTGAGGAGCTATGTTGTTAGGGTGTCTATGTCTGAGTTAGAAGTGAGGTTGTCGTGAGATGCTGTGGGGGGTTCGACTGCAAGTAGAGGGGCGGGCCTTGACTTACTATGTATGCAAGATCCACAAACGCTTTGTAAGAGTTATGAGCATACTCTCGTATCCTTCCATGTCTTGAAAGACCCTGGTAGTTAGTAATTAGGGACCAAGTATGACAAAGAGCTTAGCAAAGCATTTCCGCCATGTTGGAAGCGGCCGCCTGCCAAGTGGATCAACCTAAGTACGGTAGTCAGTCCCGCGTCCTTGAAAATGTACTGCACCAGCACCACAGAATGGAGCAGCCGGCAGCTTGGTAAGAAGTATATAATAAACTTCATGCAGCAGGGAGGGGCCCTTTTAATCAGATGGAGGGCACCGGAGAACAGACATGACACCATCTTCGTTTCTACTTGTACTCGTACCTTGATGCAGAAATCGAAACATTGTCTGCATGACACATCGGAGCGGGCCATGAAACGAAACTACCGTCCGACCTGTCGTTCCAGATCCAGATCTATTCCTGCATGTAAATGCCTCTCAGCTGTGGTTTCGCGCAGGGTCCCCGTTTTTATTCGTCTCTTACAGGCAGTTCCGTCGATCAGCTTAATTTTCACTGTGCCGTTCTGGCTTTTCCTGTACCTGCAGTAGTATGCATCATCGTCGCATGTTCAACCTTCCCCAGAGGAGGCCACCATCCCAATACATCTTATGCGAGTGCGCGCAGAAGGAGGTGACATTGTTCTCTGAGACTTACGGCGGCTTGCGAGCTGTCTGTACAGGACTAGCGCGCGCGCTCGGGCTTGGTCCGGAGTCGCAATTATTAATTAGGGGACCACCCTCAAAGCAAACCTAAATTATCCCCCGCCGGCTATGAAACGTGTGGAAGCCAAGCACGCCATGGGAGGGTCAGATGGGAAGAATGAGGTAGGTAAACCGGTGTCGGCATTGGGACCCCTGTTTCTGTTGAAGCGCATACCTGTAGTAGTAAGTGAGAGAGTTATTGATGCAACGTGGGTCGCCGAGTCGGAGCTTACATGTATGCTTATTTTATGTCCGGACATAGCAGCTATCTAGCTGCCTTGTACGGCTCATATTAGTCTACGTATCATCAGTCTAATGTGAACGGGATGAATCTGTTTCGACATCTTGGTTCGGGAACAAAATCCTGGCAAAGAACTCGCTTTAATCGCATTGACTGGGCTACCTAACATAAGGTGAGACGAAGGAACGAACTGCCGTGAATGCGCCCCGGTGAACATCTCTGCGCGTGGGGCGCCATGATGGAGCTCCGTCTTCAAACCAGTTAGCTTGTCGTTCCCTGCCAGAGGGTCCGCCATGCCGCGCGGGCAAAGCCATCGTCCGCTTTCTAAGCATGTATCTGCACTGTAATCTTATCTGATCAGTCCTGGCTGTGCAGGCTTGGCTTGACGACACTTTTTGAGGGTCCAGATCCACTCGCGCTTCTTGCTGGGGGTGTGTAAATGCAAGTGTGTAAGTGCGTGAGTGTGTGTGTCTCGTCGGTGTCGAGTGTAGAATAGGCAGGTATCCCGTGTAAGTCATGCTACTTCTGCAACGACCCAGCTGAGCCGTGTCCCCTCCTTATCTTTCCTTTAAATCCCCAGAGGTAGTATTAAACGGTTGTATCCCGGGCTTGGAAAAACACAATACTACACACTCTCTTTCTCTCTCTCTCTCTCTTTCGTTCCTTACCTCACCTCACGTTCCTTATCACAATGAAGGCTCAGCAGATCCTCTCCGGCGCCGTGCTGGCCACCAGCGCCATGGCCCAAAGGCCCTTCCTTAACGAGGCCGACACTGGTATTGAGCTGGCTCTCGGAGATCTGCCAACCGGCGAGCTTCCGGACCTCGAGAGTATCGTCGGCCTCCCGGACTTTGACTGGGCTGCCCGTAACTACCTCCCCGCCGAGAACTACACATACTACCGAAACGGCGCCGCTGGCGAGTGGTCGTACCGTTACAACCAGGAGCAGTTCCATCAATACCGCTTCCGTCCGCGCGCTCTTGTAGACGTAAGCCAGGTCAACGAGACGCTGGGTACTAGCTTGTTGGGGCACAACTTCTCGGCTCCTTTCTACATTTCTTCTTGCGCTCGTGCGGGCGGCGGACACCCGGACGCTGAGATCAACTTTGTCAAGGGTGCGGCGACTGGGGACATTATGTACATGGTGAGTTTATCCGGGTTTATCATACGCCTGCAGACGGGTCACTAACAAGAGTTCATTTAGCCCGCCCTGCTTGCCGACAAATCTATTGAGGAAATTCACGAGGCCAAGGCCGAGGGACAAGTCCTGTTCCAGCAGGTAAGTTCTCCATGGGACTTGTGCCGAACTTGAGCAGAAAATGGTGATTGACTCCTGATCGTGCAGCTGTATCTTGATGAGAAAAACGACACCGAGACCAAGGAGCTCTTTGAGCGCTCTGAGAAGGCCGGCGCTGACGCCCTCGTCTTCACGGTCGATTCCCCTGCCACTGGCAACAGACACCGTGCTGCTCGCTTCGGAGTCGGATCAGCGTATGTATTCGAGAGTTGTCAATAATTTTGGAGAAGTTGCTGACAATAAGCGATATAGTAACATCGGATTCAACGGCTACTCGGTAAGATGCCGCTCACTTACATGCAATGAACTTTGCTCAATGCTTGTGGAAATGTACTAACAGTAAGCAGTGGGACTACTACAAGAAGCTCACCGAATGGACCGACCTCCCCATCATCGTCAAAGGAATCGGCAGCGTTGAAGATGCCAAGCTCGCCGTCGAGAACAAGGTCCCAGCCATCATCCTCTCCAACCACGGCGGCCGCCAGGTCGACGGCTCTCAGACAAGTCTTGAGACGGCTCTCGAGATCCACCGTGAGGCGCCCGAGATCTTTGAGCAGATCGAGGTGTGGGCCGACGGTGGTGTTCGCTACGGCACCGATGCGCTGAAGTTGCTAGCTCTGGGCGTGCGCGCTGTCGGCCTGGGACGTCCGTTCATGTACGCCAACGTCTTTGGACAGGAGGGCGTGGAGAAGGCGATTGAGATTATGAAGACGGAGCTGGCTATCGACGCTGGTAACATTGGTGTGGCTGACATCAAGAAGATTGGCCCCAAGAACGTAAGTAAACAAAAACTCTGAATCATGCCAAACGTACACAATACTAATGATGGATTCAAGGTCAACTGGGAGGCCCGTCCGGGTTTCAGTTAAGCGGGCGCATATGGGGATGAGCAGACTAGATGATGAATGAATATGTATATATAGCTCTCTCGGAAAATAGCCGTACATATAGTCAAAGCTTACATGAGAATCACGCATTGTTATCCTCGCAATTGATAATGATGAGTGACATACCGGACAGTCCAAGGCAGATTGTCCAAAGATAAGGATCTGATTCAAGTCGTCATGGAGGACGTCAAGATACTGGAGTGGTTATGGGAGCCCGTGCCGTCAGTTATGCCCTCATAGGCGAGATTCTTTCATCTCCTCCAGGCGTCCCAGTCTTGAAGATGAATTGGAACTGGGTAGGTAGTTCAAGGTGCTTGTAGTCAATGACAAACTCTGGGCGTTCGCGCCACTTAGAGTCCCACTCTTGTAAATTCCATTGATAGCAATCGGCGGGCAAGGAATCCCAGGGTTGGCCAGAGTCAAAGTTGCAGGTAATTGCAGCATAGTTTGGGTCCATGAGCCTCTTCACAACTCTGGGGAAGTCTGTGAAAACGCAGCAGGTATGGTGTCGTCTTCTCCAAAATGAAAGTCGGTCCTGGTCTGTACTCCCATATTTTGTCAAAAGCTTCTTGCCAAGGCAATCCCTTTGCATAACTGTTTGGAACAGGACGAGCAAATCAATGGCTCACCCCAGCGTAGGAAATATCTTGTCTTTCATAAGTGAAGGCTGCGATGCTGATGACACGACCTAGGTTGACGCGGAGAAGATGCAAGACATACATCAATATGATTATCTACTACATGCAGTCTATTCGAGCAGCCTGCAGAAGAGAACAAGCTGAGCGACCTCACCAGGGAGTACGTCATGTCATGTCTTGGATATTAAAGAGAAGAGCACACCTAAGTCTATTTATATTCCGTTCTATCAAGTGCGGTGTTCCTCTACATCCACAGAGCGCCCACAGATTGATAATCTTGCAGATTATTGCAAAGAATTGGATGTACTAAAGAAAGGGAAAAGATACTTACTTCAAGCAAGCCTACCACATCATCTCATCGTCGTAGTCAAACGGCTCATTCTTGTATGAAACTTCTGTAGTAAAATGCAACCCATTCGAAAAATTGAGCTGGCAATCAGCTCCCTTAAACTCCGGTCGACGGCGCCAATATCGGTTCCAGCACTCAAGGTTCCAGTAAGGATGTTGAGCAGGTAGTTGGGAAGCATCCCACGGATAGCCAGGGTCGAAATTGCAGCTGATCGCCATGTCATCTGGATCCAGAAGCCTATTCATAACTCTAGGGAAATCTTTGTAGATAAAACAATTATTGCGTTGTTTTTTCCAATATGTCATCAGTGGATTGGAAGAAGGTGGATGCGACTCGTCAAAGGCAGCCTCATAAGCAATTTGCCAAGCACAGTCACGTTGGACAACTTGTTGAAAGATCGAGGAGCTGATGGAAGGATTCACCCCACCGTCGAAGATAAAGCGGAATGAGCCCTCTGGCATACCTAATGTAAATAACGCATCGGCTTCAACAAGCCAAAGTGCTATGATCGAGCTGATAGAACAAGGCCCGCAGGCTTTAGACTTCGTGTCCTCAGCAGTTCTTGAATGAAGAATCTCTTTAACATCCACATATCGCTCAATGGTAAGTCGATGATTTTCCTGGCAGAAAGGAATAAGACCCTGACCATGTCGCGAAGGACAAGCATAGCTTTGCTGTCGCTCTTGAAGGACAAGGTGACGGATAGTAAGGCGAGTCCCCTTGCTTAAGGATTGAAGGAAAGAGATAGCTAGTGCAGCAGCTGAGTAGACTGGGAACTCGAACTGGCTATTGTCAGCCCATATGCTGCGTTCACCAATCACGCTGCGGTGTCTTATGGAACAAATGGGAGGCTCGAATCGAGGCGGCGGTTTAGAATCCGCAAATCGTCTACTAATAGCCGAGCAGACTGTAGGTAGTAGCCAGATAGGGCCATTATCGGCATCAGGATGGTTGTCGTGCAGCTCGAAGACTTCCTGCTGTGTCTCTATAGACGGTATAGAAGCTTGTAGACGATGACGAACACGCCAGTGGTCTAAGCACCGGGCGTCTGGATGAAGTTGCGCAGCTGTCTCCATAACGCATTCTTTGAAGGCTGCTACGAGCGAAGGTGCCTCTCCATTTCGAAATATATATCTCACTCGTTTGTAGATCGGGAGGTCCTGCGTAGAATCAATGGCGTGATCTAGGATAAACCGCACGTTCGGGTACTTAGAGATTGCCAGCTTAGCCACGTCGGGGGTGATAAATTCACGATATTGAACAAGGGCGCCGACAGGAAGGTGCTGCATTGTAGCGGCAAGGTCGCTGGATTTGTCGCTATAATCCCATGATCGGTCACTTTCATCGAAATCCCAATGAATGGCACGGTGAGTCCAAAGGTCTTCCGGAGGTAAAAGCTGTTGACGTATTTTAGGGCCACCAGTTCGAAAGATGATAGGGTTGCATTGCAAAGGCCAGTGACGGGTCTCGTTAGCAACGAGCCTACAAGTGAGGATCACGCTCAAGTCTATGCGACCGCCGTCGGCGCAAGTAAGACACCCCGTGTCTGGATTATATAAGTAGCCATCGGCGTTAACGAAGTAGAAATGGTAGACGAGTGTCCGGAGCTCGGCTGGGAGATGCAAGAAGTCGAAGCAAGCGACGTTGCGGTTTCGTGAATGGACTGAGGTCGACGAGCGGTATGCCATCGTCTTGTCGCGTGCACCGTATAAACTGGGGGTGAGATAAAAGGGTATAAAGGTAAGAGATGAGATTGGAAGTATGTAGCAGGCGATCCGAATCGTAAGCAGTCTTAGACGTCCAAAGACGACAGATTCAAGGTGGGCAATTGAGAATGATAATGGAGATTTTGGATGGCAAGACAAACACTGGTTTTATGACGGGGCAGTGTGTAGTAGTCAAGAGTACGTGCCCCAGAACCTTAAGCCAGCCATGTCACTGGAACTTTTTTACTTTGCTCGCTCTGACTCAACTTCCCTAGACATGGCTTTAAAAATGGTCAGTATCATCATAATAAGTAATACTAGTATCTGCAATAGTAGCACACAGTACAGTAATATACTGAAGGCCCATAGCGGAACAGGCAGCATCTAGGCTACAAGGCAGCGAACGTGCTAGGAGGTCAGAGATCTAGCTTGATAAAGCTTTACCTTTCGTGTCGCTGGTAAAAGCCGGAGAATTCTCTAGTAACCAGAATATCACTTTATACGTCTGTCAACCTCCTAGAGCATGATGGGTTAGCACAGATTTATTCGTTAAACCTTTTGCGGGTTTCTAAGGCTATGCACCAGGAGGCTTGGATGTTCCTGTGAAATCTGCACATTGCGCAGAGCGTGAGTCACCAGTAGATTCCAGCCAAAGCCACCAAGAACAATGACCCAGGTCCGTAAAAAACACAAAGCAAACAAACTTCAAGTAGACTTCTTGAAATATCTTTTTAGCTTCTTTAAGAATTGGCTTGAGAATGCAAGCAGATTCCGTAATCGAGCAGCCGCAGCATCAAGTTACATCTAGCACGTCCGCAGTGATTATTGCAGGTTATTACAGTGGCCGTTGCGCTGTATCTTAAAGTGATTAGGGGGGAGCCTCCCTTGTACAAGCCCCCTAACCCTTAAAACATCAGCAGAAGTCAGTGGCCACTAAGTGAATGCTTTCTACCTACCTAATCTGTTATCAAGTCAATAATCAACTGCCAGTCGTCTGTGCTAGTAGTAGAACTTACGTACAAATCGTCGCCTGCTGTCTGCAATGCGACATTGCTCACAGCCGACAAGGCTGTTCACAGACCTCTTTCCATTTCGGTCAGTTGACATTCGGAACTCGGCTGGCCACATGGCTGCGCCCGATGGGAGTTTGCTGCGGCTTTCGCATAGTACTTCGTGTTCATGTTATTATCTAGGAGGCATTCATACCACACCCTGTTTTAACACCCTCGCTTTGTTGATGATACTACCTGTATTTGTCTTCAATTGCGAAATCACAAGCTGTCTTGAAAGGCAATTCTGAAGTAAAGCTTTCCCGAACTAGCGGTCGTTAGTAAAAATACCATTCTTTCTCTACTGTACCACGACAGTTGTACCTTCGCGTACTTGCCCGAGCTTCACAATAGGACAATTCCCTAGCCACGTCTCTACAGCCACAGTATCAACGATCAAAAAGCAACTGGAACAGTTCGTTTCCTGCTTGAACCCTGGTCTCACTGGTGAGATAATTGGTAAGTTTCTAGAAGTTCATTTCACTTAGCTTCCACCCACACAGATCCTGGTCTAGTGAAGCCGTCAGCACGCCGGCAACGATTTCCGAGGCCGTAATCCCAGCTAAGTAAACCGAGGTGGTCAATTGCAAACAGCTCTCCCTTATCGGTGTAGATCGTAAAGATTTACATTAATATCTGGCTAACCCAGGTAATTCGTGTAGCTGCTCTGAGATGATCCAATATCAGAGCGCCATGCACACTACACACCCTGTTTAGTACGAAACGACGAATACCGCCTAGGATGAAACGCTGACGATCGCCCAGCCCACTCGACCAAACACAACCCCCCGCGTCCATCATATTCGGCCCGCATCGATGGGCTCTTCAACTAATCTATGGGGTCTTTATATCTAGCGATCCGCGTAACCTTCCCTGTCGGTGCTTAGACCAGTCTCGGCACCAGCATTGTGGGTAATGGTAGTAATGCAGCATCCCCCTAGGGACGCTCGTGATGCGCCGATCTGCCTAGTCCTTAGGAGATTTGTGAGGTTATGTACGACTGCGGCACTAGCATGGTATAAGAAGTTGCGAATACGTACGGAGTACAGAAAGCGTATAAGAAGATGCCAACCGATCCTGGCTTCTGTACCAGCTGGATTGCATCACCGCACTCTTCAATCCCAACCACTTTTTCTATAGCACATTTGTTCGAGGCTTCGAATTTCGCAGCATGGTTCAAAAATTTACGTTGGCGGCGGCTACCGCCAGCTTGGCCTCCTTCGCCCAAGCCTGGCTACCAGAGGGCAAGATTCGTGGTGTCAATGTCGGCACTATGTTCGTCTTCGAGCCCTGGATGGATGACGAGGAATGGCAGAAAATCGGATGCAACAACAACGATCAAAAGTCCGAGTTTGACTGTGTTCTGCATCTAGGCCAGGAAGAAGCCAACACCGCGTTCCAGGAGCACTACAACACCTGGATCACGGAGACAGACTTGGATGAGATGAAGTCTTACGGTCTTAACACCATCCGTATTCCTCTTGGATACTGGTTGAATGATGACCTAGTCGACTCGTCTGAGCACTTCCCTCGAGTACGTTGGTCGTGAATCAACTTGAAAGTTCATCTTGCTAACTCACAACCAGGGTGCCCTCGACCGTCTTACCGACTTTGTTGGGCAAGCCAAGGAGCGCAACTTCTACATCATTATTGAGTTAGCCTCCCTTCTATTTTCTCTCAGGACATATCCACTGATTTTGATAATGCAGCCTCCACGGTGGCCCGGGTGCCCAAGAAGCCGAACAGCCCTTCACCGGCCAGTATGCTTCCGAGCCTGGGTTCTACAATGACTACAACTACGGCCGCGCCGTCGAGTGGCTGACCTGGATGACCGACATTATCCATACTACCCCCGAGTTCAGCCAAGCCGGCTTGATCCAGCTCATCAATGAGCCCCTACACGGGGATACTGCTATCGACTCGCTTCGTAGTCAGTTCTACGTCGATGCACTTGAGGTAAGCAATTGATCCATAGAAGGATTTGATGTATTCTCTAATAATAGCACAGGCTATTCGTAAAGTCGAGAGTGACCTTAACGTCAGCGACGGCGACCGTCTCCACGTTCAGATGATGTCCAGCCTTTGGGGCTCCGGCGACCCTACCGAGTTCCTCCCCAGCACCGACTTCACTGCCTACGATGACCATCGCTACCTCAAGTGGGATACTTCTGTGCCCGTGGAGAAGGATGCCTTCGTGCAAGAGTCATGCGGAGACGACCGCAACGCCGAGGAGCCTCTTATCGTCGGCGAATGGTCCCTCAGCGTTCCTGACGATGTGGAGTGGACTGATGCGTGGAACCCCTTTGACAATACCGACTTCTACAAGCGGTGGTTCTCGGCTCAGGTTCAGGCTTATGAGCGCTCTACTACGGGCTGGGTGTTCTGGTCTTGGAAGACTAACCTGGGCGACCCGCGCTGGTCTTACAAGGGTGAGTGCTCTCGAAGCGCAACTACAAGTGCGATAGAAGAAGCTGACAAGATATTGCAGATGCTGTTTCTGCTGGTTTGATCCCTGAGAATGTTCAGGAGGCCCTTGATGCCGACGTCTGTTAAGCCAGGTTCTTAATCGTAACTGGTAAATGACTGAATTATGTAAATAAACACGCTACGCCCAGCTCATATTATTCTACGAGACCCGACAATATGTGCTCCAGATGCAGGTGTGTCTTCTGTGCATCTGCAAAAGTAGGCACCCTTGTCTTGTCTTCCTTCGCAAACTCATCATATACCTTGCCAATGCTGCGGGAAACCATTGGAAGCTCCTCCTGCCAGTCCTCCCACGCCCACTTCACCTCTTCCACCTTGTCCGTTGCATAATCGTGGACCTCAATCGTAACAGGCGCTGAGTAGGCACTAGCGTGCAGTGTTGTTCCGCCCGTAGCCACAAGTCGAAGCTCGCCCTTCTCGCCGTTAATGGTCCACACGAGGGCCGGTTCGCCCGGGAAAGGCTGCCCGCGGCGGAATCGCAACAGCAGCGAAGCATTCTTCTCCACGTAGCTTGACTCGGGAAGTGAGCTCGTCACAAGGATGAGGTCGGGAACATTGGAAGTTTTGGTTTCGACGACTTCGCCAGTTTTACCGTCAATGAGTTTCATCTCAGGTCGTTGGATTTGAAGACGTGACTTTACGTTCTGCAAATCTCCCAAGACGAATTTCACTTGGTCAAACACTGGCATACATGTTAGTCCAACGTCCGACAATGTCTTTGCACCCTTATCTCGCAATAGTCGACTTACAGTGTCCAAAGCCAATCATGTACACATTACCACCAATCGCGCGATCATTGAAATAAGACAGCCCTGACATGATCTTCTCGCGGTCATTAGATCCGCCAAATGCCCTAACTTCAGAGCTTAAGACTTTGCCGATCCGGCCCTCCTTCAAGGTTTCCTGGATCTTGACAACTGGTGGAGCGAGTCGGCCTTGCAACCCGATGATACTCTGACTACCTGTTGCTTTAGCCGTGTCGGCTAATTCAGCGACATGCTCCAGATTATGAGCGAGAGGCCATTCCGTGAATACTTTCTTGCCGGCCTTTACGCTGGGCAAAATAGTAGAATGGTGGACGTCAACGCGGGTGGCATTTACGACGAGGTCAATGTCAGGGTCATCAGCCACAGACTGAGGGTCACCGTATGCTTTGGTTTCGGGTGGTAGACTGAATGCGGAGATGGCGCGCTTAGCTGCGTCGACGCTGGAATTGCATAGTGCAACGATGGTGTATCTCTCGCGGCCGCGTGGTGAGAGGAGGTAAGGTAAATGAGCGCCGGAGGCCCACGATGTGACTGCAGAGGCGGAAAGGCCGATGATAGCAACACGAATGGGCGCCATTGTTCTTCTTTTCCTCTGTATTGTATTATAACGCTTGAAGATTGGCTTGATTACAGAGCTAGCATAGTTTCCAGAAATATTTTCAGAAACACTTCAAGTTAAGTAGTTATTTGTTTCTCAGCGTAAAAGGTTTGGCGTAAGACGAATCCAAGCATGATTTCTCAGCATCGATTTCTAATACACCGGTAGTGGGGTTGTTGGCTAAGGTTGCAAGCGGCTCTTCCAATTGCGTGACCGCGAGCACCGGCCTCGTTTCTAGAACTCCGTATTGCCGTTCTAGGACGTCAGAAAAGCTTACTTTAGTTGAACTCACAAATAGTACGGTCAATGATTTTATTGGTATGATTGTAGAACATGGGGGTGTCATAAGGCTGAGCGGGAGATTGACATAATGCTTGGTGACTCCCGCATCGAGGTGGATCTCTTTTTTTTTTTTTGGCAATTGAAACATAGTAAATACTAACTAAACTTCGAGCTCATTCTGCCTGAGAAATCATTCCAGAAATGACCTCTAATCTTGCAAAGAAACTATGAAGAGCCTTTCTCTTCTAATCCAACTAGGAACAACACAACTTTCCTGGCCGTGCGGCAATAAGCCCCAGACCCATCAAATAGCATACTCCTTCTTTCAGGTTCGAATAGAAGTCTAGACTAGAGGCTCGCTGTATTTGTTAAGATGCCGGCTGCATCTCAGCTTTGTCATGGTGCAAGTCCCCATACACCGTATTCCTCCATTTGCAGCTGCTCCGACTGCAATGCGGAGACTGCGGACAATGGTGACCATGAATACACTCTGCATCGTCACATCGAGGTCCGCTATAGCATACAGCCATGCGCGCCCTGAATCTGTGAATGACAATCTCGTCTTTATCTAACTTGACATTATGCTCCTTGTCGCAGTTTTGCTTCCAGGGGCACTTCCCTGCTAGATAGTGTGCGTTGCAAAACGCTTTGGTAGACACTTCGCTCTTTTGTTTATATGAGACCTGCGCAGGAGAGTTCATACTAGGAGGCTTTAGCGGCGGATCCAGGCGGCATCCATCCTTATTAAAGGCCATAGTCTTGGCCGGCGGCCAGGTTGCAGATGTTTTAATGACAAGATTCTGATGATCATCTTTGCCTCCAGCATTGGCATAACTTGGTGAGTGATTAATCGAAATACCACCATTTCCCGAAGTCGTTAGTTGTGGTGCACGTGGTACAGCAGCTGTTGGACTCTGTTGAAGTCGCGGAGACGATGACACTGACTTCGGAAGTGGTTTATTGCGGAATACATTACTGAATTGCGTCAGTGGCAGGTTCAAGGCTTTGATCTTTTCATGAGCCGGCGTTGTTTCAACTAAGACAATACGCTCTTCGGTAGAGTTTCCATTGACAAAAGGCTGCAGATCATGAACGTAGCCGGAATCATGGCAAGCAACAAAGTATATCTTTAGACAACCAGGGTCTTTCATAAAGTGTCGGAGCATGGCTGAAAGGCGTGGATTACAAACGGTTAGTCTCATAACTTCAGAGGATAGAACCATAGCCAGTGGGTAACTCACTCCTTATTTTCGAATCAGCATTCTCCTTGCCCCTGCCGACATTGATCATGTCAAACTCGGGACAGCTGTTGGTGAAGTGCTCAGCAAATTCTAACATTTTGTCTTCTGCCTCAATCACACCGGCAGTCCGCATGGCAGACGCAAGACCTCGTAGACTCGTAAACATTCGAGTGAATATAGACACATCGTTATTATCAAAAGATGACGACTGTTCAAGGTGGTCTCTGACATGTTTCTTTAACTTTTGAGCCGCCTCGACCGCACCCAGTGCAGGGTTGTCTAAGAATGATTCATCAAAAAGAGCACCATCGCCATCAATCAACACCACAACGTAAGGGTTCTTAATCTGCACGACATGACGGTCAGTATAAAGCGTTCTAGTTGTGCGTGAGTATATGCTTGGGCGGCCTTACTAGCATACTAAGCCTTGCATTCTCGGCTTGAAGGCCATTTATTTCTTCTTGATACATCATCCGATAGTTCTCGGCTTGGTGTGCTAGTTTGCTCTGTAATCCACGCATTTCAGTATCATAGTCCCATAACATTTTGATCAGAGCCTAAATAGTATGTGTCAGACAATCAGCACATAAACAAGGAATATGGACTAGTACCTTCATGAACTCGTTCTTCTCTTGGTCCTGCTTCCAGACCATCTTCATGAACTCATTCTTCTCTTGATCCTGTTTCGACGACAGATCGACACGATCCCGCATTTCCTCGAGACTCATATTCTTAGGACTGTAGCTTAGCATGTTTGATCTATCATCAGGTATTGATAGCAAGACTGAAATAGATTTGCGATATTCTAGCCTCAAAGAACAAACTACACTTGAAGATGAAAGGAGAAGAGTTGAGGCAGAGCTTTTGACTATCATTATTTTCATTATTTGATTAACCCCGCACGGAAACACCTTTATCCAATAATGAGCCGATTCTATAGCTTTGTGCACTTTGCCCTCTGAGAGCCTACGTGGCTGTGTATAGGCCACTGATAGCTGTTTGCCTCACTGCAACCTGCTTCAGCCCTAGGGCGACCCTGTTTAATATGCAGTACCTCTCAACGAACGAGTAGAATATGAGAATATGTTGATAGTCGGCTTTGGCTGCAGGAGGCCAGGCCTAGCTGCGAGTATTGGCTGTAAAGCGTTTATATATCACTGTTGGCACCGCCTCTATTCTTGAGTATGCCTTGCCAAGACAGCAACCCCTTCATTTAATATCGGTAGGCGGATTCCTTTCCGTCTGTTCAATGATGTGTCACTGGGAGCTTTAAGGGTCTTTATCTCGTTCATTTTCGGTAGATAATAGCTGGGTGAGAACATATAAGCGTGAGTCGAACATAAGCGCCTTGGTTTTGAAGTAAATACAGATCCTAAAATACTACCACATCCCGTCCCTACCCAGACAATGAAATATCGTCTACATTTCCCCTTCAAACATAACGTGCACGTGTGCCTAGATGCGACCAAATGGAATTATTCACAAGGCACTGGCATAAAGGAACATAAATCGTATGTAGGTCTTGCCCAGCTCCTGCTTTCCAAGATATCATAAGGCTGCTTTCAGATCCACGCACCCAGACTTGATTTCACGTAACATAAAAACGCCCTCGCTGCATAAAAAACGGACAACTTCCCGGTATGTAGGTTGGAAACACCATTAGCTCTTCTCATTAGCGGGCAGCTCGGCGGCAAAGCTCATCTGAGGCTGCTGGCCCTGTGCTTGTTGCTGCTGCTGCTGGTAGTGGGGGTTCATCTGCTGATTGAACTGTTGGTATTGTTGCGGGTTTCGCGGTATTTGTCCCGGTTGGAGCGGCTGTTGTGCTTGTTGTTGATGATAGAAGTCACCGGGCATCTCAATGGCCACGGCGTGGGGACCGGGCTGCTGCATCTTGGCTGGATCCATTCCGGGCGGAGGAGGCGAGTTCGGCGGAACCTGGAATTGCTGCTGGTAGGGGCCGGGGGAGGTCATGGCGTACTGTCCCGGCTGGGGTGTCTGTGACGGATGGCCATAGGGAGGATAACCAGGTGAGTTGCCGGCGCGGGGCACGACGTAGGTGTTGTTGGCGTTGGGGCTGGGCATGCCGTGGCTCTGGGCGACGGACTGGGAGCGATCCAAGGTGTTGACCGTCTTGAGACGGCCATCTTGCATCATGGCTTGCAGGACACCAGCGTCGACCAGCTCGGCCTTGCGGATGATACGCTGCACCATGTCCTTACTGGCGGCCTTGAGCTGGGCCTTGGTGAAGCTAATGAGACTGATGTTGGCGCGCAGGTCAATATCCTGGCGCAGGTACAGGCCGTCCTTGGGGGCGCCGAGGGCCTCCAACCCAAGTTCGCGCTGCTCGGGGGGCTCGATTCCAGGCTGGTTACCGGCGACCGTGTAGCGAATGCGCAGGTCAACGCCCATGGGGCCGTAGGTATGTGTCTGCAGACCCCAAGGCATGTCGTGGAAGCAGCCGACAAAGGAGATCTTGGAAGCGCCTAGCTTGCCGACACCAGGCATAATCTGGATAGACTGGTGGATCTCATACCAGGTGCTGTAGAACTCGTCGGCGGCGGCATCGCGAGGGGCGGGGATGGGCTTGTGGTCGAGGACGAGGGGGTTGAGGGTGATGACCTCGGAGTGGGCGTGGAGGATATCGATGGCGAGCTGGCGGGGGATGAAGCTGGGGATCGGTGTGATGACCGTAAAGGCCTCCTTCTTTTTAAGCATCTTGGCGGGCGCCGCGACGACGGTTCAGGTGAGTCGGTGTTGTTTGGTTTTGGTATCGGTGTCTGGGTATGCGAATGTTTCTAACGATACTTTTTTTTTTCTCCTTCTCGAAGGGCAGATGTCGTTCGGTACGTCGATGTTGTATATGGACTGGGTTGTTGTCTTGGGGTCGTGGCGGAGTCGCTCGGATCGCGGAGCTTCCGTCTGACCCAAGCAATGGCGACAAAGCACGACCGCGCACGAAAAGATAAAAGACACAAAGACCAACCAACAAGGCTGAGACAAAACTCTGCGGATATAGAGGCGTCTCTTGTGACGAAATAGCCTAGGCTTGTAGCACACAAAGATTGCGAACTTTTAGGCGGTGGCGGCGACGTTGGGTTGCGATGTGACTGCGGCGTTGCGGCACGGATGATGGAGGAAAGAGCCAGGCGGGATGCAGAACTGCAGTTCGTTGCGTTGGGTCGCACCTGCCCGTCTGGAAACTGGGAAAATAACCTTAGGTATAAGGTATATTTTAGGAAACGAAACGCTTGGCAGCTGGAACTTGAATTGTCGTAACTTCAAGTTGTGTACCTAACTACTACTGTACCCAGGTAAGTTAGTAGTAAGGTAGTAAGCTGTGGTTGCTGGAGGCCACCAATATTATATTACGAAACAAAACGGTAACGAGTCAGACGTTTAGCCGGTAAAGAGGAGAGAGGGGTATCAGAAAGCTGACTTGCGGGATAAGGTATGGAACAATTGCTGGTCAAGAACTGAGAGCTTGCTTGCTTGCTGGTAATGGCAACGGTAATACTACTGCTGTAATAATGGTAATGAGGGAGCTGATTTGGAGTTTGGCTGGTCTTGATTCGGGGCTTGTTGGTGCTGACGGGCGGCAGCTTGGCGGCCTTTGAGTGACGAATAGCGGGGCGAGGAGCAGGGAATAGAGGGGACGGCCCTGTGGGGATCAGGGCAGTCCAGTAAAGTCCAGCACAGTCCAGGTGCAGTTTAGTCACGACAGCACAACCTAGCATGGGCACAGCAGTGGGGCAATGCCCAATCTGGGGACCTTTTTACTGGCCACAACTGCTAAGGTAAGGCCTGGCCTACCTAAGGAAGGTAATCAATGTGAATGGAATCGTTACCTTACACCTCAGTGAGAGAACACAGTCAGCGGCGCAGCATGCAATTAACAAGCTTTGCCTTGCATGCAACCCATGTCTCGTCCCTCTCCTCTGCAGTTGTGCATTTTTCCCAAAGTAAAAATAGATTGATTACTTACAATTATAAGGATCGACCGGGCCACATGTCTGTCGCCCACGCGGTCCCAAATCTTGATCTTTTTACCTCAGCCAAGGAGATAATACCAATGCTAGCCCATGACTAGGATGCTTTAGTGTATCAGGGTCTTCCTCCTCTTCTCCGCCTAGGCGGCACCCAGACAGACATACCCAGGTAAAGATGAATTCATAGGTAAGGGATACCCCATAAAATAGTCTCATACTTACGAAGATCAATCCTGGGTCCCTCATGTTCAGTCTCTTACATTCAACCGGGTACGTGTAATTCGTACTACCCACCGTTGGGAGCGATCGTCTTCTGCGACACCAGCATGGGCTGATCAAGGCAGAGAGAGAGGGAGGGGGAAATGGGAATGGATGCCAATGCTTTATGACGAAAACAGTCGCGACAGAATGCACACTGTCTCTCACACCACAAAATCCCTCCCTTGTACAGTCATTTACAGTGCCAGCAATGTCGATTCCTGGTTGGTTATCGGACTCTGCGGATGAACTGAATGCCAGCGGCGTAAGCAGCAGGTTAGCAGTAGCTTAGCAGCACTACAACCGCTGTAATACTCGTAATTACAGTGAAGAAGAGGGGTCAACCACCCTTACCTACCACCACTGACCGTACCTAATAATGCGAATACGAAGACGATTCGGAGTGGTGATGCATTCATTACGCCTCTATCCTGCTTAACACCATCTCGTAAACACCGCATCGACTAACTGTTGCGTGCTCTGCGTCGAGTGCTGCCCAGTCCATCAGCATTATCAACCTTTCCTTATCCCAGTCAACTCTGCTTTCGTGATTGAATCCCATCTTCCCATTTCCCCCTTCTCCATCATCTGCGACTCGTCCAGTTTCAGTCATCCGGCCTGGACCCTCGATCATTCATCATGAAGCCCACTCTGCTTTCACTCTTCGTCGCAGCCTCGACTGCCCTGGTCCTTCCGGATCACCCGGTTCCGCTCGACGGGAGCCAACAGAATCATCACCCCGTCGCTCACTTGGAGGAGCCTTTCGAGAAGTTGTGGGATGGCCTGCGGGACAGCGGTATCCCCGAGGCTATCGCCTCCATCGCTGAGGGTGTCGACGACTCGATTGATTACCTGAGGTCGAGCCTTGATTCCGTTGTAGACGCTGTTGATGATCTTGGACAAAAGCTTCAAGATGGATTTTCAGACATTAAGAATGAGGTCAAGGTTCAGGGCGGTCATGGACATGAGTTCCCCGATCACACCATCTATCAGCTTATCAAAGAGTGCAAGTACACCACCAAGTTTGCCAAACTTGTCGACGAGCACGAAGATGTCGTGAAGCTCCTCAACGGCACCAAAGCTGGCAACCTAACTCTATTTGTTCCCGTGGATGCCGCCTTTGACCATATCCCCGATGACCACGAGAAGCCCAGCAAGGAGTTTGTCGAGGCTCTGCTCAAGTACCACGTCGGCTTGGGTGAGTTCCGCGCCCGTAAGATCCTCGGCACCAACACCATTCCCACGGCTTTCGATGAGGAGTGGCTTGGTGAAGAGCCTCAGCGTCTGCGCACTGGTGTGAGCCTTTCAGGTGTCAATGTCAACTTCTACAGCAAGGTTGTCGCTGCCGACTTTGTAAGTACTATATTGCTGTCTGATCGTTCTACGTTATAATTACTCACAAACCACAGGGCGCAAAGAACGGTGTCATCCATGGTGTGCGCAGCATCCTCGTGCCACCTCCCATGGTCGGCCGCATCCTAACCCTCTTCCCTAGCGAGTTCTCTACTCTGCTGTTGGCTTATGAGAAGACCGACTTTGTCAAGTTCATCCACAAGGTCAAGATGACTGGCAGCACCGTCTTCGCCCCTTCCAACAATGCCTTCTCATCTCTCGGCCCCAAGGTCAACGCTTTCCTTTTCAACACCGAGACTGGTCTCAAGTACCTGAAGGCGCTGCTGAAGTACCACATCGCCGCCGACGTCACGCTCTACAGCGATGCCGTATACGACAAGACCGGCAAGGACGACGACATTGTCGATTCCGAGGGCTGGAAGAGGGAGCACTTTGACCTGGTGACTCTGCTTGACAAGACCCATGTAAGTGTCGACACGGCTACCTACGCCGGCTTCACTTTCGTCAAGGTCAACGGCTTTGCGAATGTCGTCATCCGTGATGCACCGGCAAAGAACGGTGTCATCCACGTTCTGGATAAGGTCCTCATCCCTCCCCACAAGCACCACGACGGCAAGGACGACAGTATCTTTGGCGAAATGACTGTCGAGGAACTTGTTGAGCGGCTTGATCCTTACATGGACGACGCGGACAAGCTCCGCCCTGACGACTATGAACTCTGAACGAGGTCTACATTGTAACATGACTCCTCTTCACTATTTAACGACGATTTATGCTTTGGGCGCAATGACTGCTGTGATTTCTGATTTATGGGATGGGATTACATGATTACACGATATAGGTGGAAGGGCACACACCATACATGCGTTTAGCCCGCAGGGTGTAGAGGGCACAAGACTATCATTAAACAACACTAAGTACTACATAAAACAATATGAACTCAATATTTCTCTGTCCTACTCCGCCTTTCTCTTCTTGACCAGCATCGACATCGGCCCACGCGGCTTGGCCTCCAATCCCACCTCTTGGAAAACAACATCGCCGAATGCCGTGTCGAGCGATGTGTAACTTGTCTTGGCCGCCTTGTTCGGCTTGAGATCCGCGCACCGGAAGTCAAAGTCGCGGATGACCATAACAAGTACCACCTTGAGCTCGTTGATGGCGAGATTCATTCCAAGACAGGCTCTTGCGCCGCGGCTGAATGTTCGGAAATACGATCTGGGTACCTCATTTTCTGTATCTAGCCATCGCTGTGGTTTGAAGTTTGTGGCGTCAGGAAAGTACTGGTTGTTGTAATGCAGGTCATGCCCATTCAGCGCAATCACAAACCGCGAATCTCCCAGAGGATACTCCGTTCCTTTGTACGGAATAGTTGAGCCCTCTTCTGCGGCACGCAGAGGAATACCGACGGGGAATAGGCGCAGTGTTTCGCGAATGATGGCGTCGGTGTAGGGTATCTCTTGGAGCTTCTCCGGATTGGCGAGGAGCATCTGCTTGGTGGTTTCATGGTCTGGAGAAAAGACCTCATCGTGCTCTTGACGCATCTTTTTCACCATCTGAGGATCTTTTGTGAGAAGCATGAGCATGTACTACCATGTTGTTATTAGTATGGTGGGTGGTGAGCTGGGTTAGGGTACGTACGCAGAATGTGTCAACAGTGGTGCCATGGCCGCCAACGAGAGCTCCTTTGAGACTGCAACTTGTCAGTAAAATGAATCACCCGCTTACTTAGAAAAAACTTACTTTGTGAGGATCAATTGCATATCTTTGTCTGGGATGTTGTAGTCTGGCTTGTCCTTCTTCTGTTCGGCCTGGTCGGCCAATACGTGCTCCCGCAACATGAGGTCAAGGATGCTCGTCGGGTCTGTCCTGGATGGCACAATTCCACGTGTGCGCAGAAGATTCAGCCTCTCTCGGACTTTGTTCATCATGCTTGGGTTCAGCGAGTTGATAATGGCCCTCCGTCGCCACCATACCTTGATGCGCGTGATTGGGTTGTACGCGACAGCTGGGTCATTGAGCTGTCCTTCGGCAAGATGGATCATCTCATGTAAATCATCAAGGTACTGGCAGCCCGTTGTCTGTGCATGCAGCGGGAAATTGAAGACGGCTCTAGCAATGATATCGAAAATGAGCCGAGCGCCAAGGTCCATCATGGAGAAGGGTTGACCAGTGCCAGCGCGCTTTTCAAGAGCATCGCGGAAAAGGATACATTCTTCCACCATGATCGGAGTCATGTCGCGGATGTGCTTCCACGAAAAGGCGGGCGTCATGATGGCGCGGAGCTTCTTCCACAGCGGCCCGTTGGCGGTGATCATCACGCCCTTGCCTACCACTGGGGCCATGACATTGTCGCCGAGGGGATGCTGAGGCAGAGGATGCTTCGTGCTCACATACTCAAGCAGGCTCGGATCAGTGAGCACACAACAAGATGGAACAAAAGGCCACATGTCAAGGTAAAATATCCCCTCTAGATTGTACCGGCGCGCAATCTCGGTGTAATAAGCCTGAGGATGGGTATTGTGCGGCAGGGAACGAGCGACCTCCATCATGACATTCATGTGGCCGTAGAGGAAGCTGTGCGGCGGACCGGGCTATATTGATTCATCGCTCCAGATTAGAGTATTCATAACGATTGTGGGATCGCGGAGGAGGATGTGGCTTTACCAGCTTTGCGAAGAAGCGTCGGTGGGAGATCCATTTGTAGAGGAGCTGGGCGACGAGGCCGGCGGCGGCGCAGCTAGCGACGAAGACGGGGACGGAGACGGTCATGGTCAAAGAGATCTTGAATTCTACAGATTTGAAATTCTAATGAACTGCCTGAAATTGAGTAGAATTGTGGAAGTTGAGAGACTGAGACACCAGTTATCCAATGTTCTTATACCATCTACATGGGTTGTCTGTGCTACGTATCGAAAGGCTCGACCTAGAGCAAGGCAATTGAATTACTTGATTTGGAAAGAACAATCGCTACCAGCAGAGTTGAATTTACATTCATGGATCATATTATGGTTCGTGCTGGCGTTAGAGTACTAGTAGTGTTGGTGGCTTACACGCACAGACTCGACCAGGAATGGAAGATTGTGGGGTTCACACCCGGAGAATACAGAGGTAGATGTGAGAGATAATAATTAGAGAAGACTACCTAGACCCAGAATTCCCGATAATGCAATCGCTTGTAAATGGTCCTCCTTGCCTATTCGAATTTCGCCTTGTTGGCGGCGACAAACTCCTTCCAAGTGGTGGGCTTCTCGTCCAGGAGGTCCAAGCTTGGCTGCAAGTCCGCTCCAGCGTAGTAGCCAACATCCCCCATCAGCTGCATGTTCTGAGTGAGTTCCGCTCCAATAGCCTCTGGAAGGAAGCTCTGGAACACTTCGGGGGGAATTTCGTTGTAGCTGGCCTTCTTGCCGGTGACTTCGGAGAATTGGCTCACAATCTCGTTGGGAGTGAGGTAGGCTGATGCGGCGAGGATGTGCTTGCCCGACGGTTTGGGGTCTTTGATGGCTGCTTTGACAAACTTGCCTGTGTCGGCAGCAATGTCGACGAGAGGGAACTTGCCCTTGTCACCGGGCACCGGTAAGGCAGCCGAGAATGAGCCATCATCGTTCTTTCGGAGCATTTGCATGTCGATAAAGTTGGACATGAAGAAGCCAGGTAGGACGAACGTTGCGGGGATACCACTTTGAAGGATGTACTTTTCATTGTCGTGCTTGGCGTCGAAATGCTTAACCTTGCTTAGGCGGCCGTTGGTGGCCTCGGTAACGTTGATGAGGGATGAGAAGATGAGGTGCTTCACGCCAGCGGCTTTGCTAGCGTCGGTGACGGCTTTGCCCTGGGCGTGCTCGGTGTCGACGGAGTTGTGCTCCCAGAAGTTGGTGACGAAGAAGACGGTGTGAGCGCCCTTGACGGCGGGGGCAGCGCTAGCCTCTGAGGACATGTCGGCCTGTATTTTCATTGTCAGTCTCTGTTTCATGGAAAAGAGATGGGAAGAGATGGGTATACTTACAGCTACGACTTCAACGCCCTTGTCAGCGAGGGCCTTGGCGGCTGGCTTGGAAACATCGCGAGTGACAGCGCGGATCTTGTACTCCTTGGAGAGGACAGGGTCGGCGAGGACGGCTCTGACGACGGAACCGCCCTGGTTGCCAGTGGCACCGAAGACAGTGAGGATCTTGGACATGTTGGTGGTGGTTGAGAAGCGTTGTCGCAGGGAGTCAAGAGTAAACATTTAGTGTTTTAGTTTAGATGATGAATGAACTGGCTGATTGATTGACTGTTTGATTGATTTGATTGAATTGCTGTATAGAAAATGTTGATAGACACGGCTGAAGAGACGCCTCTTTATGTACCTTTCATCCAGCTTCGTTCTGGAATGTATTGCTCTAGCTGAGCTAAAGCTTAGCAAATCACCCAGCTCTGTCCATCATCGCAAATACTTTCCTTAGCTCCCAAAAGCGCAGCCCTACGAGGCGCTCGCCGAAGCCTCGCTATACCGAGGGGGACAATTGTGGGGATGACAAAAGAGGCCGTCGCGATGTAATGTGGTGGAGGGATCATGGTGTTGCGGGTCTGGGAGCGCATTGTCCAACCACAAGGCAGAGCTCGGTCTTCGTCGGTTGAGCGAAGGGCCGAGCTGGTTGGAAATCAGCAAGGATATTGGCGCATGGGCGTGGATCTCCTAGGTTATTCCTAGATCTATCTAGTAATAATGCTCATGCACGTCACTGTCGTCTAATGTTACTACTAGTACTACTAAGTAATCATCAAAATGGACAATGATACCTAGTAATCAGGTATTTCGTGGCAATCGTTGCCTTCCATGAGTGGTTGGTTTGACGATGCCGTAAATTGAGCATGTCTTATCAATCTCGTTATCGCTACAGGGCTGATGCATCTGTATTAGCAGCGGTGCCCTCCACTGGGCTTCCACTGGAATGCTCTAACCTCCAAGGAGCTGTGTCACCACGTCTTGCCCAATTCTTTCCCCTACAACACCGACATCGACGTCAAAATCAACCTCGCAATGCGTACCCTCAAAATGAATTGTCTTTCTTTCCTGACGGCAGCGCCCGTCACGCAGCCATCAAAGCTCGATCCCTGACGTCAACACCGGCATCCACGGACCGTTACGACCGTTAGCCCAGAACTCAATCCAGCTTCGGGGACGCGCCGGACGTGTTGGCTAGCAGCGATGGCTTCTTCGGTCCGGGGGTCGCGAACGCGCTCGGCTCCATGGAGATGTGGCGACCGGGATTACGAGTAACTGATACTTTGCAAACCATAGAAAAGTTGACCATCTTGTCTCAAGACCGGAGCCAGATCGAAGGGTGGAGTGAAGTAGAGCTTCAGCTTGGATATCATCATGGACAACCAAGATCCAGAAGACCAGGCGGCGCGCCGCACCGAGGAACCTCAGGTTCTCTCCAGTGGCTCCAGTCTATCATCATTTTCCCCTTCTCTCGAGAATGAAAAGTCTGAAGACCAGGATGGTCACCGGCCGACGCTCTCAGAGATACGATCACACACCCGGAGTCGAAGCCAAAGTCGTAACACAAGCCGCACGATGAGTCGTCGACATGTTCGAGAGAATTCGACTGCGACGGGCTTTGAAATACCCATGGAGCGCACTATCACGCGGCGAGAGACAATCTTATCCCGAATCCGCTCCCGCCCTGTGCCTCGCTTCACGCATCCCCTTGAGAACTTCCCAACGGCGGCCGACCAGATTGTCGATTTCGATGGTCCAGATGATCCATATCATCCTCTGAACTGGGAGCCCCGGAAGAAGGTCATCACGACGGCGACATACGGTTTTGTGACCATGAGTGCTACCTGGGCTTCGTCTGCCTACTCGGCTGGAACTAGAGCTGTGGCACAAGAGTTCCATGTTGGCACTCAGACAGCTACATTGGGCACAACTCTCTTTCTGTTTGGCTTCGGGGTTGGCCCTCTTCTGTGGGCACCATTGAGCGAGGTCTATGGCAGAAGAGTCACCGTTCTGGCACCCATGTTTGTGGCCATCTGTTTTAGCTTCGGCAGTGCAACGGCCAAAGATTTGCAGACTCTGATGCTCACTCGCTTCTTTGGGGCATTCTTCTCAGCGGCGCCTGTGACGAATACGGGTGGCGTGTTGGGGGACATATTCTCCGCGTCGACCAGGGGCTATGCTATGGCGGGATATGCCATGGCTGTCGTGGGTGGTCCAGTTCTAGGTGAGTCTTCCACTATGCTAATAGAATATGTTTCCCTCGTGCACCCCCATACTAATATTTTGTTATAGGTCCTATCGTATCTGCGGCAGTCGTCGAACAACCATCTCTGGGTTGGCGCTGGACCGAATACCTTACGGGCATACTGCAAGCCGTCATCCTTCTCATCGCCATCGTACTCACGGATGAGAGTTACCCACCACGATTGCTCGTCTTCAAAGCACGCCGACTGCGGCATGAATCGGGCAACTGGGCTTTACACGCCAAGTTTGAGGAGTGGGATGTAAGCATCGTGGAGATGTGCAAGAAGTTCCTCCTGCGGCCTATTCAACTGCTCTTCACTCCCATCTGCTTTGTTGTCGCGCTCTACGCCAGCTTTTGCTACGGGATTCTCTACATGCAACTCGGCGCCATTCCCATCATCTTTGGAGAAAACCGACACTGGAATCCACTTGTTGCTACCCTCCCGTTCATCAACATCCTCATCGGCGCGGCTATTGGTGCAGGCATCAACATGCTAAATCAGCTACAATACAACAAGGTCTTCCATGCATGCGGCAATCGACCAGTACCTGAGCAACGATTGCCGGCCATGATGTTAGGATCCTTTTTATTCTCCGCAGGGCTGTTTCTGACGGGCTGGACGGCCGGCCCCAATATTCACTGGATCGTGCCCTGCATTGGTCTTGTCATGCTTGGCATCGGTTTTTTCACCATCTTCCAGACTTCACTGCTCGTTCTCATCGACACGTTCCAAGCATATGCTGCCTCGGCCGTCGCTGCTAATACGTTTATGCGATCATGCTTCGCCGGAGCATTCCCCCTTGTGGTGGGGCCGCTGTACCACAATATTGGAGTGGGACCTGGATCAAGCATCCCTGGAGGGTTTGCAGCACTGCTCATCCCCGTGCCTTTTCTATTCTACATTTACGGTAAGAGACTTCGGGCGAGGTCCAAGTGGTCAAAGGCCTCGGTGTTCGATTGACAGGAGTTATGTATCTAAGACTGCGAGAATTGCATGCTCAACTTTATTTAGATTTTATTGTTATTGATGCGCGCGCTCAGCCGGATCGTCTTTCTTTGATTTCCTATATCTCATTGCTTCTTGCTAACTAATTAGACAAACTTGACATGGCCAAAGTACTTGGTGATGTGGAAGCTAGCCTCAGAAGGCGGGTTCCAAGCGCCAAGTTCCTGGTCAGGGAAGGTCTCAGGGCTGGTGATAGTGCGGAGGAATTGCATGCGCCAGTCGGTGCCTTTGGCCTGTCCGTCCTTGACGTTGAAGAAGGCGAGCGGGATCTCAGACTCGCTGATCCAGATCTCATTCTCCTTGTCGAGGGTGGTCTCGGCGGAGAAGCCGTCAGCAATGGGGTTGGACACGAACATGTGGTCGAAAGGCGCACCCTCGGCGCGGTCCTCGCTCGGGTTATAGATGAAGGCCTGGTACGTGACGTTGTTCGGGTTGATCTCGTACTCAAAGTACGTCTGCGGGTCCTCAGTGCCCTTGTAGATGAAGGCCTCCATGACCTCGTACTCCCAGATGTCGTCGTTGGTGCCCTGGTCTGGGTCGAAGTAGAAGTTGGTCTCGTTGTAGGCTGTGAAGGTGAAGGACATGTGTGTGTCGGTGTAGCAGAGGTCGACTTGGGTCAAGGCAAAGTCGTGAGTTTGGTCGGGGACGCGGCTGTCGTAGGTGATCGTGCCTTTGTCGGGGCAGGCTGGGACCTCGACGGTTGAGTCGTTGGAGGCGGAGGCCGCGGCGGCGAGGCCGGCGACGGAGAGGATGGTGTTGCTGCGCATGTTGACGATGAGAACACACTCAAGAGGGATGATCGAACCAATTTAGCGTGTTGGAAAGGGCAAGCACACGGAAGAAAAGCAAGTCAAAAGGCAAGACAGGCTGGCCAATATGGGGCCAGTCTTTATTTGTTAAATACTAATATACCCATCCCCCGCAGTGATTCACAAGCAACTCGTCGAACCGACATGGGAGCTTGGCCGGTCAGCAATGCAGCATCCGCGTTTCCCTAGTCTCTTTAGTCCGGTGCAACCATACCCCAACTCATGCGAGAGCGAGGGCGAGGGCGGCTCCCTCATTCGTCCCATGTTGATCGGGACAGTTGGGGAAGGCCTATAATTGTGTCTAATTAAGGGTGGTAGCAGCTAAAATTGGATCGTGCGGGAGGATGACAGGGTCCGAGTTTCTCCAACCTCGAAGCGAGGTGCCAACACGAGCTTGATTTAGCTGATTGACGGACAGCATCAACATATGATGAAGCACAAGTAATCATTGGAAGTTATTATAATTAATCTTAGCTTGGTTCTTCTTCTTCTGAGAGGAGTTCTAGGTGATCTTTGTGCCCAGTGAACTGTCTGTGCTGATTGTTTCAAAACACAGCCCTGCGCTGGAGAAACAGGTCGCGACCCCGGCAAGGGATTGGACCCTGCTAGTACCTGATTATAAGCTAAGGCAGCTATTCTGGAAGGCTGAATCCGCCCGAGCCTTGGAAAAAAGGTCCGTGAGTGTTCCACTGCAACGTAGCACTTCTTTAGCCGCGCCCGAACATCCCAATTGTTTGCACTCCCCGTGAAGCTGGGATAACAGTTGCGCTTGGCCTCTATGGCATGGGAATTAGGACGCGCGCTAGTCTGCCGCGCTGTCACGCTGATCTTCAAAAAGGCCTTGTTCACTGCGATTCCTGTAACCATCTGGCCTTGGCTGCCCCTGGGGCAAATACCCTTTGAGAAGGTGGTGATGATAGGCCACGTTTTTCTCCATTGTCTGGGCTTGCTGCTGCTGAAATGTTTCCTACAAACCCTAGCTTCGGTCTAATCTTGTGGAGAGAGCCAGATGCGCGTTCCTTTCTTTATTGCTTTTGCGCCAATTTATTGACCGGAGATGCATTCAACCCTGGGGATTTTTGTCGCGCAGGGGAGAAACGACACTACAGCAAAAAACCCATGCCACGAAAGCATATCACAAGACTTGGCGGTAGGTAATTATTGGTGGTGCAGTTAGTCGTCTATCACAATAGTAGAATCCATCGACGGTGAGGATGAGTGACGAAGAACTTCACATATTACTTGGAGAGTAGTTAATCTACTATCTGCACTACACCTCATGAATCCCATTCGCGGTTGAAGGAGCAGCCTCTATTGATGCCGGAGGCTTCGCGGTACCATTCCCATTCACTGCTTTCAAGCCACTCCCATTGACTTCTTGGGCGGACTCCCTCGGCAAGCTCCCGAGCAGCTCGTCAACCATGAGCTGGCAGCATCCCAGGTACTTTGTAGGATCACACAGACCCGAAATGGCGTCCGACTGAAGATGCGCCGTCACCTCTGGGACTTTTTCGAGCGATTGTTGCAGCGAGATGTCACCATCCACAGCGGCAACACAAGCCTTGTATACGATCTCGTGTGCCTCTTGTCGCCCAACGTGCTCGGCCAGACCCATCATCACGGCCTCTGCCACGATGAGTCCTCTCGTTGATTCTAGATTGGCCATCATGCTGTCGATATGCACGCTGAGGCCTGATAGGGCAAAGTCCGCCTGATGCAGCGATCCAACGGCGGAGATGAAGGATGTCGGAAGGGCAGCCCATTCCAGATGCCACGGGCCAGAGGCGCGCTCAAAGTCAGATACCATGCCGTCGAGCACAAGGCCGGCTTGTGCGCGGAGGATCTTAGACTGAGCGAGGATAACTTCGCTTGAGATGGGGTTGCGCTTCTGTGGCATGGTTGACGAAGCGCCGCGATGAGGGACGTAGGGTTCAGCGACCTGTGCACAAAGTCGGTCCGCGGTCAGTAATTTTCAACTACCCAATGGACAGCCAGGAGCAAGGAAAAGACATTCTCACCTCGTTCAGTTCGTTGGAGGACATCACAATCAGGTCCAGCGCAATCTTGCCCAAGCTTCCTCCTACCAGCGCAAGGAAGTTGACAATCTCCGCCACCGTATCCCTCGCAACATGCCAGGTTACAACAGGATCTCTCAAGCCCAGTACAACTGCCAGCCTCTTCCTCACACGGATTCCCGCATCCGAGCTGCCCAGTGATGCCAACGTGCCAGCCGCGCCGCCAAATTGGACCAGCAGACAACGCTCCTTGAGCTGCTCAAGACGCTCAACGTGCCGCTGCAGTCCGGCTAACCATACAGAACACTTGTAGCCGAAGGTAATGGGAAGCGCATGCTGGAGATGTGTTCGGCCGGCCATTGGCACGTTGCGGTACTTGGCTGACATGGACTGGAGCGTAGCGACGACTCGGCGGAGAAGGCGCTCGACGATGGTGAGACCAGCTTTGCATTGTAGTGTAGAGGCGATGTCCATGATGTCTTGTGTTGTAGCTCCCCAGTGAATGTATCCCGCTAAAATGATGACCAACAATCATCAGCATATTAACAATGCTTCTTATAGAACATAGGGCAACTTACACTGCCCTTCCGGCACCCATTTCGACATTTGTTCCACCAGCGGCAAGACCGGATACCCGACAATCTCGGTGCGCTCAGCAAGTATAGACCAGTCAATTTTGGCAACATCCGAATGACTCCGGATAGCGGCGGCCGTGCCCGTGGGGATGACGCCCTCGTCCTCTTCGGCTTGTGCCAGGGCGCATTCCGCCTCAATCATGTTGGCGACATACGAGCGTTCCGAGAAGCACTCGCGTGCCTCGCTGGTGCCGAAGATGTTTCCGAATAGGACGGAGTCGAAAGGCGTGGCGGCTGACATGGTTGGTGGTCCGTGGTTGTGTTGATTCGAAGATTGTCCAGGACCTTGGAAAGATTGGAATTGGGGGTGGTTTGCATATATTGCTCTTGATGATTATCCGGGGTCTACGGCGATCGGGTCGGAGTGCGACCGGGCTTGATTTGATGCCGGTAATGGAGACGGTTTGGCTGGCTGTCCATCTCTCAGGTCCGGGGTTGAAGGGGACGGAATAGCGGGATAGCGGAATAAGCTGATGGAGCCGACGGGATAAGGCCTCCACCTTCGGTGGAAAGACGGCGGTGTAGCGGCTTAGAGGACGCAAATGGCAGGTGAACTTCAATTATATGAAGATGTTTCCTTTGGCCTTTTTAACGTATAAATTCCATTCAGTATAGATGTAGACTGCTGTAGTTGAGACTGAGTTGATCATTCTTAAATTTCCTAGATGGGCTTACCGGCGTGGTTGGGTGGCCCGCAAAGAACCTCACCGACGTTGAGTTTGTGTAGACAGTATAAGGCCATGAATAATGATTCGGCCATCTTACTAAGTCTAGCTTTGAATAAAAACGTTAAGAGTTGATTTTAATAAATGATTTGTTCGAAGACTTCCCAAAAGCTTTCAATTTGTAGAACACTTGCCGAGCACTTACACTAGCATTCCGGAGGTCAAACAAAACCTTGACTGTCCCGCCCTGAACCTTAAGAAAACGTCCTCTTTGAGTACCCGAAGAATAATGCTTAAGCCTAGGTTCGCCACATGGACTATTCAATCTTACTGCTATCATTAAGACACGCTTCTCAACAGTACATGCGCGCTGTTCAGTTCACAAGCTGTCGATGACGACCCCGGTTAGACGGCCGGTAGCCGGGGGAGACTCCACTAAGTCTGCACCCACATGCCTCTAGGGTCTCGTCTCCAAATACCCCATCGACTCACCCATCCATCATAAGATTTCTCTCTTCCCCACATCATCGGTCGCTTCGCAATTATAATCTTGATTATTCGGCGGAAGTCTGCGGCCATGGAGTCCTCGGATGGCCCATCGCCTCCGACCAGCCGTACAGTCGGACAAGTCTGGTAGGTTGGACCATGTTAGTTCTTACAATGAATCACTTGGACTAAGTCAATTGGTGTTGATAGTGATCGATGTCGACGGTACTTGCTGCAAAACTTGCTTTTCACGACCCGCACCTTTGGATTCCAATAACTAATCTTTCATTGATCTTGCAGACGAAAGATCCGCTGCCATGGAAGCGGAGAAGAGGTACGAAAAGCATAGCATCTTTGGTTACATGAAAACTTATATGTTGATGTGAGCTAACTTCTCGACCCCCAGTGCTCGCCCTGCTATATGGCTGGAGTTGTGTGTGTCAAGAGCGCAAAGCTAAAGAGAGCACGTAAAAGGAAAAGGTAAGGAAATACAACTTTTGATCCGTACAAGTTGATTGATAGCTTATCTTGTACAGTTACTATGAAAGCGAAGGGATAGAGCAGCGTCGTCCCGACCAGTCAGCAGAGTTGACAACAGGGCAAACCCAGGGCTACGGTAGCTTTGACTCATTGGGACTTGACATGCATTCTGTGTCACCCACGGACCTTCAACTGCGCCCATCTGTTTCCACGCCTTCGCAGGGAGGATATGCGTCAGAACAGGCCGCTCATGGTGCCCAGATATCCTCTGGAGCGACACCTCCTATGGTCCGGACGGCGACCGGAGCTCGGCCAAAGTCTGATCAAGTTATAGGACATATGGGTAGACTCGTCTCTGACGACCAACAAATTGCAATGTTTGCTGGATCATCCACAGGTGTGCATTTCATAAGCCAAGCTGAGCAGCAGCTGCAAATGTGCAGGATGCACAATGAGCCGTTCCCCCGCTGCGCGTACGGCCTCCATCTTCACAGCCTTTGGGATGTTCGTTCACATCCGACGGATGAATCTACGCTCGTACAGTCCGTGATCGCCGGCCTACCGGGAGATGTTCTAGAAGTTCTGGAAGTCGCCATAGATCGGTGGACACCGATTTACCCAATTATTCACAAGCCGTCATTCATGGAGACATCTACGCAACTCCTAAATGGTGAAGCAATCGCCGATGGGATTGGGGTTGTTGTATTATATCAAATACTCTCCCTTCTTGCGCTTGGTTTCATTGGCCACCCAGGGCCCTGCGACCGTCACCATTTTCACTTTCTCTGCTACTCCGAAAGCTATTACGGTATGACAACAACTTTGCTGGATCACGTACTGGGCAAGCCTTGTTTGCAGACTCTACAAGGCCTGGAGCTTGTGCAAATCTATCTCCAGCTTTCTTCGCGATACTCTACAGCATTACATATTGGCGGAGTAGCTACGCGTCTGGCTCAGAACCTGGGTCTTCATCGTCACTCAAACAGATTCAAATTCGATCCTTTAGAGACTGAACTGCGTCGCCGGGTCTGGTGGTGTCAATTTTCTCTTGATGCGTACGAGTCACTAACCGTTGCTCCCATTTCTTCTCTAAATGATCGCTAACATAGCTTCTTTCTAGCTTTTCAAGCGCATATCATGGAATGCCACGATTGATCCGCGATCAAGATGTCGACACCGACCTACCGACCCGCGTGGACCACGATCTCCTTTCTCGCTCACATGTAGCGTTTCCCTTACCTGGAGAGGCATCGCAAGTCGACACAGCGTTACTCTTGTTCAAGCTTGGTGGGATTACCGGCCAGACATTGGAAAAGCTCTATACCACGACGCAACGACGCGGCGGTCTGTCTAAGATTGAGCGGCTTCAAGCCGAGCTCGACATGTGGGAGCGATCGTTGCCAGATACGCAGCAACACGAAGGAGGGACTGACGAAATTATGGACGGAGATTCACAAAGCTGGCCAAAGATGACACTTGCGACAATGTTTCTCCGTGCTGCTCACTGCGTTGCGACGCTTCACATCAATCGGCCTGCTCTGGCTTTCACAACGCCGCATCCTCAGTTTGAAAAGTCTCTTGCCACCTGCTGTCGCGCTTCAGCCAATCTTATCCGAGTATTATCCCCAGGTCTTCTGTCGCTCTCAGCTGGCTCAGGAGACTGCCCTGATGCATTGTTCGTAGGGTTGCTCTATCCTAACGGTGCACACATGTTCTGGCAAGCTGGCTTGACCATTCTCTTCTCCCGATGGAAAGGCCTTCCACATTCAGCCGATCCTGAGGAGGATGACGAATTATCTCGCCGCTGTGTAGAGTCGCTTCGTCAATTGCAGACGGCGACCGACAATGCCGAGCGCAACGATATCGCACAATGCGCCGAGGTTCTCGAGCTCTTGCGACTCAAGACCTTTCACCCTACGACTTCGACACCGCCGCCCCAGGCCGATCCAGACCAGTTGCAGTGGAATGTCTGGGACTGGCCGATGGAGTCGGCGCTGGAGCTCGCTAACACGCTCGATGTAATGCCGCTGGACTTGTATATGTGATGGCTGTGCTCACAGATATTGTTGCTATTTTCAAAAAAGAAGACACATGCTATCTGAAGTCGTACTTGGCTGTGCAGAACAATAGCAACCGTAACACTATCCTCTATTTACCTGGTCGCCCCCAAATCGATGCGTCCGCTAGAAACCCATGGGCGTCATTGTTTCCCGCCTCATGATTTCCTGGATCGATGCCGCTGGACGCACTCGTATCTGGTCCTGGGTCATTTAAAGCCTCGACCACTCTCTTAACTCCAGCGCCGACTTCAAGGACGATTCCACCCCCTCTGCTCTGGCTCTCCACGCATTCAAACATGGCCTCGGCCACTTCCATGGGCGTCACCCAGGCATTATTCCCTTCCTTGAATAGCTTTAGCTTTTCGGGATCCTCGAGCCATAATGGAGTCTTGACAACGCCTGGGGCAACGGCGTTGACGCGGATACCATGCGACTCCAGCGGTGCGACACATCGAACGAACCCTACGATGGCAAATTTCGACGCACCGTACAGCGGAGCCGAGAAGACGGGCATTTGAGAAGCTACAGAGGCAACGTGAACAACACGCTTCTGATTGCTGAGCGACACCTTCTGCGGGGTCGGAAACTTGGAGGTTGCGGCCTCTTGCGGATACAGCCACCTCGAAATGGCAATTTGAGTGGCTCTTATAGGATGTGTTAGGTTGATATCGAGCAGCGCATAGTGGTCGGCGTCGACGGCATCTCGGCTCTTTGAGGAGCCTGGCGGATGCCAGAAATTGGACCAAGCGGGCTCATAAATGCCTGCGCCAGGGCAAAGGACATCAACGTCACCAAATTCAGTGTAAGCTGTGTCGAACATGTTGTCGAGGGCTCGCCATGAGGTTACATCTGTCTCTACAAAGACGGCGCGAGGCGATTTGTCCAATGCGGAATAGCGGGCGACGAGCTCCTTTGCCTCTGGGCGTAATGAGAGGTCCGCCAAGACGACATTGCACTTCTTTGATAAGAGAAGCTCCGCGAAGGACAAGCAGATGCCTAGCACCAGTGTCAGTCTTGTTAAGAGAGCACGGGGGTGAGATCAAGAGGTGATGGGGCACGAACCGGAGCCCGCGCCGGTGACAATGGCCGTCTTGCCGGAGACGTCAAATGATGTGGCTTCTGCTCGCTCTGCCATAGCTCTGGGATTGGGGAAAGATAGTCTTCGTCCCAACTTGTCTAGTACCACAGGAGTTAGATACTCATGAAACGGGGGCAATAGTTGCGCTGATTGACAATAAAACAGCTTTGTAGCTAGTTATATATATAAGTACTGATACTAAATCACAGAAGTACCCTGGATGGTCTACTACCATCTACAATTTCAGCTGAGCAATCTATCAGCTGAGTTGTCTCGGGGGAAAGCCACACGAACGGGCTCAGGTGCGGGGATGAGAAGAACCGGGACTACAATTAGAACTCATCTTGGCAGTGGATCCATTCAGCCTTTAACCGACGGCTCTTTCATGGCTTGTGATCGACATGGTAGATTGAGGTACGGCCTCTTCGTTCTGCGTCGGGCGATCGGTCCCCGCAGGGATGAGGGGCGATATCTTGCATGGGCACTGCCCGACGTGTTAGCTTGCTCTGTCTCTGCCACAGAAGCGGTGCGGAGCCGTTCGGCCTATATCTGTTTTGCATATCCCCATGTAAAGTGCCTGGATGGCTAGAATGTTACAGGCAAGATGATTCTTTTTTCCCTTTCTTTTTCTTTTCTTGCTAACTTCACGATTGAAATTTCCTGTAGTCCATCCGACATTTCGAGTTTCACAAGCAGCTCATTGATGCCATATATTATAACACGGGCAGCATTTATTGACTTTCGAGCTCAGTCTCGCCCATTTGACACGACCATTAACCCTTACATGTCCATCTTAACAAAGATCGTTCCGCGTGTTTTGTTGGCGACCAATACCATTACACAATGAGACTTAATGAAAAATGGCAGCTGCTTATTTCAAATTCAATGTTTCCCTAACTTTGTCCATTGCGGACCGTCCTTGGCCTTGCTGTTGGCTGCTATCGGAAGAGCCAAGATTCGACGTTTTCTTCTGTGCTCCAGAGGCCGTATCTTGGTGCTGCTCCGGATGCAGCTTCAGAAATATTAGCAAATGAAAAAAGGGGATTGAATATACAGAAAGCCGGCTTACTCTCTCTTCCTCATCCTCCGCTTGTTGGATGAGATCGTGCGCCTCGACGGCGACTTCGTCAGTGTACCCTTGGGCACCTTGCTCGTGAGGCTGGCTCATGATGGTTTGGTTCAGAGTTGAGATAGAATTGGTTGATGATTGTTGTGATATTGAATAGCTGGTGAGTATGATTACGCGGCAGCCAGATAACTAAGGGAACTGACCGAGTCTATATACTTCCCCAGATCACCGCAGAATATGTGTTTTCATAATATCGACATCTATCACCATCAACGTCATATGATGTCTTGTCAACGTCACGTAATAGTCAATTAGAAAACGCAGCAAATGAACGTTGGCGAACCCCGCCTTTGCGAAGTATAACAAGATCAACATCAGCACCCAACGAGACTCGGCGCTACACCCTCATCTTCCCGCCTTGACCAATACCCTCGCACTAAGAGGAAGCATAAATGGTAGGCGACAGCGTCATAGGTTACCAGCGACGTAAATCAAGCATGTTACGGAGGAAGCGATCGCCGTGTTGAATTCAACGGATGGTGGTAATCATGTGGTGGTCATGATGAGTTACTTTTGATGAATTTCCCGCCCGTTATTGTTCTTCTCCTCATAATCTACGTCCTTTCAAAGCCACTCTGAAATTGGAAATGCTTGTACAGCTTACACCGCTTTGTCCGCGTATTGAAAAGGAAGTAAAAGCCTTAGGGTTACCAACTCGAATTTGGAATGTTCAACTTCTTGGCGCTCTATCATTCAATACCGCTCCCCAGTCATATCTGTGATTTAGGTGTGCTCGGAGACATCTGCGACTAAGTAAGTGTTTGACTACCTCGCAAGCAGCTCGACGACTTTGAGAATATCCAGCCCGATGGCTGTTTGCTTGTGCCCCGTGCGCAGCCATTCTTGCGCAATATCATTGGATACGCAGAAATGAACGAAGGTAAACCATTGCAAAGCTTAGCGACCCCGTTTGGATACTTCATTGTTCATCATGGCCGTCCGTGCAGTGCTCGACCCCATCCGTGTCCCTGCCGCAACACCTTCTCAAGACGACAACAAAGAAAACAAATCTGACTATCTAATGCAAGGAGTTGTACTAATCCGGAGCGTCCTTCGCTAAAGATCTGAATTTGGCAGCGGTAGCCCCGGAAGATGGAATGCCATCATTCTGAACAGCCCCAGAGGGACGAGGAGGCTATTATGATTCACACTTTCCCAAATAGACAAAGGTTTCATCCCGTAATGATGCACAAAAGTAAACCGACTTGATTCAGAGATATGTGAGCGGTAAAAGCTCACGAAAAAGTTCTTTGTCCCTGCGGTCAGCCGTGCGACAAACAGCCCGCAATTTCCGGTGCTCAAAAGCAAACGAATTCCGTCCATCTCACGAACTAGATGCTAGATACAAGTCTTTCAGAACTACATACTAAATACAACTCTCTCAGAGCTCAATTTCGACTTATATTCCCTGTCATATCTTCAATGGATGCCGATACTCCTACTCCCAATCCTAGAGGACGCTATCAGCTGCGTCCGCGGCCAACTCCCACTCCTCGTCAGACACCTGCACCCAGACCTCCAAGAGGCAGAAGAGGAGCCACAAGGGGGAGGACAGCAGCAAACAATCAAAATCATGGCAATGATCGAGCTGGTGGGAATGGTCAAAATGCGCCGGGTCAAAACGCGCCGGCTCAGAACATACCAGCTCAACATGTGCCAGCTCCTGTGCCTCAGCCTCAGGCTTCACCAAGAACACTTGCGCAAATCCGTCAACAAGGCAACAGCTTTCTAGGTTACAACCCATTGAGGATCATTAGTTTCCTAAGCGTAACTTCGGCCATAGCACTCTTTATCCTCCAGTATTTCATGCCTGCTGCTGAACCCCAGCCCTCATGGCACAAAGAAGCGGTGCTGGTAGCGGAAACGGTTCCCCATGAGCCTTTGATGCTGTTTGACGATCTCTCCGCCCTACATCATGCCTGGGTGAGCATCTCCGGCTTTGAGCCATTTCAGAGGAGCTGGCCTACTTTGCATGACCCGGTTAATCCCATCTTGTTCATCTTCATTGACTTTCACCGCAGAGGGACCATTTGGAACAAATACACGGGCGCATTTTCTTACGGTGAGAGCTGGGAAGGCAATGCCGTCAGCAATGAGACACATGTCGACATGGACAAGCTTTATTTTTCACTCAAAGAGCTGTGGTCGGAAGTAAGTCCTCATTTCGAAGCTACCTCAGAGACCCGCATCCACGAGGCATGGTATACTTTGGTTCTCCAAGGTCTGCATCTTTTGAAGAACGAAACCTATATGGATGCTCAACATGATCCACGAGCACTTCCAATCATGAACACTGGCTCAGATGGGGGTAATGAGATCCGAAATCATTCTTTGCCGGCTCACCTTGACTCGGTCAAGACACTTCGGGACGTGAAAGCAGCTTTGCAAATGGCAGCGTCGCAGCCGTCCCGAATGACAACCTATGTGAACGACCACCAGGAAATTTCCAGAAAAGCCATGCTATTGGAGAAACTGAACCAGCTCCTCTACCATCTTGGGATCTTGCAAAACATTGTGGCCCACACTTCTAGCCAGTACCTCGTTAAGGCTACAGAGGATGAAAGATGGATACAGTTCCCCCTTTTTGGCCGCATCACTGCTGAATGGAATCGGGGCAGCCCACTGTTCAAGGCACACAAACACGCCGAGCACGTTTCAGTCATTGGATCTGAGGGTGGTTTGGTTTCAGGATTCGTCAGTAATATCAACGGCATGATTGAGGGTCTTAATCAAATTGTATCATGTGAGGTGGCACTGGAGCAGCAAGTTCAAGCGCTGTTATCCACGGCTGAGGCACGGCGGTGGGAGCATATGAGATCGGAACCCTCTGCGCAAAATTACACTTGGATTCCGTCTATGAAGGCATGGCTTACAACCAAGTTGATCAGCGGCGAGCATTCTGAATCCGATACGCCACGTGGACTGGATGAATGTGCACCGCTGTATGATTTTAATCAAGAAGGGCTTGCGTCGTCAAGTTCTCGAGATCCCTCGAAGACGGAACCAGAGATTGCTTCAACGAAGCGTGTAATGGTATACATCCCCCTAGCGGCCCATCTTCACGAAGGCCTTAAGAAGGATTTGGAGTGGACTCGCCAGTTTCGAGACGACCTGTTCGAGAGGGGAATCCTGAAGCACCAGAGCCATGTGAAAGCGTGAAGAGAGTTCGTTTCTACAAGGGAGTCACGGGTGGTGTTTGCACTGTAATTTTTAACGTCTTTGATTTCACAGGAGTATGTATCGGTGCGGCAGAATGTTGTTAGACTACAATGTTTCAATGTGTTTTTGATTACTCTGATCTATTTGCAATGTGGGATCATGTCCATGTTACGAATCCTTAACATCTAATCTGTCAGATGGCCGGTACCTATACGACTAATCGCACCTTGAGCTTGTCTCCATCTATGAGCTCCTTCTTCTTTGCCATCAGCTGTGGTAGATCCCAGGTAACATTTATATAACGCCCTGCCAGCCAATCCCTCTTTTCGCTGGTCAGGTAAACCAAGGAATCAGCGCTTAATTCAGCTGATTCGGTGAACACTAGGCAAAATGTTAGCATTCTGAATTGCGACAGAAGAAAGAGCGTCTAATTGACCTGGCTTATACTCCTCTGGGGCCTCTACTAGAGTCGTTGGGATGTTCCCTGGGTGAATACAGTAGGCCAGCAGTCCCTGATCTCCGTATTCGGCAACAGCAAACTCCGTCAGCCTCAAGACCGCAAGCTTGCTGGTCTGATATCCACTGAGACCGGGTGTCTTGCAATGTGCGCCCACCGAAGAGACAGTAATCATGGTCTTGTCACCACCCTTTGTCTCCATGAGCAGGGGTAGCAAGGTTTTAAGCATCAGGAAGGGACCATGAACATTAACTTCGAAGTTCTGCTTCCAGTCGTTGAGAGACAAGTCGCCAAGGCGTGTGCCGAAGCCAGCAAAGGCTCCCGCATTGTTGATAATGATGTCTAGACGACCAAAGCGGCGTTTTATCTCATTAGCCGCGGCGGCAACACTCTTCTCGTCGGAAATGTCCACTTTCAGGGACAGAATATCGGGCTCTGGACGACCGGCTGCCTTGGCAGCATCGCACATGGCGGTGACTACTGTCGAATTATCAGATCGAGAACCAATGGCGATTTGAGAAGCCCCAGCGCGAGCAAAAGACACAGCCATTGCACTTCCAATACCACGCGAGGCGCCGCCGACGAAGACTGTTTTGCCGGTAAAGTTGAAATTCTGGGGGTCAATGGCCGGATAGGAGTCATTGTGAACGTCTGCCGTCATGTCGTAGTCGGCTGCCATATGTCAGTATATGACCTAATGTTCCTTCGATTTTGAGTCTGACCTGGTCCCTCGATTGGATTGTAAGTTCCGCGTGGCGGAGGCATGATATCGAGATTTGAGTGAGATACAGATGATTTTTTCAAGAGCAATTTTTAGTTAAAGCGAGTCAAGGTAGGATTTGGAGTGATGAGAGAACAAATCAAAGTGTCGTGTTACACTACGAAGAGTCAATTGCTTCATAGTGAGAGCGGTGGGTTCTTATAATTCCAGAGATCAGTCCATTGCCCGCTAAGTCCGACCTTTGAGGCCGAAACGAACCCCAGCGGAGGGCTATATTCTTCACCTGGACGTATGTATTAGCCCCCAAATCAATAATCATGTCAGAATTTAATCAGCAAGTGGACGTGCATGTTGCAGACATGGCGCATTGCACCAGTCAATCAGCCTCTATGCTGCTGGATATGGTAACCGCTGGTAGGGATCATGGCTGGCGTCAGCCATATGGCGCGCGAATTGAGAGACTCCATCGCCACTAATGACCTAATTTTCTCAACTTGGCAGTGTTGAAACCCGGAATTATGAAATCAGCAGGAAAAGGGTGAGTCTATTTATCAGCAAAGACCTTACAAATTCTGAAGATTCAAAAGGATAACACTTACAATAAGTGGAATCACGAAGCAATTCAAGATTCTACCACTTCGCTTACACCAGATCCGCCAGGAAGCCAGCCCTACGACGCTAAACCCTTTTCAGCAATACCGAACTATTGAGCGACATGACGTTAGTAGGAGCGAGCCCGCGGAGTCGCTGAACCATCGTAAGCATCGGGACTTCAGCAATAATGGACCCATTACCGTCAAAAATGACAACTGCATTACCGTCTGGCGGATTAGCTCTGGAACAGCTTCACCCATGGACCACTATGCTCCGATATAGAAGCCGACGGTGTAACATTGGTCCGAAGGGGTGGCGGAAAAAAGTGTTAGTGAACCTTAAAATTGATCTAGAACTTTTTAGTACGACTGAAATATTAATTTGCTGCAGGGTAGGAGCAGTATTCCACATACAAGTAGCTTGACTCATCTTTCACACCTACCACGAGTTACAATGAATATGGCGCAGTTCGCTCGACTCATATTTCAAAAGTGAAATCACTTCGTACAATCACTGTAGGAGGTTCTGTCACATCGAATAGGTAGTTGTACTCTATGGTCAGGTGTAATTATTCTTGGCGAGGACTCAAAAGAGTCAACAGATATGAACAAGGTGCACGCAAGGAACAAGGCAGTAATAACTGTGACAGCCTGATGAAATTGCAACCCGAAACCAAAAGTGAATTTACACTATCCTCATTCATTCTTGAGAGCTTTTCATTCTTTTTGTGGAAAAGCACACCTAAGTTTTTAGCTAGAACAAACGAAAAATTCAACCAAATCAAATCCTACCTAGCTACGAACTTGTTAGTTCAATCGGTACTCTTACAGACGGGGGCGCGAGACGACAGACTTCTTCAGCTCGAAGCGGTCCAGGTTCATGACCTTGTTCCAGGCAGCGACGAAGTCCTGGACAAAGGCCCGGGCTCCGTCTGAGCTGCCGTACACCTCGGCGATGGCGCGCAGCTCGGCGTGCGAGCCGATGACGAGGTCGTTGCGGGTGGCGCTCCACTTCTTGGCGCCCGTCTTTCGGTCGACGCCCTCGTATGTGTCGCCGTCGGAGTGGGCCTTCCAGGCGGTGCCCATGTCCAGGAGGTTGACGAAGAAGTCGTTGGTGAGAGCACCAGGGCGGCTGGTCAGCACACCGTACGAGGAGCCATCGTAGTTGGCACCCAGGACGCGGAGGCCACCGATGAGAACGGTTAGCTCAGGGGCAGTGAGGTTGAGAAGCTGGGCACGGTCCACGAGGAGTTGCTCCAGCTTGACACGCGGGGTCGACTTTCCGTAGTTGCGGAATCCATCAGCGTAGGGCTCAAGGTTGCTGATGCCCTTGACATCGGTCTGCTCCTGGGAGGCGTCCATGCGGCCCGGGGTGAAGGGAACGGTAATGTCGGCACCGGCATCCTTGGCGGCCTTCTCAACAGCGGCGCATCCTCCGAGAACGATCAAGTCGGCGAGGGAGACCTTCTTGCCGCCGCCCTGGAACTTCTGCTGCACACCCTCGAGGGTCTTGAGGACCTCGGCGAGCTGCGGGGGGTTGTTGACCTTCCAGTCCTTCATGGGAGAAAGGCGGATGCGAGCACCGTTCGCACCACCACGCTTGTCGCTTCCGCGGAAAGTGGAGGCGGAGGCCCAGGCGGTGGAGACAAGCTTGGAAGGCTCGATACCGGTGGAGAGAATCTCCTTCTTCAGGGCGGCGACATCGTTGGCGTCGATGACCTGGTGGTCAAGAGCGGGGATGGGGTCCTGCCAGGTGAACTCCTCCTTGGGGATCTCGGGTCCAAGATAGCGGGAACGAGGGCCCATGTCACGGTGGGTAAGCTTGAACCAGGCGCGGGAGAAGGCATCGGCAAACTTGTCGGGGTTGTCAAGGAAGTTGCGGGAGATCTTCTCGAACTCAGGGTCGAAGCGGAGGGACAAGTCAGTCACCAACATGGTGGGTTTGTGCTTCTTGTTGGGGTCGTAGGCATCGGGGATAATCTCATCGGCATCCTTGGCCACGAACTGGTGGGCGCCAGCAGGGCTCTTGGTAAGTTCCCAGTCAAACTTGAACAGGTACTCAAAGTAGTTGTGGCTCCACTGGGCAGGGGTCTTGGTCCAGATAACCTCAAGGCCACTGGTGATAGTGTCAGGGCCCTTGCCAGATCCGTGCTTGTTCTCCCAGCCGAGACCCTGAGCCTCAAGCCCAGCAGCCTCGGGCTCAGCACCGACGTTGCTATCAGGAGCAGCTCCGTGTGTCTTGCCAAAAGAGTGACCGCCAGCAATCAAAGCAACGGTCTCCTCGCTGTCCATTCCCATGCGGCCGAAGGTATCACGGATATCCTTGGCAGCAGCAACGGGATCAGGGTTGCCATCAGGGCCCTCAGGGTTGACGTAGATCAGACCCATGTCTGAGGGGGTGGGTAGTGGTTAGCCAGCGCGGCCGGGGAAGTATGGGGTGAAAGGAAATGTTCGGACTTACGAGCAGCAGCAAGCGGGGACTCGAGCTTGCGGGAGTGTGTGTCTGCCTTCTCGCCCTCACTTCCCGAGAGGACTCCGTGTCCGTCTAGGCCCTCGTGTCCGTGGGCGTATCGCTCGTCGTTACCCAACCAGGTGGTCTCGCCACCCCAGTAGGCGGACTCATCGGCCTCCCATGTATCGGCGCGGCCACCAGCGAATCCAAAGGTCTTGAAGCCCATAGACTCGAGGGCGACGTTGCCCGTCAGAATGTAGAGATCGGCCCAGGAGATCTTGTTGCCGTACTTCTGCTTGATGGGCCACAACAGGCGGCGAGCCTTGTCGAGACTGACATTGTCGGGCCAACTGTTCAGAGGGGCAAATCGTTGTTGACCCTGTGAGGGGAAAGTTAGCATTATTGCCATCGCTGGGATCGGATCGAACTTGGCTATGGAGCAGCCGGGATTCGTAGTTTTGGAATGTCCAAAGTCCTTACCTGACCACCACCACCTCGTCCATCAATGACACGGTACTGTTTGATTTGTTAGCGATGAAGGATGCAAATAGCAGGGGTTACAATTGACTGACGGTTCCAGACGAGTGCCAGGCCATGCGAATGAAGAGACCACCGTAGTGGCCGAAGTCGGCGGGCCACCAGTCTTGGGAGTCGGTCATGAGAGCATGGAGATCTTTCTTGAGGGCATCGTAGTCGAGGCTCTTGAAAGCGGCGGCGTAGTCGAAGTCACCGCCGAGCGGGTTGGTAACGTTGGTGTGCTGGCGAAGAATGTTGAGCTTCAAACCGTTGGGCCACCAGTCGGAGTTCTTGGTGCCGCCGACGGCGACGTTGGCGACAGGACACTTCTTCTCAGCCATGGTTGCGTCTGTTGAGCTGCTGTAGTTCTTGCTCTTGCTCTTGCTGTTGAGGATGTCTGATGATAGTCTCGACACGACAACAAATCCACGAGGAGTACGAAGAAGAGGCAAAGGTGAAAATGAGGAGAGGGCAAGCCTATATGGACGTGGCCAGCTCCGAAGTGGGACGTTGGCAAAACCCCGCATCTTTGGCTTGTCTTCGCAATAACCTACCTAATCCTAGAATTACAATTTAGAGCGAAATCATTGGTTCAATGGCAAGTGGCATTTCGTAACGACGCATAGCCTGAGGCGGGGGAAATCCAGCGCGTTACCGACAAAATGTTAGTCATCATTCTCATTCCTCCTACTCCATACGAATGCCGCAGCACCGCCACCGGGTCTCTCCCCACTTATACCTAAAATGGCTTCCGGTATTCGGCGTTCGGCCTCTGGGTACCGCGGCATAACATGCCTCGCACGCTTTACCATGTGTACTATCATAGTACTGAGTACTAACTACTAGTACTACCAGTATTCGGCACTAGGTAGTAGCGTGGATACTAACAGCATTACTACTGCATCTGGTATCTTTGACGCCGCGCGGTTCGTGGCCTGTTCAGGCGAAATCACCCGATTCGCCTTATCACCAAGAACGGCAATTCATCCAGCTAGCTAGTCAGTTAGCCCGCCATCCATCCATCCATCCATCCATCCAGCCAGCCAGGTAATTTCGGCCACGCAAACATGAGATCCTCCCGTTTGGTGAACTGGCACTGCGTATAGTGGGGCTTCAAATGCCACAGAATGCTCCCCCATTGTACGTAAAATGTCCACACCGCATGGTAAAGAGAGAGGCTTCTTCCAAGATCTGTATGATTCTGTATAACGGTAGAAGGTGGTAGATGTTCCATGAGATCATTGGCAAAGTGCGTTGATCTGTGATGGCGGCTGAGACACAAGAGACAAGACCCTTGTAGGCATCCACCGTGCCAGCGTCTGTCTCGGCTTTCGTAAAAAGGACACAGGCTGGCCTGATCAGCCGCGAAAAGCAATAAGACTACATACAGTTAGATCGGGCCGCTCGATATCAATAAGTTGAAAGATTTCCTGGGCTCTCTTTCATCGATGCTCGAACTTTTCCAGTGGCTTGCTTGGACCCTTGATCTCATTTGGAAGCAGAACCAGGACACCAGTCCCCACAATGACAAGCTCGGAAACCGATCACAGTCAGCGCCCCGCTTGGGGCCGGTCATCGACACGGGCTGCGTGACTATATGGATCCTTCAAGCTTTTCGAGGGCTTTCGGGACATTTGAATTGAGCGTCTAAGGGCCGTGATAAGCTATTGTGTGTCTGCGTAAGGAACGCACTGATCTTGGAAGCCGAAATATACAATCGCCAGAACGAAGTCGTCATACCCCACCATGCCGAGAGCCGATGTGAAATTCATTCCCTGGGATGCAACCAACCTGCAGCATGTCCAGAGATTGACCCTACAACGGGAGGCTTGTGGATGGAATGCCTACAAAGTGGAAAAAGAGTGGCGTGACGCGCAGGTAGAGGGCTTCAAATGCATTTACTGGCTGGTAGGCTTGACTGCTGCTGTATTCAGATGTTAATAAGACAGTCACTCATTGTCAACAGGCATTTTCCGATCACGAACCAAGAAAAGAGGAGTTGATCCAGAAGCATATAGAGAGATACCCATTGGTGTGATCCACGAACCTATTCAGTTATCGGCAACAACTAACTAGTGATTAGGAAGAGGAACCCCTGATTGATACCGGCAAGACAATACTTGGAAAGCCCATTACGCCAACAGAAACAAGCTTCCTTCCAATTGGCCATGTAGCCATTGACAGCGATGATCCTTCTGTTGAACAGTATAACATAGATGTCCCAAAAGATGGTGCATTCTGGATCAAGACGCTCTACGTGAGCTATGCGTTACAGAACATCGGGCTCGGCAGTTCCGCTATGGATTACGCGGAGAAAATGGCAACCAGTGCTCCCCTCAACGCTCGACATTTGCTTTTGGATACTACGTATTACGAAGATCAAATGAATGAAGAGCTCTCTGTAGCGTTTTATGGCCGGCCAGCAAAGGTGAGTGCCTCAATCCTGCCCAAAGCAAATACCTCCATTCGGATCAGGCCAATAACTTGCTCCAAGTTTTCAACTCAAAAGTGGTATGCAAGTCGAGGCTATCGAAAAATCGGGTTAGTCACCGGAAAGTACGATGAGCCCGACAGACACGGGAAATATTGGCCCTTGAGGACGGTCTTCATGCAAAAGGACCTGGTGTAACAAGTCAGAAGCTGGGATCTTAGTCGGTACCACAACCCTTAATTGAGATATCCCCTGTATACTGAATACTACATACGCGTTCCGAAAATGACGGCCCAGTTAGCTCGGCCAGAGAGAATGTCAATATATTGTTTTGCCCCTCTAGAAAGTCAAATTCTCTGCATTTAGACTAAGTCATGCTCCTCATGGTGTCAGTTACAACGACTTGTAAACCACTGCCTCAATTTCCTGACCCAACTTGATCACAGGTGCGTCTCCGTACGGTATAACTTGTACAAAAACTGTAATGGTGATTCCAGATTGCGGGTCGACGATCCAAAAAGAGTTGGACAGACCACGCCATGTCATACTGCCCTTTTTCCTCTTCTGCGGAATGTCTGTCAAGTTGACAGCTCCTCCAAGACAATGGTTGATAGAAGTAGGGGTACTGCCATTCTCCCTAATGCACTCAGGCACCGGCGTCAGGACGGGCGTTTCAGAAAAGCCTTGGAGATTCCTGACTACATCTTCGCTGAGCTGAGGCTCGGTCATTTGTAGCAACGTCCCCTTAGACAACAACTTGCCGTCCCTATGGAGGAGAGCGTTGAAGAACTTTCCCAGGTCGCCTGCCGACGAGAAAAGCCCCGATCCGCCTGCTGCAACCTCAGGTTCATTAAGACGGTCGTCTGGCGGCCCTTCTGTAGGAAATGGGTGGTCGGGATTCTCCCTGTGCTGTATCTCAACTCTTCGGGAAGACAAGTCTGTACGGGGTTTGATGAAAAATGTTGTTGACATCATATCAAGGGGCTCGAAGATGTTTTTCTTCATGTACTCTTCAAGCGAGAGCCCCGATACAGCCTCAATTACCTGTCCAGCCCAGTCAATACTCTTCCCATACATCCAGGCAGTCCCTGGTTCAAATATCAATGGGATTTGAAGGCTCTCTAGTGTATGGTCGTCTGTGGGAACTCGGCCAACACTAGCACACCATTGCTTGATTTGGGGGTCGAATGTTTCGTACGTGAACCCAGAAGTGTGCGTCAAGAGCGTTCTGAATATGAATTGCTTAGCACATGCTCTTGCATGCATATTGTAGAAGTATAAGGAAAACATACCGAAGAGTGATCGGATTCTTGCGAGGCTCGAGTATAGCCGAGCCGTTGGAGTCAAAGCCTTTGAGAATGTTAACGTCGGCCAGATACGGCACATACTTGCCAACATCATCGTCAAGCCCGATCAGCCCCCTTTCGACAAGCTGCATCGCGCTGACTGATGTGAAAATCTTGCTCACTGAGGCAACCCAGCCAACAGAGTCCATAGTGAGCGGAGAGCTGTCTAGTGTGTCCTTGAGCTTCCCAGCCGCATTAGAATAAATAGTTTCTCCTTTGTATAATTGTAAGCACATGATTCGTAGCCATGAGTGTGCTTTTGACTCCCAATTTCATGGGGGAGAAGTTGTTTTGCGCCTACCATTTTTAGAAACAACCACGGCTGCGGCCCGTAACGACGTGATAGGATCACCCCCTCCAACAGAGCGGCCGAGGATCTCATCAAGGCGGCTCACAAGGTATTCCATATTGGAAAATGTGCAAATTCTGTTGTCTTTGTTTGGTGTTCTGTATGAGCGAGAGATGAATGGTGAACAAAAAGAAAGGACGTTTGGGCGTCCTAGAAGCTACTACTTATACTCCACAAACTGTACGGGATTACTAGGCATATCGTTTTTCTCAAATCCGAGTCGACCGGAACCCCGCGACTGGCATCATCAGCCGTCTAGATCTCAATCTATGGATCCGACAACATTATTCTCATTGTACCGTCAGCCTTAAGTGGCATATTTCGAGAGATTGAGGTTCCTAGAGTGGGTGGGTAGGTACAATCCCAGAACCGGCTCTGATAGTGGAGGCCAGTAAATGGCTACGGTTGGGGCGATCATTGCTTAGTCTGCCTGCCATGATGCAGGTTAGCGGAGCCCGCATGGCGATGGCGCTGCCAAATAGCACCCGTGCGATAATCTAATCAAGGCTGCAGGCAGATTTCCAGCCCAGGCGGATGCCCCAACTTTTGATTCTGGTCTGAGTTCCCCCTATTCTTCTTTTTATATACTCAGGGTAGCTTCAAGGACCCCAGAGCTGCGGCATGCTGTCTCCATGGGAGCCATTGACTATCCCTAGCGTGAGCGACGTGGTTGGACTCAACTGTCACACTTCATATCGATTTTCCCAGAACCATAAGTATGATATCGCTTACAACTGATCATTTTTACTCCAAGCGTCAACTTGGCTGTATCCCCTGTAGTGATGGCTATGAATCTAAACTCCGCCGCATTTCCGCAGATGTCCGCAGAACTATTCTGAAACCCTCATCGTGGTGTAAGGAAAGCGTGATTTTTTAAATTTATCTTAGTAATTATTGTTTTCCATCTTGATGACACGAACCGTTTTAAGGCATTGAGTTTATTTTGTAGGAAGTTTTCGGCACGTCACCTGTCTCGAGGCGAAGCCTTGCATTGGAGTTCCTTGACTCGCTATCGAATACGAGAGACTAGCTTATGTGAAGCTGATATGGCATGTGTTGTGTCGAGACTTGTCCAATTTATTTAATTTCCTGTCTTGAATCTTTTCAATTATACATGCGGAGGGTTTTCATCATCTCCTCAAATTTCGTGATGATTGGAGCGCACAGTCCCCGTCATTTTTCTAGTCACCACTGACCACTTATTATCCTTCTCAGGGTGGACTAGCATACAGATACATCTCATGATCGCTACTTGTCGCTCCAACAGTACCCAGCGCCCACCCCAGGTGACGCCGTGCTGATTGGGGCACGATCTCTGCGACGGCATTAACAATTTTCGCCCCAATCCCTTCCAGAAACCAGACGTGCCCGTTCTGGTGGAGGACAGCGCCGTAGAAAGCCAGGCAGACAAGTGAAAGAGTATCCCGCGAAAACATGAGCTCCAAGAACTCCCTTCCACCAAGGACTGGCCAGGCAATCAGTGCGGCGCGACTGCAAGGGCTGCCGTTGGGTGGATATAAAACCCCCAAGCGATGCAGAGCTTGCAAACACGCTTTTCGATCTCCCGATGGCAAATCCGCAGGTGAGCTCTCGAGTACCTCTAGAATCCTCTCAAGGGCAATTCGCATATCTCCCGGGAAGTCTGTCAGACAGCCGGACTCCAGGTCGGAGCCGAGTAGTGGCGCCAGGTTACCACGGCGCAGCACAGGTCGATGTCGGTCCGCAATGGCTACACAGCCTGACAGGAGATTGGATACCTCAACCAGAGATGAGAACAAGGTCATGCTATCCACATTCTCTGTGCATTCGATCTGCAACTCTGCTAGACAAAGCGATCCCAAGAGGAGTGAAAATGCGAACAAGGCCTCACAGTTATCGTCGCTAGACTTCTCGAGAACTGGAATATACGAGCTCAACCCAAGTTGCTTATATTGTCCACCCAGGACAATGAGAGATTCTTTTTCGGAGGGGCCAAGTGCCGAGAGTCGGGCGCGGTGTAGTGCTGTGAAAGCGAAAATTCCGTACATGAGAAAGTCGTGTTTGAACGCTAGCTCGGGAACGTCGCTCTGCCAAACCGAATGCCGCGTATCTTCGTCGCTGAGGGTCAGATAGGTGGAAGTTGCGTAGTGGTGCATTAAGCGAACATTAGGCACATTGTTCCTGAATGGAGGCACTGGATTGCCGCTGGGCGAGGCGATGTTCTCTACAAGCTCTCTTGTATATCCGCAGACAATCTTTCGTTTCGTACAGTTCCGGCATACCGGACGCTGTAGATCGCACCGGACTCTCCTCTCGCGGCACGTCTTACATCCGTGACGCGTCTTCGTATGCTTCCTCTTAGATGGCATGTCAGGACAATGGGACCAACTGGCCACGCGAGATCGTTGTGGGCATGTCGTAGTAAGGCTTTGACAGCTCAAGGGGCCAAATTGGGAAACGAGAACGAGACTTCGTGGGGTTTCTCTCTTAAAATGCAGGTAGACGGGATGCCAATGTCAAGTGCCTGACCTCGACTTTAAACCATTTCTGGCATGGGCGACATGGAGACATTCGCACGCTTTGCCGCTTCTGGTATCGCGAACGACACGGATTTTGGGCTTTCCACATCCGAAACGAAATCTTTTGGTATTGTGACGACGTTAATACAACGTCAGAGAATATTCCAAGAATGTTCGAAGATTGTTCAAAGAATAAAGCCTTATTCCTCAGATCTGGTGATGCGCGGTGAAGGCTATGGCGATCACGGCATGCCTTTTCGGGAAAAGTGGATGGTGGCGATGATTCTCAACGCGCCTAGATGGCGAACGGGTCACCCCACAAAGTAGGTGATCGTCAATGGCCGAGCGATGCTTCACTGTGAAACAGACTTGCCCGGGGACTTTGCGGAGCGGTCTCACGGCGCGCCGGTCCGTACACCGAGGCGTGCTCAGACTAGAGTGATTTGACGACGTGTAATAGCGATAGCCATGATAGGCGACTTGACGTAAGGATTGCTTACCTTTGGGGCTATAGTAATTCGTTTATGCGTCCGCAAAATTGTTGAGGAAAGGGGCATCGAGGCTAGCCAAAGACGACTCAGACACGTTTAGGTCTTGTCTATCTTCAATCTCATATCCCAACTGGAATGGCCATCCCGTCATATTTTGGTCTCTTGGCGGCGCCACGCAACGGTCTCGGCCCAATGCCGCGAGGGTCCCCGTGGATCTCCGGCACTGATTTTGGTATGCCGGCACCGTAGCGCAATCCCCCCGGGCGGCCACTATTGGTTTAGAAACTTCTCCATTTCAATCGGCGTTTGAAATCATGGAAATTTGAATTCAAGTTCATTCGCAGTTGATGAGGATTTGCACTTTCATTTGGCTATGCACTTTGGAGACAAGGTTCTTTCTCTTCAAGCTTTCGCTCTGTCACGCAACATGGTTCATTCTGTATACCACAGTTATGGAATTTAAGTACCCATGAGAACTTTCCGCATCCTAAATTAGCGAGGAAGCCGCCCTTAGCACTTTCACGTGGGTTCTAAAACTACCATGTTCGTAAATGTGGTGGCCCGGTGAGATGGTCGTGTGCGGCGATTGAGGATCAGCGCCATATTGGGGCCAAGACCTGCAAAACAAACATCAACTTTGACACTGACAACTCCGAGGGCAGTCTTCAGCTGCTACCCACGAGCACACCAAGACCGGCCTGAGGTTTGGAATACTCGGGTTCCATGTGATTATACGTTGCAGAAACAAGATACCGTTTCAATTACAGCTAGCGCCAGTACGAGTACAGGCGTAGACAGGAAATACGGGATGAGCCAGGCTGTCGTCGAAGCAGTAGGGGGGGTTCGGCATGTGACAAAGAAAGTCAACCCGACGCTCAGGGATCAAATAGCAATGACAGATCATGCCCTACCACCAATGTCGAGATCGCGACGGAGTCTGATGGTGGGGGGAGCCAGTGCGTGGTCAGCCCTGAGTTGAGGGATCTGCAATCGGCTTCAGGCGAGGAGGCAGGGGTCATCTCCTCGCCATGTGGCGGGCGGTGCGCGTCAGATCAAAGTAGCACCGCTTTGTGCATATTTGTGTCTTGCCTGGATTGCCCTTTTTTGGCAAGCTTAGCTCCTTATTTTGCAAAGGCCTCGGGCTTGCCGATGTTCTGGTGTCCACTTTGCAATGTCCCCGTGGTCGTGGAATGTCTCCAGTGTCTGGTCAATATTCCGTTGTCCCTAGTTGGGCTCGGTACTGTCAATTTTATCCATCCCGAAGTCGCATGTCGCTACTATGAGCTTTGACATGACAGGCGCCAGAAGTGCGAGGCTCATCGACAAGAAGTGCCACAGCTCAGTCGCATGATATCAAACTTGTCAGCCCCTGGTAGTAAAGAATCCGCTTAGGTCTCGGGGACTTTCACCAAGTCAGTGTTACATATCTGCCCTGGTCCTCATTCAGCCATTCGCCCCACGTCTGTAAGCGCACTGAGGCCTCGCGAGTGCCTGTAAAGTTCACACACATGGTGCGAATACGATATAGACCATGCTTGTCCGCATCCTCAGGCTCGAGAAAACATACATCATCTTGATCTTCTGACAATGCGAGACTTTGCTCGAGCGGGTCTCTTGGAGGAGATTGGCGCTGAGAATTGTACTCCTGCAATGCTTCGAGTTCCCGATCGATGACAGCGTCGGCAAGATTTGCTGCCATAACGGTATGCCACAATCCTTCTAACCTTGGACGTCGTAGCATCTTAGCGGCCTGCCGCCTGACACGCAGTGATGAGCCGGCATGTGCAACCATGAAGAGCGCATCCATCGTCGTGATATTGGGTGTAAAGGGAATCTTTCGACCATCAACCTCAATGTACGTTTCGTCGAGTGCTAGAATCTTCTCCGAATTCATCAGAATGTCGTCACATAGTTTTGGGAGGCCACGAGCCCTGCTGTGAATATCAGGCTCGTCCGGATCCACGATGAAGACCATGCGACAGACAGCAAGGAACAGCTTCATCGGGATGATGGCATTACTGAGCTGTTCTCTGGGAGCCTTGGCGGATCCACAAGACGGGTTTCCAAGCTCGCGCTCGAATATTTGCAGTGCTTTTCGCAGCTCTTTGTAGCCACGAACGTGTGGTCTCTGGACAGCTGACAACCGAGCAAGTTCCTGCTGGCGCTCGATCTCTCCCGACATGAGGGTCCCGAGCGTGTCTCCCTGCTCCTGAGAGGAATACACCAGGCCATTCATCAGAGATTCAGCGGCGCGATTAGCCTCGAGAGCAGTCTCTGGGGTTAGTATACACTGATTACTCTCTGTATCTGATGGAGCCTCGTACGACCGCCAAACGCGGAATATGTTCATGCCGAAAATTTGCGAACGGGATGCTGTTCCTACAAGACCACCATTCGCTAGAGCTTTCATCATCATGTCCATCCGTACCAGTATATTCCGAACTGGCTCGATTGATATCGGCAGCGACCCAAATGTAGCCTTAGACTTCTCAAGTTGCGACTGACTTTTCACGACCGGTTTCGTATCGTCTTTTTCAAATTCTGTAAGAAGGTTGCAACCAGCTTGCAAATGCATTGCACCTTGCTCGTGCTGCCCCTGCATGTATGCCATGCATGTGAATATGGTGCTGATCGTGAGCGCTCTGCCCTTGTCGAGATGTCTCGGGGATGCAGCCTCCGTGAGGCATCGAACAGAATGATTGAATTGCTGGATCGCAAACGTTGCAGTCTTCGGATCTCCGGTGCTCATAGGGCCGCCATGACTTTCATGCATCGCTCCAAGGCTGACAATAGCATGCCAAATTGCGGCGTCAGCATGACACACCCTAGGGATTTCGTGTAGCCAGAACTCGGCGTCGAAGAAGCCGGACAAGGACGGACCAACAACTTCAAGAAAATAACGATAGCTCCGGACCTCATTTGGGTTGATACGTGGCAGCAAAAGACGCGTGTCGCACTTGGGATCGGGCGATGCAGGTGATGTAACAACGGTCCTGGCGGTTTGTGACTGAAGGTTAGACCTCGACTGTGATGACTGTGAGGGTCGGCTAGACTGAGACGAATGACAAGAGGAAGACGGCGTTGAAGTATTAGGTGATGATGTTGTTGTTTCCTTTGGCGCGCTGGCCACGGCATATCCGTCACATTTTCTCCCTGTAGAAACGCACCGGTTGCAGGCGGGCTTCTGTTCGTCGCAGCGAAGACGGCGGATTCTGCCATGGTCGGTAAGCGCCGCTCTTCATCATGATATAGTACTTAGTCCACCTACTTGCAGGTAATGCATCCCGTGCGAACCTTTTTGTGGTAAGCTCTTCTTTGACGCGGCTTGGCTTCGCGTGGGGCTGCTCTCTGAGTCTGAGGTTTTGTCGCGACATTCGAGGCCACCGAGGTCGGTTCTACAATGTTTGCCATTGTGTCTACCAGCGGCGGGGCTCAGAGGACCCTCGTTCGCGGTTCAGATCTTTTAGTCTTGCCGTGTAGACTAGAAAGACCTTCGTACGTGTCTTCTAAGTCCGTTATGTGAGATATAAGAGCAAAGAAAGGCCAATCTGCATTTCTAGTTCCATGGCGTCTACGCTCGAATAGATATTAGAGACATGTCGCGAGACCGTTCAACCGGGCAGCTTGTTCATGTCATATCAGATCGGTTGTGCGCCCCTGTAAGCTTTGGAGACGGCAAACTTTGGGTTTAGCGCTGAGAGCTGTACGAGGGGGCGAACCAGAAGCCTTCCTTGAGCCCATGCCTCTCCACAATTGCAACCTCCTGATGACGGACAAAAATACTTGAGCAGTCAATGCCTTGTAGAGGGGCCCGTGTCAATGATGTTTTTTTTCTGGCTCTTCCCAAGGTCCCGGGATCCCTTCCGCTCAAGCCGTGCTCCTACTAGAAATAATCTCTGGGAACCACATGGCAATTAACTCTTTTTACACCAATGAGACATTTCTGCATTCATCTCGCCAGATGTAGGTAGAAGAGTATTGAGATTATGCCATTCGACCTTGGTTCAGGGCTTCCCAACTTCACCTACTTCGTCGCCCCGAGGAGCTGCTATCACGCAATGAAGGGCGTAGAAACTCGCCCTTGGCTACGTACGGACTATACAGTGTTGAAAATTGATGACTTCTGCGCGATGCTATAAAGTCATATGTTTATTTTCTTCTTGTCTTACTTCGCGCGGAAAGAAAAAAAAAATTCAATGTAACAAATCCTATAATATATGAATAGGCGGCGACAAAGCGTAGGATTTCTCTATTAATATTGCAATTGGCCTCTCTCTTGGCAATCATTTGCGATCTGATGCGCGACAAGAATCTTCGAAGCACATACACAACCGTCACATAGGAGGTAAAATGAATAAATTTATAAAAGCGCTGCCGCCGATGTTGATACAGTAGATGCGTCGATGATCAGCAACGCCTTTGAGAACATAACGAGTTGCTATATAGCGAGCGCTGATGATGTTGCATTGAACGTAACGGAGCTTGTAGAGCACAAATTTATAGGTCATAAGAGCTTAATGGGGGGGGGAATGTTAATAGTGCTTGCACAAATTGCTGCGACAAGAGGCGGGCCTGCTCTCCCATGACATTGAGTGTAGTTACGGGGCAAAAGCACATAGAATGTCTATGACTTCTAGGATTTGAAATAACCGGAATAGAAAAAGCTGAAGACATGTTGTGTTCAAGTGTACGTACGTGACCCGAAAGATAGATCAGATTGAACTGCCGCGACTCACAGAAGAGAAATTTTGAAATCGATTGTGGCTATCAGCCTCGGTGTAGTAAAATTTCTTGATCTATGATGCTAGAATGATTGGCTTGGCCCGATCTACCGCTCTCGCATCTTACTACTCTTAACCTCTACGCATTGTTTTCAAAGAATCCTCGCCCCTCTAAGCCTCTTATCAACCAATATAGATTCATGAATAACCCTACTCCATGAAGACAGAACTATTAACGGCGTAGAGTGTTTGAGTACATATGGTGAGGGTAAGATGGAAACACCCAATGCTCGTTTACATCTCAACTCAATCCCCTCATTCGACAGAACTTAAAACACTTGTACCAAGTTAGAATCTCGTTTCAAATGACAAGAATACTGGCCGGAAGGTTTTATCTTGCCGTCAAAAGTTCTGCTCTCTGTCTAGAGTAACATTAAAGCCAAGTATCATCGTTCCTTCACAATTGTCACGGACTTACGCATCTCTGAAACTTTTCCTACACCGAAAGTGAGTCACTGCACCTTACCACCTCCGTCGAAGCTTATGAGCTTCAACGACATAGTCCGCCAATGTTTTACTCTTCTTTGGCAATAAAAAAACGGGACATAGACTATTTACGCGCTACAGAAGCCAATTGGCCGACTTTCTTTCCCTATCTTACTTTCAAATTCTTTACGAAGCTCTAGGAACCAATACTATGGCTCAAACAGAGATGCGGTCATTTCAGCTTCTGCGATACACAATGAAGTCAACCCTTGATCTTGTCCATAACATGGCCTCCCTGCTTGTCATAAAAACCGGATATCTTCCTGTAGACTTTAGTCTTTAGGTTTATGTATGCAATAACAAAGTTGAAGCCTAGCACCTGATCATTTTGCTATAGAGTCAGCCCATCGCTTGCCTTCGAGATACATTCGGCGCTATAGACAAGCAATACACATTCAATATTTCCCACAACGCCTCAACGCCACAGATATTTCTTCTCTTACACTACCATGTCGCCTGATCACTCAGTATTTTTATAAAGTAACAATTTGACAGTATATGTCACCTTCACTTGTTGGCTTTTAGCTCTGATTGAGCAGTTTATGAGCCTCAAGGCTCCGTGCTCTTTGTACTGAGTCGATCCCACTATACAGATTGAAGCCACTATACATACAACAAGGCATCGATCGCCCTCAGGCCGTAAATGAGTAGAATCGGATTGTGGGGAATTTATAGGCTAGTGAAGCCGCCGCTGTGCCTCGGTGACCCGCCTTTGCCAGCAGTGCTTCCTTCCCCTTGGACGTCAACATCTCCCGAGGGCACGGCAACAGTAATACGTCGCGCAACTTATGAATTACTATATGTGTACGAGTACTTCATACTTCTGTGGGGCCCCAGGCTCTTGGTAAAGCATTTGGGACGACAATGCAGGGTTGAAATCAACGAAATGGGTTCCTTGATCGGCTATGCACTGGAATTCGGCGATGATACTGCTTTTGGGGGCACTAAGATCCTGTTGCTCGATACAATATTAAGCTTACCACAGCGTCAATCCATGCACTCGTCTAAATTCTCTCTGTTTTTCTTTGTATCGCGGATTTGATATCAAGATAGGCACAACGCTCCTAGCGTTGTTGCAGTCTGGAGCAAGACCCTTGTACACTATACGGACTTTGATGAGGAGAAGAGAGTTTTTGAGTTCGAGATTCTAGCCATTTTTAGAAACTTAGTTTACCCGTCCTTCTTACCTCTACCAACAGCCTCTGACGCGCGGGAGAGCTGAGTGACACTGCGGGTGCTCAAGACGAAAATGTATGAATATATTCACGGATCTCAGGTAGTGCACGGCTTGAAACATTTCGCTTCTCTGTTTCTCTTTACTCTAACCACTTCACGTTCTTGGAAGTCCTGTTTGTGCAAGTGTGGGAGAACACGTTAGAGTTCATCGCGAAGGTTCTCCCGCTCCGGATAGTAGCGCCAACGAAAAGCTTAAAAAATCTGCGACATCGGGCCGCCGATAATAGAGTTTTCACCATAGCCACAGAATCATCGTAGGCCCCTATTTTCTTTTGCTCCTCCCCTCTTTTCCCTCTATGGACGTATGAAATTAATCAATGCCAGTACCTTTCCGACCCACACGGAAATTGCGGCAAGGCTAGAGCAGGCACTTACCAATCATCACGTCCAATTCTAGTTTTCATTACTACTAAAAATCTGTTAAAATGGATTCCCATGAACATGCTTCCCACAACTTTGGATATGTGGCTGGATCGGCTCGGCCGAATACACGGGATGAAATAATTTTCACCTACTGCTAATCTGGTCAAAAGTGAAAAATGCCCATCAATATGGGATGGTCCAATGACCCGTGTTCTTTCCAGGCCTTCTAGAATCACTTTTCTCCAAGTGTACCCGACTGTACGACCCCGTGGGGAGATGCGAGAAAGCGAACAAGGGTAAACTTAGATCTGAGTTGAACCTTCTCCCTTTTTGTTTTGGATCTCTCTCTCAGCAAGGTGCCTATTACTTCCAAATATTACTTCCAAATACAAACCCTTGCCGCCCATTGTCGTGTTTTCCTACAGCTGCCTGCCTCGCTTTTACGATGGACGAAGAACGCGGACACCACGATATCCCTGGATCCCATCCTACCCCCAAACCTGACGAAGATGATCCGACCAAACAAGAAAGGAACTCCAGCCGGCCAGATGTGGACCTGGATGAAGCTGTTAGAAATGAATCGGGAATGGAGATTAGCGAGGGTCCCCTCATAGATCATAAAACACTGACTTGGTGGTATGTCTATACGCCTAGCCCCCTGTTGCAGATATCATGCTGACATCTCCTCCTCTTTCGAAAGGCAAGGTGGTATTGTTCTCATCGCTGAAACTGTGTCTCTCGGAATTCTCTCCCTCCCTTCGGTACTCGCGAACTTGGGTCTTGCTACTGGCATTGTGCTCATTCTGATTATGAGTGCCCTGTCTACCTACTCGTGTGTTGTGCTTGGCGAGTTCAGAAAGCAATATCCGAACTGCGAGAGCTTCGGTGACGCTGTCGAGATCATAGCACGATCCACAAAATTCGGTGGAATTCTGAGAGAGATTTTCGGCTGGGGGCAGTTTCTGTTCCAGGTTTTCGTGGGAGGCAGTCATCTTCTCACATGGACAATTTGCATCAACACCTTGACGAACAGTTCCACTTGCACTATCGCCTGGGCAGTGGTTGGTCTTGCTATATTCTGGATTCTCAATCTCCCTCGCACGCTTAAATACGCCGGCTGGATGTCTCTTGGATGTAAGTTGTATTATTCAGCTAGCAAAAGTCCAATAATACTAACTACAGTAGCGTGTCTTTCCATTGTCATCGCCACTTTAATGACTGTAGGGGACGTAGCAGTCGGCCGACCTATTGGAAGTGGGAGCATCGAAGTAGCCAGACAACTTGGCTTTTCTCACGCCTTTCTGTCAGTCACTAATATCGCTGTGGCTTTCTGTAAGTGCATACCGGACATACGATGTTTACAGTGGATACAACTAACAATTTGGTAGCTAGCCACTCTTGCTTCTTCACCGTCATTGGCGAGTTCAAGGAGCCCGACGACTGGCCGAAGGCTTTGTCGCTCCTCCAAATCACGGATACGACACTTTATCTGATCGCAGCGGTTGTCATTTACGTCTATGTTGGCCCTGATGTTCCTGCTCCTGCGCTCTCGGCTTCTGGCTCTCAGGTGATGAGGAAGGCTATCTGGGGGGTAGCAATCCCGACGATCGTCATCGCCGGTGTTATTTACGGCCACGTTGCTGCAAGATATATCTTTGTCCGTCTTTTCCGAGATACCAAGCATGCAGTTAGGCGCACGAAACTCTCTACTGTGGCGTGGTTTGGCATTACGTTTGGTATTTGGCTGTTGGCCATGATCATCGCCGAGTCTATACCAGTCTTCAACAGCTTATTGAGTTTGATTAGTGCTTTGTTTGTCAGCTGGTTTTCCTATGGTCTCCCAGGAATCTTTTGGCTCTGGATGCATTATGGAAACTGGACGAACAAGGGATGGAAGCAAAGGGCTCGGTTTTTCGGCAACCTTTGTCTAATGATGACCGGGTTTCTTCTCTGCGTTCTCGGTCTTTGGGCTTCAATTGAAGCTATTGCGACCGAAAAGAAAACAAAGCCATGGACGTGCGCTAGTAATGCTGCTGAATAGATGCAGCACGTGGAAAGGAGAGGGCACTAGTGTGTTGCTGAAATTTCATATCACCTTCCTGCCTATATTTTCTAGTGATCTCAACCAATAACAGATTTAGTCGCTTGTATGTTAGCTGGCCGCATCATTGATTTAGCAGGGAAGAGAAAGTATAACCCGTCGTGCGAGTGTCGAGAGATTATCTTATTATACATAATATTTAACCATGAGGCGAGATCATCTCAATACGTTGAACTGATTAAGTGGATTTCAAGGCTCTTAATACACAAATTCTATCCCTCTTCGTTCAATTGTCGCTTCAAATACCGAAGGACATATTCCGACGCCATAGTAAAAAAAAAACTTTATCCTATTTTTGTAGTGTAAGCAAAAGGTAGCATTTCGTTAGATAGTGCGTTCTCTAAGGTTTATGATCAACATGAGCGGAACGGACCTAGTTAAGGAGCACCCTTCTTCACGGAACTAACAATCGACATGAGTTCTAGTGGCTGATTTGAATTTCAGTCGTACTACACCACTCTGATTAGGCTTCTCGGGATGGAGTTCTTATCATAGTGAACACTGTTGATATTCCTAAATAACTATAGCATAAACATTCTTAAGACATAACTAGGACTTAAGATAATAGGATGACATAACCTTTAGACTAATAAATCAAAATTTCCTTGGTGACATCGTGTTCGAGTATCTCTCCATTCATCGCTCCGTGAATGTAGCATTCCCCAATCACCTTCCAACCATCTAAGAATGGTCTTAATATCATTGGCGTACTACATCCACAAAGAACAGCAATCGCATCAGCCGCTTCGGCCCCTGCTGGTGCTAAGCCCATTCTACCTTGAGTAGTGCCTATCAATCTCCGCATAGCTTTGACATTGGCAGCCCAGCTCAATATTTCACCTTGTTCTGCAGTGATTGAGTCATGTCCACTCACAAGTGGCACTCCATTCCATTCGAAGATCTTCTTATTTCCGAAGATGAGCTCTTTCAATGAAAACCCACATAGAACTAGGTGTTTGTTTCGTTTCATAATGCTGTAAGGGTCCAGGCCGTGCGAAAAGACACCAAAAACTCTGTCCGCCCAAATCTGGGGGTTGAGAAGCCATGAATATCGTTCAGGAGCATGTGTATGTCCCTCCGCCGATGTATCAGCAACTAACGTTCTCCACAAGGCGGTTCGCGTAGCTGCTTTGTCTCCATACCAGCTCTTATTCGTAGGAGAATAGTTCATTGGATATCGTTTATCCAACTCACTAGTATGGAAGGAACTGAGCGAGGCAATAGTGTCAAACACACATCCTTTGACTAGTAGTGTTGGATCAGGTACATTGGAGATAGTAACAGGGAGGCTGGGACCGCCAGCATTGTACGGTCCAACCAACTGGACAGTAGGCGCCGGCTTGCAAACCCAGCAGATAGTCCAACTAGGTAGTTCGTGTGTGCATTCATCGCTGACCACTCTTTGCTTGTTTGCTGGTTTAATCCACTCAGCCGTCATCACGAGGTAATCAGTAAGAGTTGATGGTTTTAACTTAGGCGATAACTCTTCCAACGATCGTCCATCGTAAATAGGTCCGCACGGTGATGATTTAAGGCGCAATAAGTTCAAATAGCCCTTTGCAATCATTCGACTCGTGAAGTCGATATAAATGTCTCGAAGTGGCAGCGCATAGTCTGGCTCGAGGCTCACTTTGTTACTTACTTCTACCAATCCCATGATACCATAGACACGGTCCTTGTTATCACTGACTTCTGCCTCCCGACTTAGCAAGAGGGGTCTAAGCTCATCAAGAGTGTTTTTGGAGGGGGCAAGGTGTTTTTGATTTTGCTGGACTTTTGTCATCTCTACGAGCAGCTTCCAGAGTCGTTCTGATGACCATTGTCGTTCTCCAGGTAATCTGCTTCTACCAAACTCATGCGAAAACCCTGAATCGATTAAGCCCGGTCTAAAAGAATAGGCAATGTCTCGGCCAAGTCTTCCTTCGTCACGAGCGATATGCTCAACAGCAGTATGAATAACATCCCAGGTTAAGCATGAGTCTCCACATAGTACGGGAGCATCATAACGAGCCATAGCCACCTCTTGCAATATCCACATTCGTTGCCAGTAGCCGCGTGTAAATAGTCGCAACAAAGCAAGGTAAACAGATTTTCGCAGCGGGCTTTTATAGGAGGGCCAGGTGTGTATGAAGGGGCGGGCGTCCATAATCTTCTTCTCTCTGTAGAATGTGTCAAGCGAAGGATAAGCCGTCGAAAACCTGGAGATCCAACTTAAGGCGGCAAAGGCCGTGGTGCTCCCATCCGCCTCTGGACCAAGCCACACCAAAACATGCCATGCTGAAGCATAGATGCGTTGCATCAATGCAACCTGCTGATTTCGCTCTTGGATATCATGTTGATTGATGCAAATTGCGTCTATCCATAACTTGAATCCTTGACGAATTCGACGGCATTTTCGGAGCTGTATGAGAGCTTCGAAGAGACTCGAATTCACAGGTAAGAGACTTCCATCTATCGAGATAGATTGGGACGGAGCTCCCTGATCCCATTTGTAAGAGAGAGCGATGTAGTCACCGCAGTTGAATGCCCAAGGTAATTGATCATCTTCTTGCGAGTCCCAAAAAACAGGACTGGAAGGCTGCGGTATATTGATGAACGAAGTCTTCGGGTTTTTCTTAAATATTGTGGCTATCTCGCGTTGCTCTAAAGCCTCAGGCCAAACGTAGTCTCTACCCTTGTAATTGCCCGCGCTGGGCCTCTCAAGCAGGGTATTCAGTGGAACTGCTTCGAGATGGCAGCAGATTGTTGAAGTGGTATCGGTATCATGAGTTGGTTGAAGAGTGAGCAGCCGGATTTGATTTTTCTCCAAGGGGAGGTAGGAGTATGCCATGTCACTGTGTAGACTTAAGACTCCTAAGACTAAGTTAGGAAGTTGAGAGCTGCATTTAGGCTCAGACGAGGCCTCTTTAATGATATGTAAGAGATTCTGAATGAAATGATCAAGCTATTGCTTTGAAAATATCTGAAAGGTAATGGGAGATGGTAAGGCAGAACCGCTTTTAATCGCGAATGACTACTCATACAACTCGGCAGTCCGTGTACGAGTATTCTGAAACAATTAGGCTGCCTCTACCCTGGCCTGATTGGTCCTGTCTGCTGCAGCAATGCAGAGTACCAACAGAATAGCCGCCGATGCCCGCGCTTGTAGAAATAATTACTTCCCTCGCTATTCTTCCTTGCTTAAGTACAATTGATTAATTATGGTCGCCCTATCAACTTTATTTGACTGCAGCTGGTATTAAGATAGTCGTCATACAAGTTTATTGTAAGGAAGGACGTGCTGTTCATTCGGCCTCAGCTAGGCGCAACTCGAGCCGCCGGGTCCACCATGCTACGCAAGGCATACTAGCGCGAGGACAGACCCCTCCCTCCTCTATCACCTCATGAATTACTACTCTAAGTGGACATAGCAAAGAGCAAGTTGCGATCACGCTCCTATGAGTCGTTGTCGCAGACATCTTGGTTGTCTTTGATTGTCCAATTCTCCTTCATTTGTTTCTTCACTTTACAGAGCAACAGAGACTAAGAAGGGTGGTGGTTAATCTACACCAATGGGCTAACAATATTATTTGCTCTCCACAGATAGAACCATATTACCCGCGAACTAGATCGTTGGTAGGTAGTGTCCAGTGGAGTTGATCTTCGTTGAACCTCGAGGCCATACTGATTGGTAAAGCGTAAAATGAGTATCCCCTCACGAAATAAGAACTAACACTAGCTCAATCTATAATACTAAACCTCACTTAATTCTACGCACAATCTATTAATATCAAAATGGCTATGCAGAGCCTAAACATAGACTTTATCGGTTTTGGAGCCATATATCATAGAATGACCTTAAGTCTACTTATAAAAGATTTCCCAGTTACCGGGTTTGACATTTATGAGCTAACCTTAGAAACAGGTTAGAGGCTTTTGTGCACAATCACCCGTCGACGCTGTCGCAGACAAGGAATACTGTATATTCAAGGTAGCAACAGCACAGAAAGTCCAATCTATGCTTTTGGAAGGCGAAAACCAGCTATTGGAGACCAGGCGGTACCGATTTCCAACACCAATGACCAGTGCAGCTGAGCTGGTATACATGGCAGGGGCTCGTCGCAGCTATGGGCTAGACGATGATGATGAGTTGATTCCGTCGTACACCGAGTGGCGGGGTCAGGGTAGGCCCGCGATGCAAAAAGATTCTACCAAAGAGTCGATAATAGCGCTAGCCGTCGATCTTCTTAAGGAAGCTCACCCTTGCTCCGCATCTTGACCTAGATCCGGGCCAAAAGCTTGATGTGCTAACGCAGCCGGAAGAAAAGGTATCTATCAGCCATCGGGCCTAGCATCATCAAATCTTTTCGAAATGAAAAGAACGAGACAAAGACGAATGGAAAGGAGTGTCACTGTCACAGCTTTCAGGGGAGCCCAGAGCTTCAGTGGAAGAAGCACAATCGATCAAAACACTCCCCGCATTTGGAAACATGGCGCTCAATCTAATAAGCATGATTTACTCACCGGATGAATCTATAGGGCTATAAGATCTTGCGACTTCTTTCAGCAGGGTCTGGAAGCAATCAGCAGCAGCTTAGCACCCAAGCCATGTTAGATCACCCTTTCTGCAATGCGATACTAGAATCCCATAACATCGGCCTCCAACTAATAGTTCTAACATATACGAAGAAAAAAAAAAACGAAAAAAAAAAAAATTGCCAGATACTAGATAGATCTCGAGACGATGACATTGTTACAATTGCGCTGCTACTCCTCGTCGTAGAAATGTGTCATACGGCGTGGTAGGGCTAAGGAGGCGGGCCAGGCCGCCGTGCAGCGCATCCAGTACTTAACTCCTTACAAAAAGGCTATAGCTCTGTCGTCGCAAAACTCAGCAAGAACGAAAAAACGTTTGAAACGAATGCTTATCGGGCTCTCTATTCATCATTTGCACCGCTAAAATTATGTCGGTGCCTACTTTGCCTACTGAGATTATTTTGCAAGTGATCGAAAGTCTGTGCCCTCATAATCCCCGCATCATCCTCCCGCCCTGGCACGAGATCACCGTTACGCTGTTTTCCTTCGCTCGTGTCTGCAGAGCAACACGCCGCCACGCAAACAAGCTACTACGGAGACACTGCGTGTACATAGATTCAGGATGGCGGGCCAAAGCATTGGTCAACAGCTTAACTTCTTCGACGTCGCTTGCTGGGGATATGGGGGCTCGCCTCAACCTCGAACTACAAGAGATTGAGAATATTTTTCTTTCGCCTTTTCCAAAAGATGCAGATAACCTTGATCCAATTCAACAGCAGATACAGCAGCCCCAAGTTGATGCTTGGAGGGCGAGAAGGGAAGAAGAGCGCAATTCAAGAGGGAGAGGTCGGCCTGACAACCCTGATGATTCCGACTCACAATCTGGGAGCGGGAGCTCCAACGAGGATTGGCCTTTATCACCCCTGCAGGACTATAGTATCGCTTGCGACGTGCGGAATATCTTGCAAATGCTTGCTCCCTCGATAAAGAAACTTACTATCGACATAGATCTAAGATCACTTGGGCCAGAAAACGACCCATTAGGCATCAAGCAAATTCTTCGCGAAGGATTTCACACACCATCTACTGTCGAAGAGTTTGTCAGTGTCCGTGATGAGTTGTATTTAAGCCTGACAACTCCATCTTCTGAGTCAGAACTCGATTTCATGAGCACCCATTGGCCCAACCTCCGCTATTTGTCGCTATACAACGTCTGCATCGATTTGTATCAATTTTGGCGTTGCTTGGCAAGGATCCCATTGTTAGAGGTGGTGATATTCCCCCGCTCTGATCCATTTGATACGTGGACTGAGGTCATGAGAGCTTTGATGAAGAGGGAATGGGTGGAGGCGCTTTCTGAGGCGAGAGGAGAGCACTATGACAAGACAAGGTTCAATGTCAAGCCTCTTACACTTGTTCACATCAACATGGGGAACCACGTACGAAGCGACTTATCACCACGCAGCTGGCCAGACCCCGATCCCGACCCCAATGGATGCATTCGTGTGGTAGAGTTGTGGTTGCCTGATAGCGATTTAGAGGCAATTGGTCAAGGTCTACCAATAACGCAGAACCCTAATAATACAGGATCTAGGCTCTCGTCTGGGTCCACTTGTCCTATTCAAGGATGTCAAGATTGGGTCTTGAAACGTTCCTTGGATGACACGCTATGGAAGGCTTCTACGAATTCACTTTGAATAGGTGATGGAGCTGCCCATGGCTAACACTGTTTTTCAAGAAAAATTCCGCCGATGGCGTCACCAATCACAGGATGATACAGTCAGAAGATGGCCTTGCTAAATACTCATTGGTTTTCTAGCTGGAATAGACTATGTCGAGATTCTTTGATAGGCACATGAAAGCAAAATTATCTTGACCATACCTGTCTGTTCCGGTTCGCCACGTTTTTGAATGATGTTGTTGTCGTCTGCGTCTGCACAATTCTTTTTCGCTATCAGCATCCACAGCTCAGGACAAGAGCTGACTCGACTCGTCAGGTGCAACGAACTCCCGAGCATCAAGCCCAGCGTAAGTCTTCTCGTACTTTTCCAACTGCGATTTGATCCAAAGGCGTTTTGGAGCACTGGAAAAGTCATATCCCACCCTCAGACCATATGAAATGCGATAAGGGCCCATGATTCCGGTCCCCACAGATTCACTAGAGCGCAGAATCTTGTCCAGAAGGGCATCAGTACCCTCAAAAGAACCATCCAGATCTTTGATCAGAGTGAGACCTTCTTGAAGAATAATCTTTGTCGTCCAGTATCCCATGTACAAGGACCCAACCCAAGGATTCTCATAGGTTAGGATGGTTGTCCAAGGTGAAGTTGAGTCTTGTGACTCGACCTCGATTGGGCCTGGCAAGAGGGACTGCAAATGGACACTCCATTCTTCTAGATCATCGTATACGCACTTTATATGGTCACCGACTGGTAAAAGCTCTTGGGTTTGCAGAGGGAGCAAGAGGCCTTGACGCCGTGCCTGGTATAAGGGGTAGATGAGCCGTATTATCCTCGGGATTTTGGCCATGATGCCAAAGTGGCTGTTCACAAGAGACTGGCGTTCGGTAGATAGCGGATCTTCGTACTTGTTATGTCCAATATGATTGAGTACGGTCTGCCACTGGATATCATCCAGGAAGCAGTCCTGGCCTGTCCAAAAACAGTTCATAATCTAATCATATAAGCTTTGTCAAAGTAGACGACAAGAAAATGCAACTTACAAGAATAGGACGAAAGCTTTTCAGTATTTCCAGGTCCCAACCACTCGAGTAGGCCTTGGGCCCTCGCTTTTGAATCAGCCACGCCACCGCTCTCGCATGATTCATCCAGCTGATGGCGCTAGCTGTGCCCGCAAACATCTATCAACACATTGCTTGAGACGTGACTTGACGGTGACACTGGGTTCTAAGTGAGTGCGACTAACCTCGAAAAAACACAGTATGATAGTCGTGCATATTGTTTCGGTGCTGCTCCATTCCGATTTGCTGTTCAGTGCCAATTGCAGGGCGCCTAGAGCTTGGCCGTAGAGTGCAAGGCTTTCGCTAATGAGACCAGGATCTCCATGATTCTTTCCCAGCATATGGAGAACAAGGGACATGGTAGCGCTGTCCAACGTGACTTTAACCCCGAGTCGATCCTGTAGATGGTGAAACCATGGATGCAAGAAGGTGAGCTCGTTGCTTGTGAAGCTTGAATGGAGGGTATTGAGCAGGGTATTGATATATGAGCCGCGATCTACCCTCGGTACAGTATACATCACAGTTCGGCGTGGGTAGACTACACTATCCGAGGCATCACCATGCTGAGAAGACGGGAACGAACAATTAGAGGATGTGCACATATATCGAGCGATAGCGGAAGGCGCATTCCTTTGAGAACGAGGCCGTATCTGGTATTTATTCGTAATAAACTTGTGGCTGCGGTAGTAACCAGGACAGACTGCCCTGTACCGATCACAGTTGCCACAGTTTGGCCTCGCTTCGTCACATTTGATTCTCCGCTTCACGCAGAGATGACATCCCTTGCTTCGCGGTATCCCGGGCATAATGTCAACCACAACAAATGTCGATGGCGCTGAGTCGGAGTCCGGGTTGAGAGCGAGATCCGATCAGAGTCGTACCGAGATCCGGGCTATTGCAGCGAGAGCACTGCTATGAGTTAGCGGCCGTTCGGAAGGCTTTGGTCTCAGAAAAGAAGAGACATGGCTAACAAGGAGGAAGATCGGGAGCGCCATGCCCCAGAGCTGCAATGTGATCGACAGGATTTGAGACTCTGGTTGGCGCTTTGCCTTTGTTGCTGACTCGGCGCGCGAAGTTGAACTCTTTGCGTACTTATGTGGGTCGTTAATCGCCCTCTTAGCCAGTCATTTCACGTGTCGTAGTAGGTTAATCATCAGATGCTTCAGCACGTTTACTTGAACTGAGAGCTACCCTACAAGACGCGTGGACGCGTCATTTGGGTTGCGTTTCTTATTCACATGCGTTCTAAGGCTCGAGCTATTGTTTAGCACAAGACGAATGAGTTGAATAGACCAGTGTGAAAGCGTTGAGGACACGGCTTTTTATCTTTTTTTGGTTGTTGTGGGAAGACTCTTCGGAGCAACAATCACCTCCGTTGACAATTATTTTTTATTTAGGAATCTATCTTTAACCCATTCATAAAGGATATCGCCTCGCAAAGTAAACTTTATGCCCTCCTTTACAATAGCCCCTTCATGGAGTAGTCCTTCATGTTGAAAAAGTAAAATGCTTCCGGCCTTTGGATGTACATCGACTCGTCTTTTTCTGTCCCTAGATAAGAAGCTCGTAGCACCGCCGACGACCCCATCGCCACCTACATCATCACTCTGAGAGTCGTTAAGGTAGAGCTGCAGGGTGTAATGAGTTTGAAATTCGGTGTCATGGGCGTCGTAGAAGTATGGGCCGTCACAGTGAGCTGCAAATTATTAGACAAGCATGCACCTGTGACAGTAAAGGTGGGATGCACTCACGCTTGAAGAATTGCCCCTGAGTGTACCTCAGAAAGCTCATGCGATCATTGACGCGGCGGAATTGCCATTCGCCCTCTCTGGACTTCCCATATTGCTGAGGCACGACAGACAGCTGGCTTTGCAATCCCTCGACTGTGGCGCATCGCTTGCATATCCGGTCAACAATTTCTTGATTGTGCCACAAGATCCTTCCACTCTCGCGGTACCCTGGTTTGGACGCGACTTGCAGGCCAGGAGTAAGCCTCAAAAGGGCCGGGGCCCAGGGCGAGTCATTCTCCCCACGCGGAACTGATGACTCGGCCAGCTTGATAAGCTGCGTGCACTCTTCATGTGAGAGCACATTGTCAATAGTGAGCGCAAATTTTCCCGCGTACTCAGGAACGTCAGAATCTGCAAAGGAGATCGGAACTCCGATCAGAGGCTCCGAAGGAAGCTGCTCTAGAAACCCCGGTGGAATGGGTATTTCTCCGCGGTTGAATTGCACTTGCTCAGAACTGCCCTTGTCCGACATAATGATTGAAACCAGGAGCTATTGATGCTCAACAGAATATTGGGACACAGCAGATCAAAATACTCGTACATGCGTCGACCGAATTATTATTATGCCTGCATGATCTCGCTGCAGCCTGGTGTTTTCCTGTTGGCGGGTGCCTGACGAAGATTGACGGTGGGCCTTCGATGCTAACGAGGTGGGGCTTTCGCGTGCGGAGCGAGACATGCGTAATTATTCGGATCATTCATTCTTTCGTTGTTTTTTTACCCTTTGACAATCACTATGTGCATCGTCAAAGATTCTCCAACAACCCCAAATGCGCTTATATGCCACCCAGATGATACTTACGTATGCGAAAGCCACCACTCAGCGAAGACGTAGACCGGGAATTGAATCAACTCTGAAGGTCCTCAACTCTGCCACTGTCTAGTATGCCGACATGCGAATTAGGGCGTGTCACAACGATGAACCTCTCTTCCTCTCCCAGCCGATCGGCTGAGAGGACTCCATTATTTCTGCTCCTAATCTGAGTCAGTAAAGTTGAGCTTGACTGGTACGATGGTTCGTAAATCTTATCAACCATAACAAGGTCTTTTCGAGCTGGCTCCTCACATGCTCTGCCAAATGACAGGATTGGGGATTTGCCGTGTCTTCTAGTCTCGTACAACCTTGATGTCCACCCAATCGCACATCAGGATCTTGGAGGCCGGATCGCCGTCTTCCAGAAGTAGACTCACGTATGAGTGGCGATGCCAGATCCTCGTAGGCGATACCCACGCCTGAGGACGATTAATCGATTGCAATGCGAGTTTGAAAAGCATTGACCGGTAATGAAGACAGCGGAGCGCTCGATATTCGACACGTATTTCTTAGCCTCACCACAAATGTCTTACTCAAGTCCACCTACTCCTTGAATCACTCCGGCAGCGCCTTCTCTCTATGTTGTAGTTTTGCAACAGCTTTCTTACACCATCATCTCGCAAATCCGCGTTATGAATCAACGCCAATTTCGAAGAAAATGTAAAAAGTATCTGATAGACCTATGTTAAGACCCTGGCCGTTATTCACAGGGTGAGTGTGGGCAGCATCTGCTGCTGACATGAGTCGATCCCCTTCTGATACGAAGATGGAGGCAATGGAGTCCGTATGTAGCTGGTACAGATTGACAAGGCTATTTTGTATAGTTAAGAGTGTTTGTGCTGATTTAAGAAAGTTCCGAACCATTCTATCTCTGTCACTTCGACGTGATGTAGAAACAGATGATATTCTAATCGAAGCCTGCGCACTCCGCAGATGTACATGATTGTGCGCCGCTGCCGAGAAAGCCGAAGCGGGGTCCTCTTGGGCCACTGGAAAAACGGTCGCATAAGTTGATGATAGCATAACGTAAGACTCGAAACATATATACCATCACGTTCTCCGCATGCAACCAGCGTCTACGGGTATACGGTGTAGTTGCAAAGTCCAACCTGGTTTTAAGGAGGCAAACCCAGTTGTTCATGGCTTACTTGAACATGTTCCAATATCATCACTTAAGCGGCCCTACGAGCCTTTCTAGGATCATCTTACGCTATATCGGAGGAAATGCGCTTGTTACATTTGATGTCTGTCCTACTTTTTGCAATCGCAATTGAAACGTGACAGTTGTGGAGAAGTCCATGTCGGTAATACACAATGCGACAGTCGGGCGCAGCGAGCACAATGCACATTAGCAGAATGCAATTGACCGAAGATCCGGTCGCTACAGCCTCTCCTTGTCCCACCAGTCCGTATCGCCATTTCAGTAGCACTGGGCTTCCATTCTGTGCTGTAGACTTGACCATCTGTTTTTGCATCTGTGCCCCTACTTTCTCCCTAGCCTTCCGATTGAAAGAGGTCACACATTTCACGGCAGGTGGTATTTTCTGTGGTGTAAGCACATGGACCCTCATGTAATTTCTAAGCTAGGCAGGTCGGCTTATTCAGTTGCCCACCAGGGGTATGACAGACAAAGAAGTTGCCAACTTGGGGCTCCGGTATATAAAGGCGGCGAAGTATAAGAAGGCAGTAACGTGTCGTTGAGGAGAATTCCGTGGTGCGATCTAGTCATTAACATTCCAAAATTTTACACAAATTTCAAAAATGAATAAGCTATTTCTGTTTCTTGCCGGTACTGCGGTTGTTATGGCCGCGCCTAGCCTCCATTCACGCCAGGAGGCGGGAAAGCCGGCTGTGGACTGCGCTGGCGAGGTATACGATGAAGTTGAAGACTTCAACTCGTGGGTACAAGCTTGTCAGTTGACAGTCTTCCCACCCGGAGAGCCAGCCGACTTCCCCATCGACTTTGACAATGCCGAGAACTTTAATTTCACCACTCCTGCTCCGTGGCATCAGTTCCCTCTCATTCACGGAGAGAAACCTTGGTCGGGTGGTACGTTTGAACATGTAAATCACTGATATTGTGTCCCACAAGCTGACCACGTGCTTCTTGGTTTCGAAAATTTAGGCGAGCCTGGGCCTGATCGCGCAATCGTTCACTCTGGAACACAAGACAATGGCACTCCTTTTTGTCAACTGGCTGGTTATATAACTCAGCGAGGTGGAAATAGCAGCTGGTCTCTTTGCAAGGATCTGCGAACCCAAGCCAGAGCTCTGACCTACTAGAAGAATCGCTGAAATCTTTGATCTCATTTGAAGTTGGTATATACCCTCACGCACATACAACTTTTTGTAAATACATATATGATTTAAAAGTGAACGCTCCATATTTGAGCACCGGACACTCTATATTTTCTACTCCCGTGACTTACAAGTATCCTTGGTACGCTAACTGCTCGACGAAATATCAGTACAACACGGCAAAAAATGCTCCATACCGGTGGAACATATTTATAGATGGTGTTTAGTATTATATTTTAGATCTACTATCCCTGTCTTTATCGCACCCTGCAAAAGGCAAACGGCAGTTGCCTGTTTTCCTATAGCGCTTTATGTGTTCTCGTATTGTAGCTTCTCCTCCTGGCAATTACTTTTCGGTGCAGTAAAGGTATATAATTGTTACGCCGAGGACTTTATGTGCAGTGATATTTCAACCAGCATGCTGTCTAGGCGTCGTATCTGAGAGGATATTAATTCGTCTCAATTCGAGGTAGCAGCATATAAAATTGATCGTGTATTGTTTGTTGTGTATATCGCAGTATCCTTGGAACTATCTGCACCGGAATGACTATGGTTCAAGTAGTACCATGACGTTTGACGATACTGTTCAATCGACTTTCATTCTCGAGAGGTTAGGAAACTTAACGAAGCAACCGAGGAATCTCGTTTCGAGCGAAGACTATTGGTTCGGGAATCAATAAATCGGCCTCTCATGAAATCAGACTACATTGCTACTATTGGAGCACATAGATTTGACACATAATCTGGGACTGCAAGCTTTGGTAGAAAAAGTCGAGGGTCTTCTCCAAGTATGGAGGCGTATAAATGACACTATCATGCTAACGTGGACGCTCACTTGGAGAACCATTGTTTCGCCCTCTGTCCTTGGCCGCTATCACAGGACTGTGCTATATTATATATGGGATCAAGCAAGATGTTGTGATTACTTCCCTCCCTTCGTCTTGCCGTCAATCCAACCCATATTGTCTCGCTTACCCCAACGTTTCTTCATGGTGTGTGCCGAAGCCTTAGGTCTCCTATCACGGGTAAACAGGCCCTTCTTGTTTCCATCAACGCGCCTAATTCCCGAAACTGTTTGGAAATCGGCGAAATTCCATACATGCTCGCCTATGAAGCTGTCCATTTCATCAAATACCCGATGATACATGTCTAAATAGGCGGTTTGGTATTCCTCAGTCCAGGGAACATCCATAACAGTGTGGAGACCAGCATAGGTGTCTGCTCCGTACTCAGACATCATGATTGGTTTATCATACTTGTCTTGCCACTGAAGTAGTTCCTTTCTGAGGATGATCTCGGCTTCTTCCAGGTCCCCTGTCTCTGAGTACCATCCGTAGTACCGGTTCAGTGCAATAACGTCGAAAAGGTCGGCTATGAGCTCCTTATCAGGTGTCGCTGATCCAACGATAGCATAAGTCAGCGGACGATGGGGATCCAACTCTCGCGCCAATTCGATGACTGGTTCGAAAAATTCGCGAGCACCCTTCTCATGTGTTGCTGGCTCGTTGATTAGAGACCACATCACGACCGAAGGATGATTCTTATCACGAGCAAACAGCTCACGAACAGCATCTTTAAGCGCGGCTTGACTTTTATCGCCGAGAGCGTCCCAGGTGTCGGGAGGATCTTCTCCTGCTGTCTCGAGTCCAAGTCCAAAGTAGAGACCAACAGCAGGTGTCTCCTCAATTATGACAAAACCGTGTCTGTCGGCATATTCAATAATTTCCTCGTCGTAAGGATAATGAGATGTCCGAAAGGAGTTGGCGCCAATCCAATTCATTAATTGATAGTCGTGGACAACGTAAGACAAGTCATGACCCTTTCCCCGGACGGGCCCATCTTCGTGTTTTCCAAAACCGGTGAAGTAGAAGGGCTCGTTGTTGATGAGAAATTGATTTCCCTTCACCTTTACTGAGCGGATACCCACGTTAAGGGAATAGACGTCAATCACAGTACCATCTTGTGACAGCAACTCTGCATCAAGCTGATAGAGATAGGCGGCCCCTGGCTTCCACAGATGAGCTGAGGCAACATTGAATGTGCCCTTGAGACTGTCAAGCCGGTCAACCACTTTACCGTCCTCATCCTTCAACAAAACCCTGCCAGCAGTTGAATTGCCACTGGTTTGGACATCAAAATCGACAATTCCCGTGTCTTCACCCTCGACGTCGGTAACGACAGTAATGTCATTGATAAAGACTCGGGGAACACTGTAAAGATAGACAGAGCGGGCCAGACCAGCATAATTGAAAAAGTCGTGTTGGTAAACATTTTGACGCTTACCACTAGCCGTGTAAGTGGTACGTCCAGGGGGGATAGTCTCCAACGTCAGTTCGTTGTTAACGGCGACGGTTACACGGAATGATTCGCCAGGAGAGACGATATCAGTGAGCTCGGCCTCAAAAGGCATGTAACCGCCAACGTGCTCAGTGACAAGTTCGTCATTGATGAAGACCTTGCCTTCATGCGTAGCAGAATTGAAGCGAATGAAGTAACGTTCACCTGACCAAAGCCGAGGCACGTGAGTTTGTTTTTGGTAGTAAACCCAGCCGATGTGGTCTCTGATTGTCTGATTATTCAAGACATCATTGTAGCTTGCCGGCACAGGGACCTGCAGTGTAGGTGGAATGGGATCGGTCCAGTTGCGCAGGGCGTCCACATCAGGAGACTCTGCAATACCAAAGTTCCAGAGGCCATCGAGAGACAATAGTGTCCTCGTCAGAGTTGCAAGAGGCTTTAACATAGTGATTGAAGACAGAAGAGAGCAAGGCAGAAGGGTAACCAAGGTGTCTGGCTTGACATTCTAAGACGTAGATACGAAGGCTTAAGCACGGGTTTATATAGATTTTCACGTCCTCATGTAGTTTTCTGTCACCTTACTTAGAAGCCACTGCTAACTGAGGAACAACTACTCTTGATCCACGTGGGGAAGTCAAGTACAGCAAGGCGGGGCGATTTGCAATCATATCCGGGGTTATTTGCGGAGAAAAGGTGCGGGATTCGGCACTTATCGTCGGCCTGCTACTCCAGTGATGCTTTCCCCAGATTCTAGCCGCTTTGTTTGCTTTGACAGTAGGTTTCCGTGCGCTTCTTTCTGCGATAGGACAAGAATTCAATAGAAGAATCACTATAATCAAGGCAAAGTCTTCATTTCTTTTCTCTTTGCTTGTGTTTTCCCCCACAAGTCCAGCATTCAAACATTGAGTACAACCAGTAAGGCAATCCCGCAAGTAAGGATCAGTATGGTGGGACTGGAGTTGTTTCCGGTCTTGTGGTCAGGATTAGGTCCATCGATGCATGTGTCCAATAACACCTGTCACGCCACAGCTGGTTCTATTTTTCCGGCAGGAAATTTATTTTGCTGAGTTTTGATTTGCACAATTTAAATGCATGGAAATGTTTTTGGAAAGCATCCCCGGCGCTTTGAAATATTGCTATAGCTTCGGAATTCTACGTTCGTCTAGTTTCGGCGAACGTAGCCCAGGGCAAAATCTAAAGAGGTCCTCCAACCCCGCTACCCCGCACTCCGATAACCCGGGGCCGTGCATTCGGAAATAGGCCTACACAGAACGCCCAAGAACCATCAACTCTTGATCTATTTCATGATGTAATGGAGAAATTATGGTCGTTACACGTGTATTGCCTGTCAAAGTGGTCCTACCATGGAAAATAGATATGTCTACCGTGCCTTTGCTGGACTGGAAGTGTGTGCATTGGTAATATGGAATCACTCAGAAGGGTGCGAGGGACCTCGTCAATAAACTATGTAAAGCTGGATAGAAGTTGTTTGGGATAGGGCTCTTTAGGCGTGTGTTTGTTCCGTCTTTTACTACAAGTCTATAATCCAGCAGTTTTGCGTCCAAGTTCGAAATTCGTAGCTTGGAATTTATCCAAGCCATCCTGCGTTCTTTGTTTCTTTAATTGACTTGAACCAAATGTCTGCCATTTTTTGGAACCCCGCATCATTTGGATGGATATCATTATGCATGTCATCGTACTGGGGCTTGTCCGAACCATGCATGTCAGCGAGGACGATGTGTCGTCCCTCGCAAGCCAAATTGCTAACGAGATCTTCGAACTGAGAGTTGATAATAACCACCTTCTCGTTGTCTGCCTATTTGCAGTTCAGCACTAATGTTGAGAGAATAATAGTTGCGTTAGGGGTATCAGTCCACAGGTAATCCACTAAGCTATTCATGCGAGCTCCTGCGTTGTTGACGTCGTCGTTCTTTATAGCATCATTAGTGCCAACATTGATAGCATCACAGTGCACAGGGACTACGCTAAGTGTTGGCGGGTATGTGTTTAAAGTCACTAAGTGATATAGGAATGAGATTACCAGACAAGACAACTACTTTAGTTAAAGTATATGAAGATTTCAACTGGCGGGACTAGCAAGCTGTTCATTCCTAGTTACTTCAGCTTGCCATAGAGTAGTCACGACGTAAAGCCGAGAGCTGGGTCGAGTACTGAACAAATGATTGTAATCGAAACGATGCCATGTTTGCATTGAATGACTCTCTCTCATCAAAAACTCATCTTCAAGCCTTTCTCAAGATCATCTTGATTTACATGCCATGAATACATCCGCCCATGATACGGTTTCCTCTAATTTACTTCTGGCTCAATTGGCATCGGTTTGCTTGGCTAGTATTGCTTGCGGACATTCTTCTGCAGGCATTGCAAGGTCTTTCCTTAGAGCAAACCACAGTCTTGCTATGGGAAATATCGCATTGCACCTTCCGCTCCTCGTTGACAGAATGTGAACCACACATTTGTAGTTCTATCTCATTAACTCTCTTTCCTCCCAGTTGTTGCGGCGGCGTTCAATAGCTTTCGTCTCGCACTATCACAGTCTTGCCACACGTAGCCTATAAGATCAATGGCGGAAAGAGTACCAAGTCCCGGGATAGTAGTGAGTAGCTATGAAAGTGAGACTCCACGTTGATCTACTTCGGGTCAATCACGAACAACGTCATGCTTGCCAAGATCACTGGCAAGACACTGATAAACTCGCCCAACCCAGCATACGCAGGGGGGATACGGAACTCGACCCAGGCTCCACTCGCCATTGTAATAGCCAATGCGTTGTAGATTGCCGACCAGATGAAATTGAAGGCCATACGATTGAAGGAAGCTTTGCTCACGTTGAGCAGAAAGATTATACCATCGAGTCCATTCAGTAATATCGCGTCAGTTGCTGCTTGAGTCACATCGCTAGACGTTAGAGATCCACCAATTTGTACGCCTACATTGGCTTGTGCGATGGCTACAGCATCGTTGGTACCATCTCCGCAGAAGATAACGTAACGTCTGGGGTCTTCCATGATAGAGGCGACGTAGTCTCGTTTTTGTGAAGGCGTACGCTCCGCAGCGACGTTCTCTGGGACGATACCGACACTCTCAGCCACTGAGGCCACAGAGAGGGACTGATCGCCCGAAACGAGGTGGACTGTGATGTTGCGACTCTGAAGTTGAGTAATAACCCTGATGGCGTCGGGCTTGATTTGAGATCGGAGACCGAACACCGCGACGGGAATGTCAGCTAGAACAACAACTAAAATGGTATGTCCACTCTCTTGTAACCCCTGAACTACGGGGTGCGATGTGGTTTCAGTCCATCGAGGATGCCCAGCTCGTAGGGTCCTGCCGCACAGTTCTGCCTGAATTCCAGCGCCAGGAACCACTCGAACGTTGGTGACATCTGTGGATACTTTTGTGGTGTGGAATGCGATGGACAAATGCGTCGATACAGCCGCAGACACCGGGTGCTTTCCACCGGCGACAAGAGCTTTAACGAGAGAAGCGGTCTGGTCATGTTCTTCCGTCAGATATCGTTGTTCCGCGACTACAAGCTCACTCTCAGTAATCGTGCCTGTCTTATCGAAGACGATGTCAGTCGCCTTGCGAGCTCTCTCAGTCGTCTCAGCAGTCTTGATGATTACCCCCCCTCGGGCTGCGATGCCCCCAGCAACCACCAACACCATGGGGACCGCAAGTCCAAGGGCGCAGGGACAGGCAACGGCAAGCGTCGCGACAAAATAGGTAACTGCTTCCAGTATAGCTTTACTAGTGCTGTTGCTGAGTACCTCGATTCCAACAGCAGCCCAGGTGGCGAAGACTGTTACGGAAATAATAGAAACAACTGGTACGAACCATCCAGCAATCTTGTCAGCCAGATCTTGAATGCGAGGCTTAGATTCCGCTGCCTCATCGACCAGCTGCGCGATGTCGGTAACAGTGTTCTTGCCCGGTAGGCGATCAAGCTGCACAAGAACAGTGCCATCTCCGTTGATAGTTCCTGCAATCACGGTGTCTCCAGGATTCTTCAACACCGGCATTGCCTCTCCAGTGAGCATTGATTCATCAACCTCAGTCGTCCCTTTGAGGATAGTTCCATCGGTTGGGGCACGTGTATGCGGAAGCAGCTTGAATTGATCTCCGTACTGTAGTAGGCGGGCATCAATCTCGCGATCTTTGCCCTTTTCAACAACAAGTGCCGTGTTGGACTGCAAGGATCTCACCGAGACAGCAGCCATAGCTCGAACGCGAGCAAAGGTGGCAATGAGACGACCCAATAGAATGAGAGTAATAAGCAAAGTGCTTGTCTCGAAGAACTCGGACGTCTCCAAGGGTGCATCGGCCATCTGAAATCCAAAAGCAATGACGGAATAAACAAAAGCGGCGGTGATGCTGATAACGACAAGCATGTCCATTTCAACTACGCGACTGTAGAAAAGAGTAGAAAGAGCGGGTCGATAGAACTCAGGTACCGCGATGCACTGCACCATTATTCCTAGGGTCACTGAGACAATAGCCTTAGTTTTCTTATCTGTGAGATCTTCGCCCCAAGACAAGGTAACAACTGGTACAGTGAAAATAGCGGCTAGAAGAGTTTTCATAGCTTGATCCCAGAGCCTACGGCGGCTACTCTCGAGTTGCGGGTCGGCTTGAGGCTGAGCAAGACCTTGCGTTCTATCCGAGATAGAATGGTATAGATCTCGAGCCCCCTTCACAGCGGGATCATAGGTTAGCCGGATTGTATTTTTGTCCATTACATGAACATCGAAAACGCCAGGGGGCGGTTCTTGCGTCATCTCCGTTGCTGTCTGACGACTAACAGTGATGTCGAGGTAGTAGTCGCCTCCGACCATGCGAATCAAACGAAAGCCGGAGCCAGAGGCAGCATTCCGCACGGCCTGATCAGCATCTGTCAGAGTATTATTGATAGTAAAGTCAGCCCTACCAGCGATGAAGTTGACTCGAGCCTGTGAGACGCCATTGGTGTTGAGAAGCACACGGGCTAGCTTGTCGCCACAGCTAGTGCAGTCCATGCCCGTGATGGCTACAGAGACGGTTTCGTGATGAGCTAACTTTTCCATGTCGGAGTACGTTCTTGGAATGTCGCCTTGACCGTGCTTCTGAGCGGCGTAAGCGCTGCCACTAGCGATGCAACAGGATTCAGCCTCTTGGTTGTGTTCATGTCCACAATCATCTTCACCAGTATGCTGATGATCATCACCGTGGTAACATGCTTGGTGTTCGTGGGCAACAGATTTTTTGATATCATCCACCTTCTGCGGACTGAGGTCCTTGACGCGCCTCCTGATCGCCCCAGAAGCACCACCATGTTGATGGTTATGATGGTAGTGACGGCCGCGAGGGTGATGATGATGGCCAGGGCGTGAATAACCCGTAGTAAGACTATGTGGCTCCGCCGACTTTTGGTTTTCGGTGCCCGAGGAGACGGCGCGCTTGGTGGAAGCTGTCTTGCAGCAAGTCGAAGAGGACAAGAGGCTTTGCGACATGACATTACGGCAAATACAGCGGGCTTGTTCGATGTAGCTTGCATATTGGTCAAATGCTGTGCGAATATGCGACGCACACGCCACCTCTGGATGTTTGCCGCTTTCGTCATGCTCATGGGGATGCTCATCGCGCCCTGCGAATGGTAGTTAGCGATTATCTTCAAGTGAACTAAGTGCGGTTATAAATTTTTTTTTCCCGGATCTGACGATGATGTCCGCCAGGCTGATAAATGTACATGTAGACATAACGTACCATGTGGAGTATGGTCATCGCTGTGGCCGTTATTGTCGCAAGCCTTAGCACACTCAAAAGCGGCGGCGGAATATATGCATTTTTCTTTTAGGTTAGGCGTCAGTCTGTATGTCCATATTCTGAATCGCTCCCAAAAGTGCGGGTGGAAAGCTCTAACCATCACATCGCTCTACAGAGCCGCAGCAAGTAGTCACCTTCGAACGAATACTTGCATTGTCATCAACAGATGCATTCCCCTGGGCTGGATGGCATTCATCTTCAGCGCATCGATCAGTCGCTTCACAGGTAGTGTCCTGGCAACAATGGTCTTCCACACAGGCAGTTTCGGGTTCACAATCTCGCTCCTCACATGCGGCGTCAACCGCGCGCTCATGTACCTTTTCAGGTGACGAATTCAGCACTGCGTCGTTATCCATGATAAGACAATGCGATTCTTGAAAGCTGACTTGATTGGGTTAATTGTGGTCTTATGGCTGTTCATGTCGATATTCGACAGCTGAGACAAACTCACATCTGAGGCAGATAGCTTTGTTATAAAGCAGATGAACATGAACGTACAAGAAAAGACACCTTTTGTCAGCTGATGATGAGACATCGATAACACAAAAAGGGTTACAGTTAACTCAGTTGAAACGCAACCCCGCAGCCACCAAGACCCTATCGGAGCACTCCCAGAAACTCCAGCCACTATTTATCCGCCCTTCAGGGCTTTCTCATTTCAAAAATACATCTAGTCTCCCAATATCCACACAAGGACACAGGAGAACTGGATCAAATCGCGGAGGTATTAGCTCTTTATGCGGAGGTTCTAATGCAACACGAGTAGTCGCCATCTAGCGCCACATTACGACGCGCAGCAAATAACTGGTTACTAGCGCCGCCACCCTTTGTTGCCTAAGTTGTAGGCTTGGAGATCTTTAGGTGATGCCAAGTATTGGTATATCAAGTGTCAGCGTGGATGTATAGCTCTCATCTTCTTAGAATCCCCAGTCATCTGGGACATCCAAATCTTCCAGACTACTTAGATACTGCAAGTGTCCTTTTAAAGGTAGTGGGCCCGTCCTAGACTTCCTCGAAGATAAGCCGGTTATCAGCTTCCACCGACAAACTAATCAGGCTTTGGATTACTCCCGCCCATTGCATGAGAGTACGTGCTAGCCCTTCAGTGATTAGTTCTCCGTAGTTCGGAAGCTGACCATAGTTCCAATAAAGCAACTTCAGATTTCGACAGCACATACGACATCAAAGAGTCGTCTGACTGAAAGGTGTGTTTTGTAGAAGGCGTCATTTCCAATCTTCAAAGTTTAGTAATGTATCTATCCCGCTCCTGGTCGATATTTTAATCTTCTATGTCGTGATCAAAGTCGGTGCCTCAGGTCCATCCATTGAAGCTTCGGATAAAAGAGGTGCGGTGAAGTCGCCTTCAAGATATCTCTCTATATCTCGATAGCGAAGGGACACACGGTGTACTCTCATTCGTGTTCGTCTGAACTTTCGAACTTCCCTTCGTACCTCAAAAGTTGCAATGGAAACTACTCAATACGACGATTTGAGAAATCTAGTTCTATTAGCCAGCTAGTATTGGTGTAGGGGTAGCATTGAGGCTGTTCACATCCGCAACACCGAGCAAGCTATAATAGTCTAGACTTGAGGCTTGAGCTAGAGTATGACGAAGGATCTCATTGAGAATTTTTCCTCTTTCTATATATTTAGTCCCTAGCTGCGTTACTATGAAAAAGGTGGCTATAAATAAGCAAAATATTGTTTACTAAGTAGCCCAAATTATAACCTGTAGTACTATAGCGGGAAATGAAACTCTTCCTTTTCTCCGATACTATCTTCCCTGAGACGCGGATCTTAAATTGAAAGTAAATATCGCGGGTGATAATGTGAAGGGGATATATTACCTGAGCGTGGAACATTCGCTGATACGACTTCCGCAGTTCATTAGTTATACTTACCTTCTAAGATACTATATCACTAGTAGAGCATAAGACTTAAGTTTATGAATACACGTCGATTTGATCTAGAGCAAGTTTTACTTTTTGTTGTGAAAGGGGTATCTAAGATACATAATTAATATCCGTAGCATATAAGGATAATATAACTCATTGCTCCTATCAAGACTATCTCACACAGAATAGTAGACTAGGAGCACTTAACAATCCCATTCAACAAGACAAGTAGAGGAGGCGCTCGCGCCAAGGCCGTAAAAGTTAGTGTCGGAGTCAACTTCACCCTCAACCTCTTCGTCGTTGTATTCGATCTTGCATTTTCTATTGTAACAGATATTTCATCAGTAGCTATTCATAATTATCGAAAGAGACCTGCAGAACATATCATACTACTAGAGAGTGGAGGAGTACTTACTTTAGCGTCGGCCCGCAAGTGCCAATGAACTTTAGGTCAGAGAGGTCGTCATCGCCGTGATCGATACCGGCGCCACCAATTCTGCAGGCAGATGCATCGCCATCTCCTGCCTTCCAAATCTCATCTCCGTCCTTGTATAGAATGATATCGTTGCCGTTCGTGTGGGTCGTGCCGCCCAGGCCAAATCCCGCGCTGTTGGTACTGGCGCTTGCTTCGATCCTGCACTCAGCTGCAATAGCAGAGGGTAGGCCGGTGATGGCAAAGACAGAAGCGACATATACTTTGGCATACATTTCGGCTGTTTGTTGGAATGTTCTGGTTGAAGGACTTGCTGCAAGTGAGATTGTTGATTGACGAGTTATATTGATTTGTATTGACCCTGAATGGAAAGCCCTAGGTCTTTATAGTCTTACGTCCCAATTCCCTTCGCCGTTTACACACATGAGATGATTTCATTGCTTTACTAACGATTGAAGCCTTAAGCTCTACTGTTGGTCGACCCAATGTGGGTCAGGTCATACTCCGGCTGCTTACAGCTTGGCAACGACAAAACGACTCCAGATACTTCCGTTATCGTACGCACCCCATAATAACAATACCAGCAACGTGAACATCTCTGCTGTTTGAATCGATTGACACATTTCTACTCTCGGGGCAGAGAGTCATGTCATATCTATCTGTCGTTGTGCGCAATTATCTTGAATTCCCCAGTACAAGTCGGAACCCATCTATCATCACACGTACCAGTCATTGCCTTGTGCTCTGCTATTGTAGATGTTTTCAAGATCTATAAAGATGTTATAAGCCTCTTGTGACTAATTGACTGAATTTCAATTCTCCGCATCCGATATGAGAGCCGTAACGGGAAGAGTGCCTACGAGCATGGTATGAAAGGGTGCTGCATATCAAGCTATGCTTTTTATTCCATGAGCCTCTTTCTGTTTTAGTTCAGCTCTACGTGCCGCTCTGCATTCCACTATTTACGACATGAAGCCGAGTGGAAACGCGTCAGAGTTAATAGGTTGAATTCCATTTGCTTACGGTAACAAGTTTTACAAGAGTATATGACGCCGGTTCTCCACTATACTGATCTGTGGGACGAGGCTTTCATGTGCCGCCAATAACGTCATATTCATAAGCTTGCACAGTAGTTTCCCTACTTGGCTATAGTAAAATATGTAGAGTTTAGGCTGCGGCACAGTCGTTCCAACAGCTCTAAACGTGGCATGCATCCATATCCGTTTTAGAGATAAATAAATATGGTTGATATTATTCATTTGATTGATATTGCAAACGTTGTCCTTCGTTAACAGTTCAATCTGAGTATTAGTTTGGTAAAATACGGACGTAGTATCGTTAGTTAGCACAATACCCAATCATTAAAGAAGAGATTCACTATCAGTAAGAATAAACGTGACAGGACCTTGCTATAAAGAAATTTTCACTGCCCATGCGATTTAGAGTGGTGGTGAAGGAGGAGGAGGAGGAGGAAAAATAAAAACATTACTTACATAATATCTGCTACAGGTTAGTAGTATACATGCAGGGTTAAACCTTCGCGATGTTAACCGGCCGGGCAATTCTGCCACCGGGAATTTTCCGGTCGTACATGATCTTACGCTTCTGTCCCCCGAACTTTATTGAATGTCGCATGGATCATCTCGTTTATTATAAATCAAATCCAGGCTACCCAGAATGACTGTTTATGCATAGATTAGTAGGGAGACGCTGGAAGTATAAATCATAGCTTTTCGTCCGAGTTCCGGATCTTTTGATCATGTTGAGTACTTCTTTGGAGTTAGGATACAAGCATACATTGTTTATTTTTTCGATACATGATGAGCTCTAAAGAGGAGTCGATCTTGTGCAAGCGCGAACAACGCGAGAACGCAATTCCTTCGTCATGGAAACTCAACTCCGCCATATACTCATCATTCCAACTACCGCTCGAATCATCCAATAATAACATTGTTAGCTCGGGTATTATACCCTTGTCAAATATCTTGAGTGAGAAAGAGATTTGGATATCGGAGAGCTGCAATGCCGTGGATCTTGTCCAAGCTTTGGCTTCCGGAGAACTCACGGCAATGGAGGTGACAATAGCTTTTTCAAAAAGAGCAGCCATCGCTCATCAAGTAGTAAGCAGCTATCACGATCCGCAACGTCAACGTTAGAATACTTACAGATTAAAGACCAACTGTTTAACCGAAATATTCTTTGACACGGCGATGGAAAGAGCCAATGAATTGGACAAGATAAAACAAGAAGGGCGTCTATGCGGCCCTCTCCACGGCTTGCCTATCAGCCTGAAGGACTCATTCCAAATCTCCGGCTTATCTTCAACTCTTGGACTGACAGCGTATCTGGATCAGATTTCACTGACAAATACACCAGTCGTGACCATACTCTTAGATTTGGGCGCTGTGTTATACTGCAAGACAAATGTTCCTCAGCTGCTGATGGTTTGTACCACCATCGGGAATCTTGAAATCTCTCTGACATTCTTACAGGCGGGCGAATCAGACAACGTAGTATTTGGTCGTACTCTTAACCCTCATAACACGAGTCTTACCGCAGGTGGATCTAGTGGAGGGGAAGGTGCCTTGGTAGCTATGAGAGGCTCTCCTATAGGCTTAGGAACTGATCTTGCCGGTAAGACCCGCTCCGCCTTTTACCCAAATGTGGCTTGCTCATCGAAAAAGGCTCAATCCGCGTCCCGGCTCTATGTTGTGGGACGTATGGCTTCCGCCCCACCGCTCATCGTCTGCCTCACGGTGGACTCAAAGCGTGCTACGATGCATACCTGCCGCACGTTGCCCCTTGCATTGGGCCCTTGGCAAATGATATCAAAAGTTTGTCTTTGCTTGTCAAGGCCATAATCGATGCCAGACCAGCACTTTACGATGCAACAGTCTTGGATGTTGGATGGAGACAGATCCAGAATTTGGACAGTGCAAAGTTACGCTTTGGTATTGTAGGAGAAGACCCAAAGTTGCCTCTACACCCGCCGGTTGGGCAGACACTTTCCGAAGCAGCTTGTTCTCTGGAAGCCCAAGGCCATGAAGTCGTTCGACTTGGGTCCGAAGAATGTGGCATTGCTATGGCAGCTGAGATTTTCACTGCAATGCTGAGTCTTGATGAAGTAGCAGGCAACATTCTAAGCGATGTGGCCGAGGAGGAAGTTCCGTCCGTGAGGCGCGTTACTGGTGAGTTGGCGAAATTCAGCCGAGGTGCGGTCGCCGAACTCGATAATTGTTCCGACTACGGTAAGTTGTCCGGCCTTCATCGGAAGAAGGCTCAGTATGCTGCGAGCTGGAACAAAGTATGGAAGACTCATTGTCTTGATGCCATCATCTCCCCCGTTGCACAGTGTACCGCTATCGGTCACGATAAGATGGGACCCTTGCCGTACACAGAGTTTCTCAATCTTCTTGATGTAAGCGGATTCACCATGGTCTCGTGTGCGTGCATATTCTAACCGCTGAAGTACCCTGCGTGTTCCATCCCATTTGGAAAGGCGGAAGGATCCCGATTAGAGGGCGGTTTCGAATTGAAATCCGGGCAGGTAGGGCCACCATGTAAGTTGTTCTCTTATCCTCATGTTAACTTGATGTATGCTGAGATCTGCGTCCTCAGATGATCCGGAGACTGTTTCTGGCGCACCTTGTGGAATCCAGATATTTACCAGAAGAATGCTAGATGAGGAATGTCTAAAGATAGCCGAGGTCGTCGATGAGAGCTTCAGAACATGGCTGAGTGACACCATCTAGTAGGCTGGGGCTAGTTTGCTGAGTCGAAAGGGTTTGGTAATATATTGCAGTTGGTACTTCCGAATCATCAATGTGTCGTGGTTTCAAAAAGTAATAATTTCACATTGCTTTTCTTGGTGCTAGTTGGTTGATGTAAAAACGTGGGCAAGGGGTTTAATTTGTCAGCATCATTCGGACTTAGCGCGACTTCAATTCGGCATGGCAATGTTGCCAAAATACTTCTGGGACCTTGGGTTCAATCACCCAAGTTGAAGCATCGCGATGCCGTTCGAAATATTGCCACGGTCATGCGATCGATGTCATGCAATGAAAGAACGGTGTCAGATTGCACCGGGATCTGTGCGTTGCGATCGGTGCAACCGCCTCAACGTGGCCTGTCGGAATGATCGGCCTAAAGGGCGACCTGGACGACGACCAAAGCCGAATGATAACATCCCGCACAGTGAAAGTCATGGAACGACAAAACGACCCCGCGCAAGGCAGCAACGTCAGCGTCAAGGTCCAGTCTCTTCGATGCCGGCCAATATTTACCTGTTAGGGGATGCGTCCGAGGAAGAGATATGGATGATGAACCGCGTCACGGCAAACGACGACTACGTTAGTGCGTTTGTCTTGGGTCCGTCTTTCTGTGCCAAACATAGAGAAACGACAGTCGCCCACTTCTTCACAGCTCGTTCATTAATGAAAGATGCATACATTGCTTGTGCACTTTTGTGGGATCATGAATCGGCATCGTCTCCTCCGAAGATGACCTGGGTCAGCAACAACAGAATATATCAGCGAGCAACAACAGCTATATGCAACTTGAGATCCTTTCAGGTCACGAGTGACGATGATATTGCGACTTGCCTTGTTCTCGCTGGTGTCATTCTATCAATTTCCTCGAGATTACCCGGCTCTCGTCCGTCAGTAATTGCAAAAACAGCGCTCGAAATGATCAAACCGGCATACGTGTCTAAAACAAGCTATTGTGGGGGTGGCGGCTTTTTGACGTGTGTTACTTCTTTCGACACTTTCGAAAGCCTGTTCCGGGGTGAAGTCCCCAAGCTTCGCTTGCGCTTCAGTGAGAACGCGCCAGTCGATCGTGTATTGGGACTCTGTACTTCAATACTTCCTATATTCTACGATCTGTGCCGACTGTGTAAGGACATGTCAGACGAAAAAAGTGCTGTTAATAATGATTTACTCGCGAGACTAACGAGCTTGGAGGATACTGTGCGCAGGTGGAAACCAATAGTTCCCACCACTTTGATTGATGATTTCAATAATGTGGAAGTCTCGCATATGCTCTGTCAAGCACGCGTTCTTCAAGACGCCGCCCTCTTGATTTTGCATCGCCTCAGACACCCGTTTGGGACTGAAGTGGCTATGGGTATGTCGATTGCTTCAGGCATATTAACTCAACTAGACATGACGAAGGCCGTCACAGGGCGAGATCCGTTTGGAACGGATATGGCTCTATTTACGGCCTGTGTAGAAATCCCAGCTGAGGCTAGACGGCGTCTCAGTATGTTTCCTGACAGTCCATCATCAAATCTGTCTAAGGCTATATTGTTCCTATCAAATAGTGATCCTCCAGCTTCAAAGGGAAAGTTATGGCATGAAGTCGGAGAAATAATCAGTTCAAAATGTTAGAGTTCACCAGACTGAGCAAATAAGACACTAGTGAAGTAATGTGGTGCGGAATAGACCTGCGACGTGACAATACCTCATGGTTTACAATAAGCAGGCTCGGATACAATGAATCATCTCACTTTTGTACTCTTTTTTCTTCGAGGCTACTTGCTAGACTGGCTTTTCTCAACCTCGAAGCTCTCCCTTGCTGTCATGACGCCCCTTGGATCAATTCTGACTTGATCCGTCAAGAACTCAACCAGAACACTGCCTTCTGTAATCTCCTGATCAAAACTGGCTTTTGTCTTGTTCTTGAACTCATCCAATGTGTTATTGTTTGCGTCATACCAGGTAATGACATACGCTTCAGTATCTCGGGGCTGGTCGCGGAATTGTGCAAGAGGTAGGAGTTCTAGGCTAACTTCAGTCTGACTGTCAGATGAGACGGTCTGGGTGATGTTATCGATCAAAGACAGAGGCTCGAGGAGTGCCCACCAAAGGCCTTCAATACAAGCATTACAGAAATCTGGGGAGTGCATTGTACGCATCAGGCAGAAATCATTGGTAGGTCGATAGGTCGTGCGATTCGCAATATCCCAAGTCGGGAAGGCCCCATGATAGGCGGTTTCGAAGGTAAACTCTTCTGGATTCTGACCGTACTCGACGACCTCGAGGTTACAAAGCTGGGCAGTGCCCTCGATGTCGGAGTTGAGCAGAGTGTACTTAAGCTCGTGGGTTCCAGCAGCTAGGCCAGAGTCGAACTTCATATTGTAAATCCAGCGGTCGAGACCTACAACGGGGTTCACCTCCCAGCCAAGATCTTTGCCGTCTAGCTCAACGCGGATATCGTCGCTGCTTTGGACACCGCTAATGGAGAATTGCAGCAGATAGCTATCATACGTGCCGGCGGAAGTGAACTCCTGACTCCAAGCCTCTGTTGCATTGAGCAGTGTCCAAGGGTAGGCCTGGATTGGCATGTTCGAACGCTGGATATGAGGCTCGCTCTCAGGGTCAGTGTACCAATGGCTCCAACCGACATTGTCAGCGGAAGGAGCTGAATTTACACCCCTATAGACTTGACCACCATCGTACTCCTCACCAACGCCAATGATAGAATGGCCTAGCTCATGACGAAGAACGGCAGGACCATTGGCAACGGATGCTGTCACTACAGTGAAAGTTCCACCTAGACCACCGTAAAAGGGATCGTTGCCGAGGAGAATGGGGAAGTCGCATTTGTCCGTTGAGTCGCATGCTGCATGGCCAACCTCGGGCTTGTCATAGTAGACACCGCGAAGCTCTGTCCCGTCACGATAAAGACCATAGACAGTGCTGTTCCAATAAGAACATGTTCTTTTCAACGTAGATCGGGTATGGACTCTCGGCACTTACTCAAGAGGCTCTCCTCCGACGCCAACACCACTCTCTGCGCTGGGAGAAAACCCAGCCCACCAGTTCATGACTGGCAGGACATCAGCGAAGGTCTGACCGTCGGTCAAGTTGGTTGCCTGAAACATTGCGTCTTCAAAAAACTTGTCTTTTTCTTCTTCAGTGTCTGTGAATTTGTCAGTCGCATTGTCTTCTTTGTGGTCTTACTGCCACATACATCCGTCGCCGAAGAAGATGAGGTCGACACGATTGGCCGAGTCGCCGCTCACAATCAACGGCCGAATTTCTAGAGGTGGTGGCGGAGCATTCTGTCTAGTTTGGAGCACAACACCAATTTCCTCCTCAGAAAATGCACCAGTCCATTGGTGCTCGCACTTTTGGCTGACGGTGAAGCCAGCAGAAGCCCCAAACGCAAGAACAATCGTTGAGAAATGCATATCGCGAGATCGAATCGTTATTGAAAAGAACGTCCTTGAGGGCGCGGTCGGCCACCTCCTTCAGCGGGGTTTATATGTTCTTAAGTGTTTGTACATAAGAGGCAGGTAATGAACTGATTGTTGATAGCCGGCGTTTATGGTTATGACTACCTGCTGTATTTGGACTAGATATGGGGTTCGCCGATGCTTGGCGACCGTAGCGCACCATCTATTAGCCAATATACAGCAGCGCAGTGTAAGTCCAGCGCGCCCCTCCGTGCGCCAGAAGGCATATCTCTTGTTTATCCAGATCGCAGGCTGTGGATGATAATTCCTCACAGAGAGCAAAGTTGGTAGTCCACAGGCGAGTTCATGGACGATTTTAATTCTCAAAATTTGGCTTGTCTTTAGAAGCGCACTATAGCGGTATTATGGTCGTTTGCGGGTTGGAGAAAACCTTTTAGAAGTAGTTCATCTTTTGTGGCCATTATCCATCTTATATTCTCTAGAGGCCAGTTAGGATCCTGAACGCGCCGTGTGCTACGCCTTAAATGCCAACTATCGTTTCTCATACTTAAAAGTACAGCCTTACTCGAAGATAGTTGGTAAGTAACCCTTAACTTACAGTAGGCAGCTTTAATGGAGGCGAGGAAGAAAACCTTTCTGAGATTCTTCAATATGCTGCAAAGATGCACAGCAACTTCAGGTACAAATGAAGATATGCGAGTTGGTCCAGGCTCTCGTGTAAAATAGAGAAAGCAGCATGATGTTTGAATGACATAACTAGTATGTATTCCACTTTACTCTATTCTCTACTTTGTCCTTTAGCCTCTTAGCTATGGTATCATGGGCGCTAGCGGTTCGTATACCTTTTGAATAGCAGCTCTTCACATAATTGATTCGGCGCTCACGGCGCTATTGTAGGAGAGGATTAAGAAGTCCGAGGCCGTGAATCTTCCATTGGTGATCAGAGACTAGGCTTCCACAGGCAGGAGCCTGTTGGCCGCCCTGACTGAAAATGGCGAAATAGAACAATAGATTGGATACTCTAAAATGAGAACTGGTAATGGCGTGTCGATAAAAGGTATCGACCTCACGATAGATCTGGTAACAATCATTGACCTTCGCGTCTTCAATTGGGGGACCGGCTTTGAGAATCTCGGTAGCATTTTTCACTACCAGTCATCCTCAGGACAACTATAGTCTTCCACACCAACGGCAGCCTCAGGCCCGACAAGCAAACAGCAACCAAAGTAGCCTTCATCACCGAGCAGACGAATCTGGCGAACATCGAGTCGACGGTTAAAGGCAGATCCTGAGGCAGAGGATTGTATATGTGGAAGTGTTGGTGTGGTGCGGCGAGCCTTAATAGGGAGATCAACGCGAGCGAAAATTTAAGTCCCCATACTGAGGGATGGGAACGTTGGCAAATTTTACTTTTTCTTCTGTGTTATTGTCGATCTTGTTGACGTTTTGTGCGAAGTTGGCCGAAAGCTGGGAAGCTTTAACGTTAACTTCTGCAACGATTTGCGGACCCAAAATGTTGTAACTTCCTTTGTGCCAGATTATTTAAAAAGGTACCCTACCCATCATGAAGGGGTTTGCCTTGAGTTCAAGACCGGAGGCTACATACTCGGCGATAGCTGAGTCACTAGACGCGCCTTTCAGAAACACGACGACAAGATCGTAGGAATTAGGAGTGGGCTTTCAATCAGAAGGACGGAAACAGGATGAAGATAATGACTATTAAAAGTAAGTTATAGATTGGTGGTGCACACTTATAATCCTCACGCTAAAAGGCGAAGTATTCTTTATTAATTTTAGTTCCAAAGGACAATTGATATGATGAAGTTGGATGTGTAAAAGGTGTTCTTCCAGGCACAGTATTCTTGAAAGTTGAGTCGATAATATCATCGGTTCTTGTGGGATCGCTGCTGAGCTCCTACATCTTCTATACCAGTGCTGATTAACACACAGGAACCATATCTACCGCCTATAGCAAAGTCGATCTCGTGTGTTCAAGAACACATGGCTCTTTCGGATACTAGAAACTAGCCTAAATAAAAGCCTACTGATTTGAAATGCAAAGTTTACTTCTAAAAATTAGCGCAAGTAAATAGTTATACTGGAATAAAATGCCCAATGATACTTATTCTTGTGGATTCCAGACGATGAAATGTTTCGGGCTTCGCAAATAAGGAGGTAGCGTTGTTGCGTCTCGTCAGTGAGATTTGGTCCCGATGATATCTACGTTGCGCCGCGTGACCCGCAAAACAAAGTCCCATGCGATTCATCCAGTTGCGAGGCTTTGGAATAGTTAGTGCATCATAAAGGAAGCTGCTACACTGGGCCGTAACTAGGACATGGATTTGGTATGTATCGGAAAATGATTAAAAGAAGGTGAGATAGTGCACAAATCGAGGTTGATTTACTAACAACAATGGACTCAAACAGGACTCTACTCCTTTTAGAACCTTCCAATCCCTTAAGCATCATGCTGCTTACCTTTGGTTAAAATCCATTCTATATCGAGGATTTACGACGCGGGCACATCTCTGAAAAATGGGGGGAGGGGCTCTCAGGACAACATCTTGTGCATATAATTCTCTAAGTCTATCTCGAAAGCATCAGAAGAAAGTTTCGCTTAAGTTCCATGATGCTTAAATTTGGCACCCGCTTCCTGTTCGCATTTCAGTACCCTGCTAGAAAGGGGGGTAGTCCGCAGTTTGATTCTGATACTTGATGATCCCCTTCTTCTCGTCAGAAAACAAAAGTTTTGTAAGGTACAGATCAAGGTTACAAATGTATAAGATGATTCAAGCTCTAACAAAAGTTCGAAATCATCCTCGAGCTGAATGGGAAGGTGCAAACCTATTGCTATGAATCAAGCGGAGGGACTTAGCCGACAAGCAATTTTGGCATAGCGCGACTGCAAAATATAGTATGAAGATAGACGACGACGTATTTCGCCTTCGTCACCAAGTACATGGAGTTTGAATTGCAATATCCTTTCGTGAGAGAGGATGAAAGTCCCTCATGCATTCACCTTTCCGAGCATAAGAAGAGACTGCCAATCATGGAAGGTGCTGACGTTGTTAGTGGCAGTGAAGACCTGTGCCGCTATCTGTCCAATGGTTGGGCATCGCTTATGAATCTCCGACGCCCGAAGTAACTTAGCAGGGCAGCTCGCCCTTCTCTATCTCCCCATTCAAGGCGGGAAGTAACTCTGAAACTTCCGTTCATCAGCCAACCACCCATCAGGTGTTAGTAGTACTAAGTGTCGGTGACCCCACCGTCGGAATTTTATGGTACCTTCCATTTCAGGCACACTGCAACCAAGGCCCTATGGCACCTAAACGATATCTTGGCAAAGTAACCTGGCACAGAGATGGGAAAGGGTAGAACCGCAGAAGTCAGCTGATGGTCTGTGCAATGCTCACCATTCACGCACGATCAGGTTACAGTAGGGAGTAAACCGAGTGGCCCGGCTAATTTCTGATAAGCGTACAAATGAAACACCGAAAAACCTCTTTCCTAATATTGTCGCTCCACCCCGACCGCGTCGCCTCCGTCAACAACTCAGATTTTAGTCTGTCTGCTGTTTACCTTCCTATTATTCCTAAGCTCACAAGAATGTCATAGTAGCTTGTATGGAGTAGGGAGCCAGCGACCAAGACCCTGATCGTCTGATCAGCAGTGTGGATCCAAAATTCTCCTTATACCATGCTCAATTTCTGGGTTGCTGGCTTGTATTCCGAGTATGCATGTTTACCATGATCGACAGCTCACGAAATAGAGGTTTAATCCGAATGCAAGGTTCTCCGCAAAATTGGAAAATCGTGGCTTGACTCGACGTCAGATTGCTTGCAAGTGCCGGCTGCCGGCAGTCCAGTTCTCGCGGGCCGAAGGTGTAGATTTTTTTGATCTATGGTCAAGAGGTTAACGAGCTCATTATTTTGGCCTGCCGAATTGGAAGCTATGGATGGACCGAAGTCAATGTTCTAGATCTTTGCTCTGCATAACGCCGGGCTGACTGAACCTGAATCTGGTCCAATCCCCGCCCACCCTCTTCCCCATTCACACTAGGCTGTATGCTTTCAAATTACGCCAAGAATGTCCACACGCGATGTGGCTAGCATTGGATGAAAACAACCTTCCTCTATCATCATGACCCTATGGTAGCACTACCTGGCGGATAAACGCCGAATAGAAACAAGGTGCTTAGAGGTAGTAAGTCCTGTGATAGCAGTGTGTTTTAGTCGCTGACAACAAGCCGACGCATACTACGACGCCAGATTCAGAACAATTATAAATAGGTAATTATGTCCTCCTCCAGCTGCAAGATTAATAGAGCAGTATCTCATTCCCTATCCTTGGCTTGCTTCACTGTTTAGCCTCTACACTTATCAAGCCCTCTCTTCGTCGGTGTTTACTATCTCCAAGATATTAAATCATATTCAACATGGAGCTTACTAAGTTTCTCGGTGTCCTGGCAACCATCCTGCCCCTTGCCATGGGCGCTCCTTTGGAGACTACAACCAACCTCCAGCCCAAGGTCCTAGCTGCTATGAAGCGCGACTTGGGCCTGGATGCTGAGCAGGCTAGTGCTCGTGTTACCCGCGAGATTTCCGCCACCCAGGTCATTGACCAGCTACGCAGCACTACTGGCAAGGCTTTTGCCGGTGCTTGGGTTGCTAATGGTGGTAACACGATCCACATCGGTGTCACTGATAAAGCTATGGCTGATAAGGTCACCGCGGCTGGTGCCGAGCCCAGCATCATGACCAACAGCCTGTCTCAGCTTCAGAAGTCGAAGTCAGCCCTAGATGAGCTGGTAAAGGGATCGAAGACACTCTCCACCTCTGGCGTTGCGTCTTGGTACGTCGACATTGTTGCCAACAAGGTTGTTCTGGAGTCCCTTGCCGACAGCAAGGCCGAGGCTGAGAAGATGGCCGCCGAGGTTGGGCTTTCCGAGTCTGAGTTTGAAGTACGAACGGTCAAGAAGATGCCGACCACCTTTATCCAGGGTGGCGACGCTTACTTCATCAACAACAGCGCCCGCTGCTCCATTGGTTTCGCTGTCGATGGTGGCTTTGTCTCGGCTGGCCACTGCGGTACCGTTGGTGCCACTGCCACTGACCCCGACGGTGGCTCTCTGGGTACCTTTGCGGCCTCCGACTTCCCTGGTGCCGATATGTCCTTCATCGAGGGGGCTAGCGTCGACGCGTCTGTCAACGGCTATGGAGCTGGTGACCAACCGGTCGAGGGCAACAGCGAGTCCCCTATTGGATCTAGCATCTGTCGCTCTGGCTCTACTACTCAGGTTCATTGTGGTGAGGTCGAACAATTTGATGTGACGGTTAACTACGCTGAGGGCGCAGTCAACGGCCTGACCCAAACCACAGTATGCGCTGAGCCAGGTGACTCTGGTGGCTCTTACTACACCGGTGGCCAGGCTCAAGGTGTCACCTCGGGAGGATCAGGTGACTGCTCTAGCGGCGGACAGACTTTCTTCCAGCCTCTGAACCCCATCCTTGACAGCTACGGCCTCTCTCTGTCCACGGCGTGATTCGCTACAAAGACTGTCGTTGCGTGAAAAGGGATTATGGTAGTAAATAGCATTGTTAGTATATACAAATATTTCCATGATTTGGAACATGAAATCAGTCCTGGTGTAATTTAACAATTGTAGACTCGTGTTGGTAAACGCCCTTGAGAGTTTGTATATATGTGTAGGATTTGTATCTTAGGGGAAATCGCTAAAAAGCATCAGAGATCACTAACAGTTTGAAAGTAGCTATCGTGTTAAGTTCGCAATTGTAGCATATCATAGAGAGTTATTTGTGGTAAAACTTTTGAAAGAACGAAAGTCCACGCAATATCCTGAAAAGGTGATAAATGATCTGTATACTCGTGATACATATTCCTACGTTAGGGCTCCCTATCTACTGGAAAAGGATAGTAGCCTAGCTCACTAGTATCTTAGTTATTAACAAAGCTATTGGTACTATTAGCAAATTTCCCGTGTTTTTATCTAGCAATGTTAGCTTTATTCTCCTTCTCCCCTTCCCAAACGGGAGGAAGAGCAGCATTTACTACCAACGTGTCAGTTTCCTCGACTTCATGCTAGGCAATGTTAAAGAGACTAACTAGCAGGCTGGATAGGGTATGTTTTATATGCTTTGATATATACTGTCTATAAAGGTAAAACTACACTAACTATCGATTAAGAGCAAACTATATTTGCTAAGGCAAATAACAGTTTGGGTGGGCCGCTGTTTCCTCCTACACTTTGTACCAAGGCTAAGATCATAAATTCTCAATGCGTTTTGATACACGTGGGTAACGATACTAAGGTACTCAAACACTTCCTTGTTAAGCTGTAGTACCTACGTGAATGAGCTGAATATTCCGAATTTTCTGAGTAAATTTCTGGCGCATGGACGACCAATCCAGAAAGTACATCAAAAGTATTCTGGGAATCGTCGGACGATGAGAGGGTTTGAATCGCTGATCGGTTGCTGCTAATATATGAGTCCGTGCCTGTCCTGTGGGATGCGTACTTTTGAATCTTATTTGTGCCTACTTTGAGCCTCTCGCCCGCAGGTTTTACCCCAGAGATTAGTTAAACTACCCCAGAAAAGTACAGGCTCTGCCAAGGCGGATTAAAAGATATACTAGCCTCTACAACCTCTGTGAAGTTGACCTTAGGAAAAGAAACATAAGTCACGAGGGCCAGAAGTCGTATGATCAGTGATGCTAGTTGTTAAAGGCCAGGCGTCTCGGTTCGTTTTGTGCGTACCTCTATATGTGTAGGTCGACCTTAGAAAGATTAAGAAAAAAAAAAAAAACACCTCCCTCTTTTTTCAACTCCCCGAACAGGACAGAATACGTAGAGAGGCAGTCAATGGAGATTAAACGGCTCCTTCACAAATGGAGAGCCGTCCTAGATCTCATACAACTATCTCAGCTTGTGGTCGTCCTTTGGTGTTGGCTACGATGAGTAAGTGCCCTACTAAAATTCCCCCTCGCTCCTGCGGCAGACGACAGTGTGCTCGGCACGTGAGTTGGCCACGCTAGTCACCTTATTTCCTCCCAAACCCGACTTTTCCGTACTACTATCCTTTATCCGACTGATCCGCCGTCTAAATAAAGGTTGCAAGTGATATACATTCTGTGTGAACCGTAGAAATATAACAGCTTATGAACTGATAGGTGTCTAAAAATAAGATATATTAAGGGCCTAGCCGTGTACTAGCAAGCTCTTCATATCATTGAACACTTATCGCATAAAACCAGATTGAATTGGTCAAAGCTCGAGCTATGCCATCAACCGAGAAACGGTGGTTATTGATCCAATTAGAGAATTGGAAAGAAGGGTGTCGCCTTGCGGAGGACTACCGCTCTCGTCTCTTCCCCTCCCTTTCCCGGTTCACAGGGTATAAACAGCCAAACTCATCGGTCCCATATGAGCCTTTGCCTTTCCCGCCCTTCTCGTGGCTCAAGTATATCCCTCCGAAGTTAGAAATATGCATCTTTACCTGGATTGGATGCTTCGGTGGTATTCTTCTCATTGAGGCTATCATGTCGTCTGGCACTGCGTTCTCTAATGGTTATCATGCTCCTATTGTCATTACTTCTTTCGGGGCGTCAGCTGTGTTATTATTCTGTTCTATTGAGTCCCCCCTTGCACAACCAAGAAACTTTGTACTAGGGCATTTCATCTCGGCTTTAATGGGAACTTGGATCACTAGGCTCTTCGCTATGGACCCCCGCTATCATCCTAATCTTCAGCTTACTGAGTTTCATGCCAATATATTTGTCAATGGGGGAATATCAATGGCAACTTCAGCCTTGGCTCAATTTGTTATTGGAGCAGTTCATCCGCCGTAAGTTTTGTTTCTGGCTTCGTTCTGTTTCATGTTCAACTCGTCTGTGACTAATTACATCTTCTCCTAGCGCAGGAGCGACAGGACTCAACGCGGCTGTGCAGTCCCAGGTAGTTACACTATCATGGCGTTATTTGCCCACTATTCTTGCATCTTCCTTGATCATGCTTGGTTGGGCCCTTTTGATTAATAACGTGGGCCGCCGCCGATATCCTGTTTATTGGTGGAAGCCTGGGAAAACGTTTGTATCAGCAGCGAAGGAACAGAGGCTCCAGGAGCTCCGAATCGAAGCGAACATTAGTTAACATAAAGTTACAATAGAATGAGTACTGCTTAATTTTAATGAATGTTTAATCTAGCTGTTTAGCAGTTTACCATAATATAAACAAGATGCATCATAATATTCTCTATGCAGGAGATGTATTTGAATCAATATGCAGTCCACTAAAAAGAAGTTATAAATTCTTAGGTTTCTCTCTTTAATAAATGCTCATCTTTGCAAAGCCTCTGCGGTTAAGGAAGGTCTTTCTCTGTTGTATTTATATTCCTACTGTTAATTACTAAGGTTATACTATGCTAAGTAGTTATTAAGTCTACTAAGAACCTCTTAGTCAATTAATAACATCTATGATATCCAGGCAGAACAGAAGTCTTGTGGAATTATATGAAGCTACCTGGTGCTCGTCCCTGATACTTAGAGTATGAATGTTATCCGAATAAGTAACTCCTTAGCTAAGACCAACCATAACAGGAATGTGGATCGTGATACTTTGCATCTATTCTTCAGATTAGTTGAAAGCCTTTTAAGTCAACACGGGAAGAAACGTACCGAACTTGAAGCTCCTATCTGCTGCTCGTACTTTAGCTGCACCTGCAGCATGTGTTTCAATACCTTGCTCGGTGCCCACGGATTGGTAAAAGGAGGAAATCGACAACCTTGCCACAAAGTCGGATTAATTTCCACGGGCTTTTCCAGCCTTTCTATATATATTATTCTGTTCATTGAGCTTTCGTGAACGATGAAAGTCTCGATTCTCTCTTGTTCTCTTCCGCCAGCTGAGGGCTTTTCCCGTATAATCTGACAGAGCAGGAGGCGTATGTTCTTCAATCTAACACTCATACTGTTGATTGTGATGTGTGGTAGAAGCGATATGAATAACCTCAAAGCCAGCTTACTCACTGGTTGAGCTGACTGTTCTTTTGTGATTATCGCACTCAGAACTATCGCAGGCTTGTATGCAGGGAGACAATGATCACATGTGTGAATAGTCGGATCTTTATCTGTGCTTGGCAAATAATGCGATAAGTACTGCAGGCTCTGCGCTGGATGAGAAGACCACTGATTTGGAGTAATGATATTCCTAAAATTCAGATAACGACATCTGGTTCTTTGCTGATGAAACAATCCATGGTAGCGTACGCTAGCAAGCAATCGACAGGCGATCCGGAATCCAGGATTAACGTTGTGAGCGCATTTTGCAACCGCCTCGCCAAAGTCTGAGTATCTCGTTAAAAGAGCAAAGTTAATTCCAAACGGAAACCGATGTAAGCCCTTTCCAAATGTATAAGGCTTCAAATTACCTCCAATAGTAAAATATGGGAAGAGGTTATAGGGCATATCGAACAGCTGTTATAAACATTAATCGGCAAGTAATCAGCAGCCGAACTTATAGTAAATATAGAGGGATTATGCATACTTTTTTAATCTTGAATTGGCTAATAATTGGGCTGTGCGATTGATTGTCAAAGAGTATCGAGTGTACTTTATCTCTATTAATAGAGCGTTATCTCGAAGACGCTAGTTGTGCAACTAACCTTGTAAAGACAAGCATATAGCCGAGATATCCATTCTGTTATTCACTGAGAGAATGACTTCGCCGACCAAGGTGTCCAGAGCCGTGCAGAATTGCCCATAAGAGAAAACTGCTGCTGATTACATCCATACATCATTGTTTATGCAGTTCTGCTACTTATATTACATAGGATCGTAGACCTTCCCACTAGCCTAAAGCAAAATGCAATCTTGTTCGCCTTAAAGTTATAGCTTTGCCCAGAACCCCCTTATTAAGTCATTCCGGCTACTCCCGCGCTACCCGACATGGTCCTTACAGATCCGAGTAATCTGTACAATCTAATCCATTCAATATACCCGAAGACGTTTCCGGAACCTTACTTCGTTCAAGCAAAAATAGACATGTCTTGATCTGTTTTGGAAGGGACTTGGAGAAGAGAACCATCGAAATTACGACCCCCAAGTATATTATTAAAGCCCCGTAGCTTTAGAGCCAGAGGCAGGTTTAGACAAAATAGGCGATTGTAATTCTACCGGCAGAAATTGTTCCCTATGCATAAACAGCTTATATAACTAGGTTCTATTAAGACCAGCATTTTACATCTTTACAAAGCTAAAGGTATATTAAAGCACGATCTGGAATACTGTGGGTAAACATATGCTGATAGCTGGGTCGAAATATTAATAGAAAGGATACACAGGAGGATATAGGAAGCCTATTTAGACATTACTCCCATGCTTGATAAGATAGCAAAGCAGAGCGCCCTCCTGGATCCTTAGAGCTTCGCCAGCCCCGTTCCTCTGACATAAGCTGCTTGAGGATACCTCCGATAGATTCTTTGATAAATGTCATATTTTAAATTGAAGTAGTGCTCTTATAAATTTCAATTCCTTGCATATTAGCATCTGCCTCTTTGTATTGATTGGTTGGACTTAGCCCCTGCTTAATTGAATAAGTGCGACCATTTCAATTTCCATCGCTTGCCGGATGTCTTCCTGCCAAGCCGACCCTTCACTATCGCGAAGGTAAAGCAATAGTTTCTACCTAAATCATAGTATTGTCTTGTGGATTAGGATCTATTCTATAACTACCTTAAAATATTATTATCTATTATTGTTAATATTAGGAATCACATGTGGGTATAATGTGGCACAATAACTTAAGTAATGTTCGATAATCGCTATGCATACACAACCATGATCTTCTCTCTTATAGTTACTCATTGATTAATTAGACAACGAACCGGGACTAAGTAGGACATTTTTCTCATAAGTATTCGCCAAAATCTTTTTACACAAACTCAGTCGAAGCACTGGAGCCAAAGATTATGCTGTCGATCTGCGGTGCGGGGGTACTTTAATATGATATCCGATTGATCCGAGACCCTACTAGTCTTCGCGGGCTGGCGTGATCTATTAGTTAGATTAGGGAAGTCGAGACAAGAACGTCTTCGTACAAGTTCGAAAGTCAAACGGGCTTATATTCTCGTTAAGATATTTCATCAATTATGATCTAATTAGCTAATAAAATCAGGACATCCATACGTCCGCGACAAATCTATAGATAGTACTATTATTATACACAGTTTGACTAAAAAAGCATATTAGAGTTTAGTTAAACCGGGATGAGCGGGCTTCCCTTAGGTCATAAACACTTCCCGCGTTATCCGAGAGAAAGCCCCCGCTTGCTGACCCTATCGTTGTACATTGGTATATTGCGAAGCTACTTAGCCCAGAGCTGGTGCAAATCGGCACAAGCGATACCTGTATTGAAGGAAAGAATAGAAAGAGGTAGTCGTTAGCGTGATATTAACTTCAAAGAACTAGAGAGTACCTGGCTTAAGGGAAGGCTTAGTGGACCACCACACGTGATAACCACCCTGGATCTGTTACTTGGGATGATATTCCCCTCCCGTTGATAGCGCTCTATCGTTATACAAAGTCCCGGGACACGGTCATATTGCCGACGATAGACCTTTACTGAAAAGAGATGATGGCCGGAACAGAGGAAGTAGCAGCACATACTATGTTAAGAAGAAGGCGTGTCACTCAAGCATGTGACAGCTGTCAGATTCGAAAGGTTAAGGTGTGTTCATCTCCTTAATATTCAGTGTTTTTTCTCCTCATATTAATTTAACGACAATAGTGTGATAGTAGGAGGCCGACATGCACTCGTTGTGAAGGCTACGGTTATACGTGCACATGGAATAATGCTCGAGCTCGTGCGATTTCTCACAACCACTTAACACTCTCGCCTGCGCAAATCTTGCAACAGAGCACTAAACAGATTCGGAGAATATGCACAGACAACTTCCCCAACAAGATTTAGACTGTCGTGGGTGAGCATTTAACCCGGATCGAGGAATTTATTTGTGAGCAAGGTTTCGCCAAACCCGACAAAACTCCATCAAGCCCTCACCTATCGCCCCCGTACATCAGTCAATCTCATTCTTGTCGTTACCTCGGCGACGCCAGCGATATCCATTTCTTTAATACCGCTAAGCAAGCTTTCCAAAGTCTCGACTGTCAAAAAGTCCAAACGAGGGACACATTTCAAAGTTACGATCAAGAAGAAGCATCTAGTCTTCCGCAACCACCCGGTGTGTGGATTATAGAGATGCCAGATCAGGACACTGCAGGAAAATATCTCACAATGTACTTTGGTACCATTCATATAGCGTATCCGTTCATTCCAAAACTACTATTCATGCACAAGTATGCGGACGTGAAATCGAACTTCCACGACAGGGATCACGTCTCAGCAGCTTGGCTTGCGTTATTTTACAGTGTTTTAGCGATCGGCGCTTTCTACAATAGCTTTACCACTCACACACCAGACGAAAGCGTACACAGACTATTCTTTAGGAAATCTGTTCTTTTGACAGAAATCTATCAGCTAGAATGTTCTACTGTACAGGTAGCATCATTACTAGTTCAATGCTTCTATCTCCTAATCACATCCAACACCGATAGGTGCTGGATTACCCTCGGAGTAGCCGTTCGCTTGGCACAAACCCTGGGCCTACACATGGATCTCAACGATACTAAACGAGCTGATCTGTGCTTCTCGGCTCATCCACTACAGAAGATCGAAATCCGACGCCGGACTTGGTATTCTTTGTATGTGTTAGATCGTCTTGTATCTTTACAAGTTGGTCGACCACCTGCAATTCTCGATGGGAGTTTTAACGTTACAAAACCATCTACTGCAGACGATCAAGACCACAATTGGAGCTCTGACAGCCCGATTGCTAGTCGTGAAATAGAGACCTCTTTAGGTAGCTATTTCGCCCATGTGATTGAGCTTTCAAGCATCATAGGAAAAGCAGTGTCAAAGCTCAGCAGGCCACTCGAATTTTCAGACATAGGTCTATCGGAAATCACCTCGCTAGATAATGATCTATTAAGGTGGAAGCATGAGATACCTTATTTTCTCCACTTCGAGCGTATTCATGTTTTTGACAACCTGAATAGTCTCAGAAAGCAGAGAAATATGCTTGCAATTAAGTATCATCATCTTCGCGCGTTGCTATATAGACCTTTTCTCGGCCTTATCGCACCCTGGAAGAACCACCTCAGTCAATCGCATACAGGCGTGCATCCTGACGTCCTTCATAAACTGAGCCAAATATGCCAGCATGAGGCGCGGGAGATTGCACGTCTATTTCACAATGTGCAGGGGGGAGAACAACTCGCTCAAGAATACCCACTGTGGCAGTTGATCTCTTGTGTGGTTTGCGCAGCCTCTATACTCATCGTATCAAAGGCTATAGAAAGCAATGGTACTGGACAGCTTGCAGCGACGAGTCTACCCTGCGATGATACAGAAGTTCTGTTGGAGGTACTGGACGTTCTGAGCCGGAATTCTCTTGGGGCCAAGTACGCCAAAGACATGATCAGTACACTTTTGTCTCGATGCCTAACACACTCTACTCCGACCACCCTTGACACGAATCATACATTACCAGTACCTGATTTTTCAGAGCAGGTTAGGGCAGGACCACAACTTGTGCAGGGCTTTACGCAAGAGGGCCAAGGCGCTATACCGGGAAACAATGTTGACCTTAGGTTTCCACTGCCTGCCTGCCACGATGCAATGCTAGGGTATGAGGGCTATCACTCTTGGACTTCATGGCCTGTTAGTTCCATGATCTGGTCCAGCCAGGTTCCAGATTTGATGGACATGGCAGATGTGACATGGCTCTCGTGATGTTAACATCTACGAGCACTACAAATCGCGCGATGTGTTTTTACTATCACGTGCAAGACGGAAAGGGATGGTATGCTATCGGCTTGACTACAGAAGCTGGAAAGAGAGGAACGAAGAGTTTTCGGCAGCTTTCAACGGACACTCATTTTTTAAGCGGGCCGTCATACGTAATCGATATTCGCATCTTCCAATAACATAGATAGTATGTGTGTGTTTATATTTGTTCAATGTAGCTAGGTCCCTATCCAAAAGGGATCAAGAAAATCGGAACTGTGACGTCTTTGTGTTGAACTGGATAACAGGCTGGTGGCTCAGTGATTTGGTTTGAATTCCCACTAAGTCAACAACGCTCTACTGCAACTTTCGCGTTCTGAGTCAGTGAATGCAAAGACTGTGACCACTGCGAGAGATTTTTGGCCTATTAAATGGGTTGATGCTTAACATAACAGCTAAGCGTCCAGCCAAGACAACACTTCTAAAGGCACGAAAGAAGCTAGGTTAAACACTAGCAGCTGTAAGCAGCAGCAGCAGCAGAAGCACTGAGGCATTTAGACTCATTGTTCAAGTTATTATCATAGAATCTATAATGCATCTAACTTAATTGAACGATCATGAAAAAGATTTGCTTCCCTGTACTCTCCGCCTCACTCTGAGGAAGCTGCATTGCTTGCGAATCAACTGATCAACTGTGCAGCGGCCCCGACTATCACCATCCAGTCCTCACAGCAATTCAAGTTGTACAACAAGATTCGTCTATGTCTTGCCATCAACAGTTGTACTCATAAGCAATCAGTGGCATGTGTTCAATTACTCCCACACCGCAGCGGCCAAGCCCTGAGCTTTTCCCCAGCGCGTTAGAGACATCCCAGCCAACCACCATTTGGCTGCCTGCCTTCCCGTATTCCTTCGCCGCTCTCAGTTTCCCGTAGTCATCACACTGAACGGTCGAATGGGTCATGAGAAAGAGTTCGCGATTGAATATCCGACCCAGCCTGTTTAGCCTTGGCATTGATAAACTATCGAAAAGTACTTGATAGTAAGCAATACACACAGAGTTCGCATCATCAGATGTAGTAGAGGAGTTAGATTCAGATTCCTTGTTAGTAGTTTTGGTATGTAATAAAACATATATTATCTATTAGGTATTTGGAATGCTATTTCTGATGCTTAAAAAGAGAACTTTAAAGGTATTGGAGAAGAGTATTTCTGACCTAGCTAAATTATTATAGTAATTATGTCTGATATTTAACCTCCTTACTAACGGAGTCTGTTACTTCCTTTACGTTAATTGATATTAGCAAGATGAAACAAAACTTAGATGAGGGAAATCCTGCTATGCTACAAGCTATTAAGTGCCTTAATATCGTGCCGAGCAATTTAAGCTTTTTTATGTTAAATTATAGCGAAGTTCCCCTCTATATTATATCGAACGCTATCCTCCACTTGAAAAGTAGTATTTAGTATTCTGAAGTACATTACCTTAGTCTCTACCTGAATAATCTCATCGCTTGGGTCTTTTCAGTCCAGGATCTAGAATCGGCAGACGCGTTCCTGATTATCGCGTCCATGCTTAGCGCACTATGCTGGCTAAGATATACTCACTAAAAGCGACTCAGAAAATAAGCATAGCCGCTCGAAATGTTGTAATTAGTGCGCGCCTCCCTCTAACAATAACAGGATGAGTAATGTAGCCATTATATTATGTCTTTGATTAAAGTCGAACTCGTCTCTTTCACGATACTCGTTTTATTTATTAGAAGATAAGGTTACGCTCCGAAAGTACAATGCTATCACTCCGTCATTCCGCCGTGTCGCATAGCTGGCGATGAATGACAAATATTAAGTTCGCGCACAGAGTTGTTTATAGTTAGTGATTTCATTGATTTCTAAGGAAGTAAAGGGGATGGAGCTAGCGGTGTGGCGGGATGACGTCTCGTTATACATACACAGCCAGTTGCCTCTAACCACATCCCGCTATGACCCGTCAGCCCGATTCCTCCACTCCGAGAGTCCGCATCATTCCGTCAGTCCGTGCCCACCATCGATCCAATGACAACATAGATGAGCCGCAAAGTCTTCTAGGAACCCGCAAAATAAACTGGATTCATAGTGGGTAAAAAGTCTAATATAAAGGGTTTTTCTTCTCCCAAATAGCATGTGGACGGAGTACAATCACTATATAGGACTAGCGCACTTCGGAGTTTTTCCGTTTATTCTGCTTTGTTAGCTTAGCATCGAAGAACAGCCACAAGCTCTATAAGTATCTTGAGACGCTACCCGTTGGTGAGTATGTTATTTCTCAAGAAATTCTTCACAGATCCACAAAACAGTATCTTTTGCAGAGTCTCTTAGCTGAAATCATGGACATCCCAAATTATTTCAGGGGCTGTGAAGTCTCTACTCCAAAAGCTCGCAATAGCTTGAAAGAACGCAAGTTATCGACAGTACACCCGGAAGAAATCAGTATTAAAATTACCGCTACTGCAATCAATCCTGTGGATTGGAAGATGCGCGATTATGATGCTTTCCTCAAAGAGTATCCCGCTGTCTTAGGCTCCGATGCGGCAGGCATCGTCGCCGCTGTTGGATCAAAAGTTTCAAACTTTCAAGTCGGCGAGCGAGTCTTCTTCCAGGGCATAGTAGGATCTTACGAATCATCTACCTTCCAGCAGTATTGCAAAATGCCTGCTGCGCTTGTGTCTAAGACTCCCGAGAACATCAGCGACGAGCAAGCAGCGGGTATTGCTCTGGCTACCATGGCGGTTGTCACAGCGTTTTACAGCAATCAAGGCCATGATATGTTAGCACCATGGGAAGCTGGTGGTCAAACAGCAGCGCAAGGCAAGACTATTGTCATCCTTGGTGGTGCATCATCCGTGGGACAGTACGCTATCCAATTAGCCCGTCTGTCAGGGTACGATAAAATTGTGACAAACGCGAGCGCAAATAACCACGAGTTCCTAAAGAGTTTGGGTGCTCATATCGTTTTGGATCGTTCTGAGTCGAACGCAGCAGCTTTTGCTGCAACTATCAGCAATCACCAATCTCTTGATTTTGTATTCGATGCTATCTCGAATAGTGCTACTCAGAAACTAGGCGTCCAGATTCTTCAAAAGTGCAGAGTCTCCAGTCATGTTATTACAGTGCATACTGTAGTTCCCGCAGAGATTGACGCTGAAGCAAAGGAGCTTGGTCGAATCAACGAGCCGGCCGTGGAGATAAAACAAGTACTTGGGATCGGAAGCTCACCAGACTTGCGATATCTGAGCGAGCCTATGGCCGAGAACTTAGGTGGCCAAGGTGGTTATATTGCACGTGGCTTGTTCACTCCTAACCGCCCGCACGTTGTGCCAGGGGGTCTGGACTCACTCGAAGATGCGTTGGACTTGAACAAACAAGGTGTATCAGGGAGGAAAGTAGTCATTCGTCCGTTTGACTCTTAGGATGCCTATCTACTAATACAATTACTGTCGAGCAGGATATAAGGTCTAATTGCACCGCACATTGTGTGGCGTCACATTTTTGTACGACAATTACCCAGCTGTAGCATATAGTAGGAATCATAATAATCCCAAGGCCTAATTAAGTTTATTTATATATTATTTCGTCAAAGTTATCCCCCGTAAAAGTTACTAAATAACCGATCTACGTCTGCTTATTTTTCTCAGACCCTTTAGACTCGATATGTTAAGGCAGCTCAGTATCCATATATGGAGTATCTTCGCTAGGTATTGGTTAGAATTGTATCAATTGTGATAAAGGTATCAAATATAGCATTCACTTGCAGCGACTCTAATTACAATAATGACATCAGTAACACTATTTGCGGCGATACTAATTATAGCAGTATAGCAGCAACTTATGATAACAGCACAAATTCTAGCGACACACTCATTTTAGTGAAAATTACAACATCCCCTGCAGCGACAAGTAACAACGCGCGGTGTTTGAATCCGACCCGACTAGGCGCTGGGCCTTGACGCGGGCTCGGCCCGGGCTCGGCGTGCGGTTGGCTAGCTTGCGCTCTGGGGCCCCGCATTCGGGCCACCTTGTAAGGCTGCAATCGACCTTGAAACGCAAGTGTAAGCTGAAGCTGCCTAAGCGATACGCGGAGGTTTTTATCCAAGATGCATCGGTGTATCTCCAGTTCGGGAATTGCATAGACTTCCCGGCGCCGATGTACATGTAGAACCCGAGTCGATATTGGATATGTTTCGCCTTGATTGTCATGCGGCTCAGCACTATAATCTTCGCTTCGACCTGTAGTGGAGATCGCTGAGCAAATAGAAAGATCCTACAAATTCGGCCTGCGCCCCCTGGCTCGGTCCCGACGCTCGGGCCTAGATCGACACGCAGCTCGCTAAAGCACGAAAGAGGTATGAAAGAGCTAAGAATACACACGTTAAGGCATAACAAAACTTTAAGCTACTATATCTTTGACTAATAAAAATAGTCCACTATGTACAGTATAAGTTCCGCACTCTTATTACAGGCTAACCGGAATACGAGAATATAGTATGATTATTATTGACTTTTCCGGTATGAAGTTATCTCGGTAGTATTATAAAGCTATTGTTAGTCTTTGTATATTTTATCTTAAGCTTTTAAAAGTATTTTAACTCTTTGAGGCTGTTAGAAACGTATAAGAGATCGTTGCATCGTTTGGGCTAAACTTACTTACAAGCTTGTGTAGAGTGTCCCAATAGCCAGTTATCATAATACATAGCCTACTTACCACTCACAGATTGGGAAAGTAACATAGTCTTCAATCCTTTAGGTAGATACTATCCTGTTAGAAATTTATGAATGTGGAGAAGTCTAGTCCAATAGTATACTACTGTATTGAAATTGAACCTAGAAATAGATTTAATCTAACATCATTAAGCGAACGCGATCGACAAAGTAAATACTATAAACTGAAGAAGAAGAACTTTTGCAAGCTATCTATGTGAAGATAAAAATAGCATCTATATGTTTCTAAACTATCTACCTATAGCAACTTCTTAAGTATAAATAAAGCTCGCTCTCCTTCAATGTTTCTCTCAGCACCGAGCAATCAACCTCAACTGAACATAACACAATCTACCTACATTCGAGAAAGAAGAAATCAAACTTCACCATCATGCAGCTCATCAATCTCAGCCTCATTCTTACAGGTCTCATGCCCCTGGCTGTGACTGCAGGACCAGTTGACAGCAGCGCCGCGCTATTCAAGCGTGGAGTTGATATCTGCAACCGGGCTGCTGCTGCCGGGGATACATGCAACCACGGTCCCGGTGGTGATCAGCCACATATTTGTGGAGTCAACAATGAGCGTGCTATTGTAAGTATTTTCGCTATTAGTTCACTGGAAAATCCAAATTTCGCTAACACATCTTTCTTTCATAACAGCTGCACTGTGTTGAGGGCAAGTGGACACTTGAAAGAGAGTGCAACGCCGGGCAGCACTGTACTTGCAATGGCAACGGTCCAACCGGAGATATTGTTTGCCGGGCTTAAGAAGCTTAAGCTTGGCTAGGAGTTGATGATTGGAGTCTATGGACCGTGGCACTGGATTCAACATCATGGTAGTGCATACGATTTTCTACAATTATTAACCGGGCTAAGGATACGGTTTGTTGTCTGAAGCGAGAACTAGCAATCTCGACGAATGACAAAACACATACTTTATATATATATACTTCACTTTCTTTAACCTGATATTTTATTCTTATTCAATACTACTATCCTAACCTTTATATCACTACGTTTATTATACTATCTCTATTGAAAAAATTACTCATATAGTAGAGTGATAAGACCCTATAGTAGTTAACAAAAGTAGTAGCACAACTAGTAGTTATGATTTTCCTAAGACCTGTCTAAAGTAATGAGGTTTGATTATCAAAAGCCCTCGAACACTTTGTCGTGAGTGATTGGAGGACACTTCGCGCTTCTGCAATTTCTATGCCGCCTACCTTGCTACTGTTATAAGCCGGTCTGTATATCCGGCTCCCTGGGTTTAATATCTCTCAGTCTATCATTTTTTACTTAGCAGTTTTTCCATGCGCACTATTTCTTACTGGCCTCACGCTTTTGGCCTTCGGTCCTAAAAATAGTAGCATATTAACAAAGCTTTTGCTTAGAAGGGCATTTACTTTGTTGGGGCTCAGGACCCGTCTGTTAGAGGACGGTGGATCGCCTGCTTTAATTCTCGATATTGCCAGCCGTTATTCAGACCTATAACATGGATTGGTCAACAGTTCTGTAGATAGTGCCAAGAAGACCTTTACTACAGTTTTCGTGGCCAGTGACCGTTCCATGATCTATAGTCGTTGCACCTAAGCTATTGAACGCCTTGTCTTTCAAACTTCGAGGCTCTACTAGTAACACAGATCGGGGGTGACTTTGGTAGGCCCTTCAGCCCCCAAACCGGCTCCCGTAGTAGAGGTAAGCTTTGTAGTGTACTCATCGGGTCATTGAAGTTGGGGATTCAAAGGCCTAACTCTCGGGGTTAACAATAATGCTGTTTGCGTTGACTATCAGCCTGAAATCTCGGCCAGCCCGTCGTCGACTCGTCGGCCTAGGATCTCCAGCTGAAGTTAATGTACCCACCTCACCGCCATAACGCGGCTCTCGAAGTGCGGCTGGGCTTTGCATCTCGTGACCAACGACACAAGCACCTGACTGGCAACGAGGAAGCATTGTCAAATCTAGATTATATTACTTAGCGAACTAAACCATGCACCGGAACAATGGCATCCGATGATGAATAGCCTGTATCGCGGACAGATAGATAGCGCTAGCAGCGGACCAGTCCTGCATCAACAGCATAGCGCGCCACGAAAGGGACGATGGTAGCGATACGAGGCATCTAGACTAGACCGTTCACGCACGGCGAAGTGGCCCTTGAGGCTAGGTAAAATGAGAGCTGTTGATCCTATTATTTGCTGAGAAAAATTACATGTATTCCAAATTAGTATATGCTCTGAAATATTGTATCCAATGGAAAAGAGAGCGGGAAAAAAAAAAGTGTGCCGCCTGCCTGGATTGTGTACCAATTGTCCCCTAGGAGCGGAATGTGCTTTCTTCCTGTGACTGAAGTGCGGCGCCACCTCGATTTGTTGTGGGCATAATCAGAAGCCCAATCTTGAAGTGCTCAGATGCTGGTTACGACAACTTTCTACCCAATCAAATTCAATTGAAACATCTTTCCAAGTCCAGACCGTGCAGAAGTGGTCCTAAGATCCAGCTGCCGATCAAGGCGCGGGCCGCAGCTGAACCATGCCCCTGCGGTCACAGCGCTAGACTAGTCTAAAGCCCATGTTCTCCCTTGGAGGAAATCGTGGCTAGCTGAGGTTTCTTTAATTCGAGAATGCGCAAACTGCTGATAGTTCCAATATTCCCAACAAGGCGGAGGCCGAGTCCTGATCCAGGCCGGTCTCGATGCATCGTCAAGAAAACACTACCCACTGTTTTCGGGCATTTCTAGATTACACGCCATAACTTCAAGTAATGATATTCAAAGTCAGTCTATTGGAAAGAAAAAATGGAGTGGTTTGACCCTATATTTACTATAAATTGTGGAAGACGATCTCTGAGACTTATGTTAAGTCCTCAAGCATTTCTGCGCTATTCTCGAGCTCCATCAAAACAGAGCGAAGAACAGGCTCTATTTGAATTGCGAGCTTTTTACTTCTCATATTCCGTCAACAACAATATCAACCCAAAATCAACAAATTTGTACATATCACCATGTCGATCCCAGAGAAGAACGATGTCCTTCGATTTAGTGTCTATAGCAATAAGGCTGAAGAGGGACTGATTGAGATTTCGTGGTCTCAAAACCTCCGGACCAGGAGCGCCCGCTACTTCGTCGTTAAGGCCAAGAATACCTCCAAGAGGAATTCGGAAGTCTTGCTCTATATCCAAGATCGCTTCTATAAGGATGAGGGTAGTGGAGACTTTGTCGGCAAAATCCCTGGTACCGAAAAGGACAATGGTCAGTCACCTATCTGACGGGATCTCTTTAACTATCAGAACCCACTTCCTAATCATTATTTTGTCCTTGCTACAGGCGAGTGGGTTGCTTCAATTACGGAACACTTTCAATATGGCCAGAAGAATGCTCAGGGAGATCTGCGTTGGCTTGCCCTCCACGATAAAGGCAACAAGCCGTACCAGGTGCGCTGATTTCGTTGTACTCCCAGCAATGGCCTAATCAGTCTATCACTAACATTGGGTTCTCTAGCACCGCTTCATGGTCACCACTATCCAAGGTAATCTTGCGGGATGGGCGAAGGACCTGGCCAAAAACTTCGGTGCCTCCGAGATTGTCAATGCAGTGCACTCGCTTGGATCCAACTCTGTAGGTGACTACCTGAAGAATTTCTAGAGGGCAATTCAAGGTTTATGTGGAAGATAGATAGCCTATAAAATAGCTTTATACTTTATTTTCAATCATCTCTGAAATAGGTTCAAATGATTTATCCCAGGACCTCTTATTAGATTAAGATTCGAAAATGCTCTTAGGTGGTTAATGATTTTTCAAGCCAGTAGAATAAATACTCATATAAGTAGGTCATATCAGCTGTGCTATAGATATGAAGACAGAAGCTTCTTATACGTCCTACCCTTGTTTATATTTCTCCTTCCCTTATCTTAGCTAATGACACGCTCTTACTACCTCAACTTTGCTGAGACTAAGTTAGACATCCAAACATTTACTACGGTAAACCTCAAAAGCTGGATGCAAGGACTCTACCACTCTCGCTATTCGAAAGAAAAAAAAAAAAAAAAAAAAAAAAAAAAAGAAGAAAAAGAAGAAAATAAAAGAAAAAAGACTTTAAGCCTGACACTTATATTGGAATATGATCCTCCGACGCCGGAGACCTCGGAGGCGCCCTCTTCACAGTGCAGTCAGACTCTCGAACGCGTGGAGGGCTTACGCGTATAGTTAAGAGTATTTGTAGTTTATGTAGCTCATCGCCAGGATGGATGTAATGTGAAGTCATAAAATAATAAGAATCGGGCAAATTCATTCGTCGCCTAATACTTGTCGCCTCACATCAGGTTGCCCAGCGTGGAGGTCAATGCCTAGAGTCTCCTCCTGTTCCTTTTGCCTGTTAGTATGTAGAGCTGACTCTATAGACTCACGCCCTACGTCCGGAGTGGATCCAGGTTGATAGAGCAGGTGTGACGAAACTTGGTAAATAAATCATCTATGAGGCTCATGATGTAACCTCGAGCACCAGCTGTTTGATGTTTGATCAATTTCCTGCATGCTAGCAGCGCACCGCGATATTTCTCTAGATAAGATGTCTAGCTTATCATGCATTCTGCCACTTACGCATTGACTGGTGGCCATGAATGTCCCGTCTACTACTTATCCGTAGGTGCGGCGGACCGATACTCATGGCTCGCCTGTGCTCGGTCTAATGCCCGTCCCTTGCTGTAGAGCTAGCTGGTCGTGATATTGCCAAGCGTGGACTTTGAAAAGCACGCAATAAGTGCGAAGATGGCAGTACCTCGGGTCCCCAGTACTTTGTCGAGGAATTCCGTGAATTCGTAATTATCAATAGCGGAGGGGATCCCGACAACGGCATGGATAGAAAGCTTGGTGCTCTCAAGCGTGGGTGTCACTTGTACAGCGAGGTTGACTGTAACGGGGGTCGCGGCCGCCCCGACTGGATACAATACGATGATAGTCTCTAGATCCAGTACCCAATGACCAAATACGTAGGCAGTAGTACATTCGGCCGTGATGAATGTTCTGACTGGGGCGGAAAAAGAGGCCGGGTGGAGTATGAAGACGGAAAGGAGCTATATGTGAACATCCGTATGCTCTGTGATGATTCTGACACTAATCAATAGCTTGGTAAGGTTGTCTATCGGTCTTTTCATGGTTCGAGGTCGTAGAATTAGCTTATAAGTTATTTTCATTCAGGATAAAGTAGGATGTTAGCGCTTTTTCAGTTCAAGGAGAGAGGGGCAGCTTCATGGATAAGATAACATACTTCTAGCATTTTAGTAAGGATTTTTTCAAATTAATGATTAAATATAAGTTATTTATGGTTTCTTCTTAAATGTTAGGAAGACGTCGAAGGAAGAACGTGGTTTGGAAATACACATGTGACAAATCATCTGAAGGAAAACAACGCATATAAACCACTTTAGCCGTCAGAGTGGAAGTTTCTATTTTCATGACTATCCCTTTATGCTGCCTCTATGAACGTTTATCAATGAATAAGACTATTTTATAAGTTACGACCCTTTGCAACAGCCGATATCTCGTACAGGTTAGCTACAGCATGCCTCTTGTTAGCAAAAGACATCATATCACTTAGTATATACAGAGTGCGAGCAATCAAGATAACAAGAGGTATCCCCAGGGTCACCTGTATCACGATTATCAAACGTATCATGCTCGACCTAGCTAAGGTAGACGTAAACCTGTCATCTAAAATAGTCACCAGGTAGACCAAGACCAGACGGTACCTCGAGCAAGCCAATAACCTCCTACTACCTGGACTTGTCACCGAAAATATTCCTGAACAGCATTATTAATATGCATCTGCCGGGGCTGCAAGTCTCGTAAATGGGGGGGAGGGGGGATAAAAAATTGTAGCATTCTGAGTGATGTCTAAAGTAATTTTTTTTTAATTGCAAGACTATAATGAGAAGTAAGTGGTGCTGATTTTGATGATTCTCTCGGGTTAGAAATCATATGAAAACTATAATAAGTACAGGAAAAGTACGTAGCGGAGCAAAGTATCTTTTATGAGTTTTATCCCCTCGAAAATCATGTATTAAATAGGTATTGGTCAGGTAAATCTGATCCCATGCCTGAAAGAGGGGTAACAGTGAATGATGAAACGAATATCTTACTGCTTGCTTTTAATGGAAAGCCGTTCCTTTGGATAATTTGTCTTGGAAGGCTTGACTGCATTGACTTCCGGAGGATTGATGCTTTAATGGTGCTTGGCCAATTCAAGAGCCAGTTTGACTAACTTTAGCTTAATCTAGGTCGAATGCCAAGATAGATTGAAAGACTTTCATTCATCATTGTCAGGATCGCGACTTTTGTTTCCCTCGCAATCGCAGGCTCTTAAGATGGTCGGGATCTGCGATTCCTAAATTAAACAACCGCTGGCCACGGGAATTATCATATGGAAAGATCCGCGATCGCCTCGGCTCCAGGTACGGATGACTAATCTCCCGATTGCTGTGGGGTTCCGGAAGACTCGTGAAGTAGGCCTCTAATGCCCGGTCGCAAATATGTTGTACAAGGCGTTATCATTGCCAGCGGCTCAGAGAGACTCTACTCTGGATCGAAGGCAGCATTTATTACTCTAGCGTGGGGTTCGCGGCTCTGATGCAAACCAGCCGTGGCGATGATGCCGCTGTTGTGACTTTGGCCACACTTGTATTGAATTGTACGAGCAAATGATGCCTCGGCTCCTCAGCCAGAGGTATCCTACAAGCCGATTGAGAGGCTGACAATTCATTTAAATTATGACGCCCTCGTGCGAGAGCAACATGACTGACAAACAATCAGGGATAAGCAGTGAGCAGTAGGAAGGTTAATTGAACTAAATACTGGCAAAAGCCACAGCCTTTATTCCGTATAGAGACCATCGGCCCTTGCAAGATTATCCATAGGCTGGCTAGATTGATTCCATCTCGTAGGGTTTGCTGAAGAACGTTTTATCAAAGGCAATCTATTGATTAGTACCATCTATCCTCAATTTTGTGCGACTGGGCTTCCTTGGCATCATGCCAGCGTCACAGCCTTTCCTTTTGTATTCGGTAACGGCTGAAATTCAAGCTGCATCACAGTTTTGTCTAACCCAGAGAAGCCGAAAGTTTTTCATTTCACAGAGCAAAACAGTTGGGCGCAGCATCACTATCATGTTAAGGCTGATGCGACGTATGGTAACGCCATTACTAAGGATATCTAAACTTGCACATGATCCTCTCGGATCTTAACCTGACCCCTATGTACTTGTAAGAACATTGACTTCCGTCGACTTATAATGGATAGTATTTCGTCGTAAGAAATTACGCCAAACTTTTATCAGTATCGGATTACTGAGTTCAGCGACAGCCGCTTGGCAGAGAATGACCGATGACCCGAATCATGGAAATCGGACTGCGTTATCTGTTTACTGCTTCTCTATATTACCGTGCAGGTTTAGCAAAGAGTACATGCAGTAGTCCAGGATAGGAATAAAATTCTCTAATGATTGCAACAAGTACATCGCGTGCACTTCTGCCGGGACACATCTTCCTAGATTTGTATAAATATGAGCTCCTTCCCCGTTTTATCATCCCTTCACGTCTTATCGCTCGGCACCGCCCTGATACTTATGGCTCTTTTGCGAATTTCGATACTGTCGATGATCATAGAAGGGTGCCTGGTGTAAGTCTAGGCAAATGATGCAGAGTTCCTTGGATTGTAGGGACGATCATCGCAACTACAACCCCCGAAATTTCAAGCTCGACGTTCGTTTTATATGTGATTCGCGTAGACAACGGCGCTAATAGACCATGGCCTGAGCACAGGTAGTGTGCGTCTTCAAGGTCTTTTCATGGGATGCAACGTAGTCAAGTCATTATTCGTCGATCTCAAAATGCGACGTCGATGAATAACGATTGCCTAAAGTTTTTTGAAGCAATTTTTCATATACAACGGTCATAACAATGAATAGAGCGACAGTTAGTTACGTTATCAGATATAGCGGCAGGTTATGTACGTCATCCCCGAAGCAAAAGGCTTTGAGAATCGAGTGCTGCTAGATCGCAGGGTAGATGTAAGGACCCATACAATTCACAGGTTTGCTACAAAAGGTAAAGAGGACTCGCTTGACCATTTAAAATAGAATTTGGATGTAAACCTAGATGAGCCAGGGGCTGACTGCTGATCCATCGCGTTTCGTGTGCTTTTTTGGGTTCGTTGTGGATGAGGACAGTCGTTGCGCAGTCTTGAGAAACCTGTTGGAAGAGAGTCATGGCCATAATGTCCGCCAGGTTGTTTCAGACTGTTGCTGGCCCCCCGACTCTTGCCTCGAGAAGGCTTTGCGTGCGTTGATACCATTAGTTAAATGGGGTAATCACCTTCAGTATTCTTCCAGATATGTGTTCACGTTGGAGAGATTTCACGCTGTACCGTAGAGCATTAGCTTCATACTGGAAGTTCTACGCCAAGAGTTCATCGTCTGGTTACATGGTAACTTCAAGCCAATTGGTAATCTCCGGTCTGATTTTTCTCCAGTCTCTGAAACTTGGAGGCGATATTATCTGTGAAGTCATCAAGTCAAAAGATGCTAAGTTTGTCGGACGCTAAACTAGGCGTGGAGAGTTATAGGATATAACTCAGAGAGGCCTCTAACCCGTCAGATTTTACCCCGTGATTAGGATCCATGGCCGCCTCGACCCAGCTCCACAAACGACGATCTGCAAGGAATCGTGGGTTCAGCTTAGCCGCCGACACCACTTTCTATGCCCCGGCCAGATTCTTAGGGTCAATAGCGACGGGTCCCTGCATTTGGCAACCCGCATTGCTGAACCATAAATCAACTAGGTAGGGATAGTAGAGTATACCTGACCTTTTTGGCATCATATAAATGATAATTACCCCTGGGGCTAGAGAATTCCCATTAATCATATGAAGAAAACTCTGCCAGCTCCTTCCGACTCTTTCTGGTTATCAGAACCTGATCCTGAATCAGAAGAAGTCCCGTTATCCTCATCAGCGCTATCAGCAAAATCGTCAAATTCAAAGTCATATTCCGCCGCAGCTGGAACATCTTTGCCAGAGTCCAGCAGCCTAGTCTCAGTCCCAAACATAGCTCCTTTGATAATATAGCCCCGATCTATGATCTTCTTTCTGAATCTTGATATATTGAATTCTCGAACCCTGTAGGTAAATACGACCTCGTGTTCGATTGAAGTACTCATAGTGCTTCCTTTGTTCTGAGCGTGGCTGGTCCCGACGTCAGTTTCCACTGCTGCTGCAGGGATGGCCACATTAGCACTGATCCCAGCATGGTAACCGCGATCCGTCTTATGATCAATATTCAAGTTCTGCGCTGTGGCCACACCGGTGATGATGTATAGTCTACCGTTACCAAGCTAAGATCTAGTGAGATGAGCCGCCACTCCCGGAATCTTGAGAACACGCTGCATATAACTGACGGATGGTTGGAATATCAAAGCTCGGACGTTGCATGCATTGACTGTTCGTTCAACTTTCTTCTCCGTCCCATCTGCGATAGATCCACCAAGACTGATGGGAAGATCTGAAGGAACAAGTGCCTTGAGGTGGCTGTTATTATCGGTCGAGAGTATTGTACTCAAGGCCATTTTTGCCTGTTCAGATACGTCTTTGATATTATCGCTTAAAACTTGGATTATATCTTTTCCAGAAGTGAGTGATTCTTCCACTTCGTAGGCATTAGTCAAAACTGCTCCGAATGAAACAAAGGTCCCAGGTCGCTCGGGGTACCGCAGAATATGATCACTGGATCAGCCCTGCGCTTCTATGGACCGGGTTTGAGCCACCGATTCAGGGCAGTGCACAAGCTGCTCGGCAGCATGCCTGGGATATTATTACCAAAGTGCTACCCAAATGGCAGAACCAAAACAAGGGATCATGTCTAAAAAATTAATAAGGAGGATATATATCTTATGTACATGATTGAGTCAATTAACATTAAAAACTTAGAGCGTACCTACGAGCGATGATAAGATATCTAACCTGTAGGCTTCTTTGTTTCCTTCCCTTCAGAGCATCTTATAATTCATCCACAAAGACTGCTACTACTATTTGTTCGTGATAATGAGCTGCTGAATTAATATCTTAACTATATCTGCCCTTGTTCTTGAATTACTTCCTAACCCTAAGTCACACAAATACTTACTTCTAACCCTAACCCTAGTTTTTATAAAAACACTTACTTATTAACTATTTATTTTAAATAAGTATTACTTATTTTATTCTGTTATATTCTGTTAATATAATATTATTTCTTACCTAACATTAATTACTATTTACTAAATACTCTTCACTATGTTTCTTAAGCTTGATTAGAATCTCTTTATATACCCTTTATATACCTTACATAATCTACCTTAGAATCTGTTTAAGGCTTAATTTTTTGGTAGGGCCTTACCTTCACATGCCCTAACATTAATATCAAGGGCCGGAGCTGCAGATCCAAAAACATTGATATCAAGAGTCTGTCGCTGCATTGACACTAGGCCTAGGACGATATCCACACTAACTCAATAACACTATCGGTCTTAGACATTGATCTGCCGCCCTCGGTCCAACGTTCGTCGTCGTGCCTGCAAATGTATGTCTGGACGAAGGAACCATCAGGTTTCAGCTCAGATTCAACCATACGCCACGCAATCTTTTGACCGGTCCCACTGAGGCTGGGCCGCTGGGGACCAAACATGTAGTCAAAGTTCCAGCCAGAGTCAGGCGTATTAGTTCTCATCGTGCGCTCGACTTGATCTGTATCCCAGTTGATGCCGTAGGGGTAATGCGCCACAGAGTAACTCGAAAAGATAAAGTCGTCCCGTGTTCGGAATCGTTGAAGGATGCAGTCCTCCCCACACGTATAGGCTATCTTTGAAAGGGCCGTTGGGTTTGCAAGGTGCCAGAGATCGCCGCCTCGGAAATGGTGAAGCGATAGTGGCTTGATGCCCCATTCGTAAAAGCCGCTCGGGTCATCGCCAAAGTCAAGCTGCCAGAGATCCCGAAAGAGGGACATGCGAGTCTGACTGTACTGGTAGATACAGATGCGAAGCAGCATATCGCCTTGCAATCCGAAATTCGGCGAAGTCGCTTGTTCCAACATGGATTCCGATTGGCAGTCGTCGGCGTGCTCGCTGATTCGATTTGCGAGTGGCATAGACAGGATGACACTAGCTCCTCCGAATGCTTGCGATCCGTGACGATCAACGGCGACGAAGTCCTCCGACAAGGTACCAATGTACAGCATAACTGTATGGTCCAACGTGGACAGCCTCTCAATAAGGCCGTGCATGCTGGGGAAAAAAGTATCATCATCGCAAAGTACTAACCACTTCCTATTGGTGGCTGCTGGGTGATTGTATAAACGAGGGACCAGATGAAGATAACGAACGCCCATCTCGACAGACGAGTCACTGGAGAAGGTATACGCGTCTATCCCCACACTGCGCAGATAGTCAGCAGTGTTTTCTAGCTGCTCGTCCTCTGCATCCACCAGTGTCAAAAGAAGCGTGCCGCCATTGCTGTTGCCCTCGCCATCGGTCAGCCAGTATACCCAATCATCTATGGGTCTAGTGGCGGGATCCATGAGCCGTTCATAGGTGGTCGACACGCCAAATATCATGTGTGATGCGTTCACGAGCTGCGGCAGGCCGGACCGTGTAACATCAATTTCGAGCGGAGGGTCACACGTACTACCATCATCGACCACAGTCCCCGTTTCTAAGTTCACCGTCGGCATATCTGACGGTAGAAGCTTTTGGTCGAGTGGGGTCATTGACAGGCGCTTCATGCCATCGGTTCGGTGAAACCTAATATATCTTTTCTTATACTTAAAAGTATCATCGAGGTTGTAACGTTGTCGGATGTCGTTCATATGGGTAATATCAACGCCACAATCAGGTTGATATTTAGACAGAGTTGCCGAATTCGGCGCATATCCGTCGTGTAAGATGGGGTCCTGATTAAATTTAGCTTGAAATCGCTGTTCCCAAGAGTAGAAAGAGAAGAATAAGAAAGTAAAGGCTGCTAGAGCCGTGATTCTGTGCCTTGACTGCTTCATATACATAGTAATCGCGTAGCGAGCTTTTCACGCCCCTTATAACTCTCAAGGTAGTGAAATGATTGTAGAACAGACATGAACAGACATGGCGGGCTGAGGCCATTGGCTAAGTTATCTAAAGCATTAGAGAGGCCTCGCGGAGAAATTAACTGGATCCTTTGGGGGCAAAATCAATGAAATTTGTTTGAAACAAGTGCTTACGCTCCTTAACACATGGACCAAGTACCAAATCATCACCTCCCCTGGCATGGGGAAGCTTATGTATGCACAGACCGATAATGTGGAACAACCATAGGAGCCGAAGGCTTATCGATTGCGTTACCGATCTAACATATGATCCGTCTTCTTCACTAACTAACATAGTTAAGCTGAGTTCAGTCACAACACTTGTCGAATCAAACATCCCTATTGTGAGATACGGAGCCCGCTATCAAAAGTACTGTCCTGTGAAAATAACTATTGCAAGTGCAGTATAAGTGTCTGGTATGGAATAGGCTAAATCACCTGTATAACCTGTTTATAGCTATGTTAAAGTAATCTAATAAGATAATGAAAGTATTCGTAAGGAAAGTCAGAGCTTAGGTTATTGATCTGAAATTATTACCTTTTAAGGTAAGTATAGCGTATGTACTCAGTAGATCCTTGCTTAATGCTTGGATAAACCTTTTGATAGCGAGCTCCGTACTTAAGGCTCGATATTCTCCCCCTCCCCCTAAACACATTTGTGAGTAAGGGTTTAAATTCTCCCATCCTAACTAACAGTAGTAGCATAAGTTAGAAGTAGAAACACAGTACAAGGGTAGGTATTATCTGTGGAGATTTCGCGGTGATGTCGCCACTATGTCGAAAAAAGAAACTCCGGGTGGATTCGCTGACGTTATAACATGAATGCGCGCATCATGCGCATTTCTAATCTCGTGGTCTCTGCACGAGAGCATCAAGGCTAACTTGACTGATGTGTTCCTGCCTTTTTCCACCTGTACTTTTCCGGGGCGAAGGTTAATCTCTTAGCCTAACGTTAAGGCTTTACTGTTAAAGCGGAGCAGATAAAAACGCTACGAACAGTGTTAAGTTAATTACAAGCTATGCTCCAGACTGTAAGTAAATCTCAGTGTACGCTGGTCCAGTAGAATGTACGCTCGAGCTGTATATAGGTAATGTGGTAGTGATTCCACTTTGGTGAGATTTTAGCTAAGTATCAGACTAATTGACCTGGGACGCGCTAAACTTCCGTACCAACCCTGTAAACAAGGAGACATCTTCGTCCGGAAAACTACTCGACCCACTCGGGACTGCCTGTCAGCCTACAGAGGGTCGGTCTAGCGTGCTCTGAAGGTACCAAGCCCGGTAAGCTCATTCTTATTTTCGTGCAGAAAAATGCATAATACCAACGTCAGAGATATCCGAGTTGAGAGATAACAGTTATTTCTTTGCAATTTCTTATTATACTTATACTATAAGATCTATAACGCCCTGGAAATAATATTCTAATATTGACCTAGCCATCTCGTCGCAATGCAATAATGTTAAATTACATGGCGACTTGAGTGATATGCAAGCTAGCCTTGAACCACGGCACAGAGGCTTACTTTCACGCAAAGACTCTATATTGAGAGTGAGCTGTTCCTGTACTGTGATGTTCCCAGCGAGCAGATGCGCCGACTGACTTGTTGTATCGCCAGCGTCAAGTAGAAGCTTGATAAATTCCAAGCGATGCTGCTGATGGACTCCAGGTAATTGGTGAATTTCTGACACATGAAACTCGATATAATCTCCACTTCTTAGCATCACAGGCTCCCCATTTGGTGTCCCAAGTGATGGAGCTAAAATCCCCCATATCGCATTTTCGATCAACGATATGGGAAACACGCCGCTGCTTTTATGGACTGAAGTATCTTTCTTCACCAATTCTGGGTTACGTGATATCTTCTCTCGAACATAAGGTACGATCGCAAACTGAGCAGCAAGGCCTATGAACGAGTTGCATCTGTCTTTTTCTTTGCCATTTCTGAACAAGTTCATGACGCTCCGAAGCTTCCGATAGGGTATTGCTCCACCTATTGCTGGGTGAACCACTTTATGCTCGAGCATCGTCTTCAGCCATGGTGTCAAATTGTACTCGGCTGGATTGTGAGATCCGGATATAGCAAAGTACAATCTGTCGAGACTCCTGATAAGGTGCGAATTTATCTCTTTGCGATCCGACACATTTGAAGCAATCATGAGGGTTCGAGAAAGAGACGGAAATTCACTCTTATTCTCAAAGTAATCCAGATCACCTGAGAAGATATCGGTGATAATGTCAAGTAAATCGAGCGAAGCATCAAATTCGGGTGGGGTTTGAGAGCGAATCTCCCTCCAAGTATTTGGTTGTTGGATCCATTCTTTAGCCGTGCGATGATGATATTCAACATGTCCAGATGGCGACAGCTCCAAGATTCCTTTAGTGTAAGAGTTCAGTCTTCGTGCAAGTATTGGGGTGATAATGTTTAGGATTTCGGATTCATCACCCATTGGCATAGTCTCTCTATCAAGAGCCCAGAGAAATTTTGCATCTAGCGGGAAGATTCCATCGGCAGCGACCTTAAGTTGGAACAAACGGGCCGATTTCTGGCGATAGGATGGCGTAACGCTAAGCCATATTTTCGTGTAGAGCATGATCATATCATCCGGGAGCTTTGTCAAGATTTGATGTAGCTCTTCCATAGTCTTACCCTCTGCCAGGCTTGCTCTTAGCGTATGGACAACAAGGCGTACCCATAGGAAGACTCCTTGAGCCTTGCTTGATATTGTATTGATAATTTGCTGACAGGCCTGAAGAGACGCAGCCCTCCTCTCTTTAAATGGTAAGAAGTTTTCAAAATGACCCTTAACATACTTATGCATATCATCCTGGGTCAAATTTTGCATTGTTAAAGAGGGACTTTGATAAAATGCGTCGCGAAATTGGTTCCATGGTCGACTTGCAATGCACATTTTGACTTTGTAATCAATTTGTAGCTTGCGAATAAAAGCAATAAGCTCATCTGGGTCCCCTTTAAACTCGTCTATCCCATCGAGGAAAAACGCTAGTCGTAAGTTTTTGCCGCTGTTCATCGCAAGTAATTCAAGACTTCGAGATAGCTCCTCCAAGCCCCATGACGGTGGCTTGAACAGTGAGTTTCCCATCACACTGTAAAGAAGCCACCTGCGAGGGCAAATAGCGCGTATTAAATCCGGTCGATGCTTTAGACATCCGTGAAGTAAAGTGCGTAGCATTCCTACTTTTGATCTTTGTAATGGATTGGAGCCAGCTTCCCAAAAGTAATATCCTGACCAAAGTGGTTTTAAGCCCTTAGCCCATCGCTCGAGATGTTGCTTCAATCCGGGATGGCTAAGGATGAACTTCATCAAGGTAGACTTCCCTGATCCAGCCTTTCCTGTGATCCAATATATTGAGTTATCCTGATTCTCTAGCCAAGTGGAGAATGCTTGTATCTGGCCATCTGTCTTGGCTTGTCCGTGATTATTATGGAATATCCATTGGTATGTTGCCTTATAAGCATTGTCAATCTGGGTAGAGCGATCATCCATGCTACTAAAGTAGAGGGATCCTGTGATAACACTTTCGTACTCGAATTGTCGATAAAATGCAGAAACATCGATATCTGTGGAATCTAGTTGCCAATTAGAATTCCATATCTGCTCCACAAAGCTAGTTCTTGTATCCTCTTCTTTTTTATCTTCGTCGGCATTCTTCGCATTTAGTTTCCTATTTTTTTTTCTGTTCTCGGATCGTAAAAGGCGAATCTCAGAAAGCAAAGCTGTTGCAGATCGATCCAGCCTATTGCTAATCCTCTCGAGCTTAAGATTAATATCAGCCTGCGACTGAGCGTTATCCTTAGAATCACTCCTGCATCCACTTTTGGTAAGCTTTAAATTGTCCCGTAAATTAATAGCATAAAGAAAGAGATAGGTATTACCAAAGCGAGACCATAATATGCATTATCATTGAAGACCGAATCGAGCTTAGCTGTTCTCTTAGCTTAGACACCTTGTCAGTGTCCCATAGACCTTTAGCAGTCGCTATAAAGCTAGTCTGAGCGCATTGCCACCTCGAAGTTCCTTGCCTCTTAAGGCTATCAATAGTTGCTTGCAGGTCCCTGCCAATTTCTTCACAGCGTTGACATTGCTCCATAAGGGGCTTTTCGTTTGGATCAAGAGGATACTTGACAAGTATTTGCTGAATTCGAACCCGCATCTGGCTAAGATCAGACCCTAGAGAGGAAAGATCGATGACCAGTGGGCTGCGTCCGTCAGGCGACCTGTACGTTGCAATGGACTCAGTCACGAAAGAGAGACTAAACTCTACAAAATTCATGACTGATGCACCCACATGAAACACAGCAAGAGGATCCATTTAGTTAAGGAGTTGATGGAAAACAATATGGAGTGGGGATGATTAGCGTAAGGAAGAGGATAGTTTTTAGCACATGGTTAGTTCCGATGCCTTATTTAAAAGCAAATGAAAATGCATAAGTCCTATACGAGGCTTAACTAATCTAGAGTGCCGGTGTAGAGATAAGTTGTACAAGGCATCTCGCAAGGCAGACTGGGGAATAGGCTGGCTGGCGATTAACTACTTACATATTGTATCTCAGCCATAAGCTAATCGTGGCCCTATTAGAAGACGCGTGCTCCCCTCCATTGCGGGTGTTGTTTAGCCTGAAAGACGGACGCCACCGGCCACAGGGGGCAGGAGGATCTAAGCCTATGATAGAGTACCAGGCACTTTAGGAGAGGTAAGGACCCTAAGAAATATGGTAAATGGTATGTAATAGATAGCAATTAATTTTAAGTAGGAAATAATATAGTATTAATAGGATATAAGGTAAATAATAATTATTTAAAATAAATAATTAAGTATTAAGTATTTTTATAAAAATTATAAAAAAGTAAGTTTAAAAAATTAAGAATAAAGATTAAACTTATATTAAATTAAAATATAATTAATTTTAAGTATTTTTAATAAATATTATATATAATTAAAAGGCTTAAATTAAATCTTTAATAATAATAAATAATAAGAATTAATATAAAATATAATATAATAAGAAAAATAAATAAATAAGTATTTAAATTTATAAAACTATAAAATAAAATTTGTTACGGGCTAACCCGTGCTAAACTAAGCAAGAGCTTATCTATAGTAAACCCTAAGAATTACTAGAGATTAGCTGTAGCTAAGTTACTATAGAGAAGCTATAATCTACTATCTTCTTTTTCTTTTTTTTTTATAGCTAAATAAATATAAATAAAGCTTTTAATTATTAGTGTTTAAACTAGCCCTTAATATATCAAACTATTAACTTACTTTTTTAGTATATTAAATTTATTTTAGTATAAATAATAATAAAAAATTTTAATTAATTTAATTAATAAGTTATAAAAAAAGTTAATAAAATTATTAAATTAATCTATAAATAGCTTACTAAACTTATATAAACTTTTAATAATATTATTATAATTTAAAAAATAATATTAAAATTAAAATTACTAAAGATTTATATACTATTATTAATAATATAAAAGATATTAAAAAGTAGTAAAAAATTAATAAAAAAATTATTTAATAACTTATTAAAGTTTTTAAAAAAGAACTATAATTATAAGCTATAATACTCTTAAATAATAAAAAAGTTAGCTTTTAATTAGAATTATTATAGCTTATAATAAGAGTATTAGTACTTTATAAATAATTATTTAAAAATATAAGAAATAATAGGAAAAATAAGTTAAAATATACTATAGGGTAATAATTATTCTATAAGTTATTACTAAACCTTATTTTATTAGCGCCAGTAACCTCCAGCTAGAACGGTAACTTTCAGTAACCTTTAGTAATCTTTAGCTAAACTAGTCTAAGCTTAAATCTTATTAGCTAAAATAAGCTTTATAAATTAAAAATATATATTCTTTAAGGTTCTTTAAAGGAACCTTATTTTCTTAAGGTTTTCTTAACTTAAGAAGGTATTTTAATAAATTAAAATAAAATAAGTACTTAAAAGTTAAAGCTTTTAACTTTAAACTTTAATAATAATTTTAATTCTTATCTTTTATTTATATAAATAATATTATTTTAATCCTCTTTATTTTATTTATTATATAATTTAATTATATAATACTTTTTAATCATATTAATAAATATTAATTTCTTTAATTTTCTTACTATTTAAGAATATAATATTTTTATTTTTATAATAAAAGTAATAAAATTTTATATTTTATTAATCTATTTATTAATGCTTATTCTTATAAGTTATAAGCTTAGATTTATTAAAAAGATTAAAATTAATTAATTAAAATACTTAATTAAAATAAATTATAGCTATAACTATTATTTAAATAAAATTTAATTTCTTATTAATTAAGAAGATTATACTAAATTTATAATTAAGCTAATTAATTACTTAAATAAACTTAGTTTAATTAAAAATTACTTATTTAAGATATTAATTACTTAAAATTATCTATTATTTAAATAACTAATTATACTTTTTTATTAAGGTTATTTAAGGTATAATAGAATAATTTAATTTTTAATAAAAAACTTAGAACTAAATTTAACCTTTAATCTAATAAATAAATTAAATAATACGATTATTTTGCTAAGACTTATAATAAACTAATTAAATAATATTATTTTTAATCTTATTAATTTAATAAATAAATTAGATTATATAGATAAATAGTATAAATAAATAAAAAAATTATTTATAATAATTAAAAAAAAAATAATAATAATATATCTAATAATAGATATATAACTTATATATAAATATATGTAATTATATATATATTATATATATATATTTAATAATTAATATATTATTATTATAACTTATATATTATTATTAAAAGTTTATAATAATTAAGGAAATAATTAAAATACCTTCTTTGAAAGAAAATAATAATTATATAACTTAGTTATTAAAAACTTATATTTATTTAATTAAAGAAAAATTAAATAAAATTATTATTAATATTAATAATAATAAATTTAATAAAGCTTTATTAATAATAAAACTATTATTATATAATAGCCCTAGCCGGTATGGTTGTCGTCCTTTGGGGCCTAAAGGTGAATCCCTGTAAGGGCTGCTGTAAGTATCGATGCACGCGAAATTGGCTGTGGAAGGTACCTAATCGCGGGGTAATAACCCTAGGGTGGTTTCGCTCGCAACGGTTTGCCCGCAACGGTAAAAGCTAATTGGATAGTGAGGTGAGAGTGAGGTGAGAGTAAGGTGAAAGAAAAGTGAGAGTAAAGTGAAAAAAAGCGAATAATTAATAAGGGGAACTATAAAAAAAAATATAAAAAGTAAAAAAAGAAAAAATAAAAAATAATAATTCAATTTATTATTTTAAAATTTATCCTAGTCTTAAAATTAAGGGTTAGGGTTAGGGTTAGGGTTAGGGTTAGGGTTAGGGTTAGGGTTAGGGTTAGGGTTAGGGTTAGGGTTAGGGTTAGGGTTAGGGT